>QKWP01000446.1:185334-237615 GCA_003550325.1 Gigaspora rosea | reverse complement strand
CTATATTAAGTCTGAGTCCTGCTTGTTTAATTCTATTAAATACTCTTTTTAAATGGGTTAAATGTTCATCAAATGTTTTAGAATAAACAATTGTATTGTCTAAGTACACAACTACAAATTTCTATGCAATTCCTTTATATACACGATCCATCAGCCTTTGAAAAGTTGCAGGAGCATTGCAAAGACCAAAAGGCATTACATTAAATTCATAAATTCCGTATCGTGTAGTAAAGGCAGTTTTCTCTTTGTCACGAGGGTCCATAGCAACTTGCCAATATCCACTTGCAAGGTCGAGAGTAAAGAACCAAGAGCATCCTGTAAGAGCATTAAGCATTTCATCAATGCGAGGTAGAGGGTAAGCATCCTTTTTGGTAATAGCATTTACTTTTCTGTAGTCTATACAGAATCGTAATTTGCCATTTTTCTTTCGTACTAGAACAACAGGTGAGGTCCAAGGGCTATCAGAAGGTTGAATGAGTTTATGTTCTATCATTCTTTGGATTTCTTCTTGTATAAATTCTTGCTCATTTGGAGGTATGGAATAAGGGCGAGAACGAATAGGGTGTACATCCTCAGTATAGATTCTATTAGTTACCAATTTGGTTTGTCCTAGCTTAGTTATATCATTTGCAAAGAGGTCTGCAAATTCTTCTAATAATTTTCGAAAAGCTAGGCCTTGTTCTTTATTAAGTGGTCCAATATTTAAAGAGGTCTGGGTCGATAGAGTATATTCTTCATGTTCAAGGGTAATAATATTTACAAGTCTGGGTATAAGAGTCTGGTCTAGGTCAGCAGGTAGTTTATGATCCTGCCTAGGATTCTCTAAAAATTTTGACAGAGTGTATCCAAAGCATTTGCCCGTTGGTGAGCATTTTGGGCTTCTTCTTGGAAAAAGCTTAGTAAAGCAGCATTTGTGGTTTCCAAGGTTTCAATTCTTGCTTGTAATTGTTTTATTAATTGGTCTTGTTGTTGTACTTGTTGTTGAAGCTGATAAAACTGTGAACCATCATCGGTTTCCTTCATTGTTTCTTCAGCAGGTGAAGAGTAAATTTCTGGGTCTGGAAGTTTGCAATCATCACAGTATCCTTGATTTGTATTCAATTCCTCTTGGTGTTTAACATGTAAACATTCCTGGCAGAGGTCAACAGGAACTGTAAAGTTTCTTCAGAGTACAGCGAGGGCATACTTCTGGTCGTAGTCTGGGTGGCTAGTGTCAAAGGATTCATCCAAAATTGCTTGTAGAGAATCGATATCATTTTCTGGTAATAGGTCTGATTCAGCTTGCAATATAAGTTGCATTTTTTTATAGCTCCAAGATTGAGTTATACGGTCAGAGATTAGAGGTTTTAAGACCTGGGTGATAGTCTGATCATTTTCGTCCAAGAGAATCTTTGCAAGTCAGTAAATTCTGGTCTGGTTCATTTCATATTGGTGTCCGGCATTCTTGGTTGACTCAGTATAATGTTTGATTCGAGTCCAAAGGTTAGAGTTAGGGTTATACTGGATATCCTGGCTAGCCTTGTATGCGTAGAGGTGTTCCAATTCACAAAACCATAATTCTTCTCAAAGACTATCCAATTGACACATTCTAGGTCTTGTGTCTGACTTATTACATACTTTACAATTAACGAGCATTCCACGTCCTTCACCTTGGGTAAAGAAATGGATACTCCTAGGATCTTCTCGGTCAAGAGCACAATGGAAATCATTATAACATCCTGGGCATACAAGTTTCTCTTCAAGAAGTTTAAGAACTTCTGGTCTGTTAGGAACTTTACATTGGCAACAATGGTGGGTACGGCGAGGGCTATGGGTAGGTAGACGATTACTATCACTATCAACTTGATCAAGAGTGCATCCACATTGATAAACCAAGTTTTGTCTTTTCCAAGTGGCAAGAGGACAGTAAGCTTCAATATGGCCTAATGTACTGCATCCTCTGCAGACATTATTAGGGCAGTCTCTGTATAGATGGTTGGAGTCATGGCAAGTAGGACAGGTAGTACATCTTGGGGCTTGTTTGGGGCATTTAATAGCAATGTGGCCAAATTCCTGGCATCGATTACATTGGTTGGTAGGGCAATTTGCAAAGAGGTGGTCAGGAGAACCACAATTTCCACAGACACGCTGTTTAGGAGCTTTTCTATTTCTATAGCGAGAATAATAAGTGGTCTATTCATTTTCTTCTGGTGAGTGTAATTGGTCTGAGTCGTCTCGATCAAAAGCATAAGCTTCTCTGGGGTACAAGTATTCTGGTTCATAAAGGTCTAATTCATCTGGTGCAGTCACAGTGGGTTGACTGGGTAGAGGTTGGTTACTTTCATAAGTAGTAGGAATAGTATGCTTTTTGTTTCCCCATTTAAAAGTATAGCAGCCATTTTTCCAGTTATAGTTTGCTTCAACTTTTTGATTCCAATCATTGCCTAAGAGAAGGGAGTAAGAAGTAGTGTCTACTACTTCCACAGTAAGAGGAATAATAATATGATCAATTTTGATTAGCAGGTCTTTTATAATTCCTAAAGGTCGAGTGGAAGTTCCAACTGCAGGAACAATAAGGCTGTTAGAGGCCTTTTCAATAGTCAATCCAAGTTCCTTGACTGCCTTGTGAGCAATCATGCTAATTGGGGTACCACTATCGATAATAGCTTGGTAGGGTTTATTCTAAAGAGAGACATTACATTTGACAGGTATAGTATATGCAGGAGTTTGAACAAGGTTGGCATTTTTAGCTTCCTTGTATCAGTGAGTAGCCAAAGCACCTCGAATAGATGGATTATTGAGTAGTATTTCCCATTTGTTAGTAGTAAGAGAAGGTGTCTGAGTCTGATTTTGTGTAAGGTAATTAACACTTCGATGATAAGGAGAAGGAGATCGATTAGAGGAGTTTTGGTAAGAGCGATAGTTATCATCATTCCAGCTTCTGTAATTATTATCCCTAAATTGGCTCCTAGGACGAGAGTTATTACGACTGCGAGAACGGTCTCTGTTATTGGAATAGTGGTCAGAAGAGCGACTATTGTGGTCCCTATTTTGGTTGTTATTTCTGTTGCGGTTATTGTTATTATTATTGCGACAAGAGTTGGATCCTTGTCGTTGGTCCTGTTTTCTACTATTACAATCACGAATAAAATGTCCAGTGCGTCCACAATAATAACAGATAAGAGGTTCTTTCATTTGAGGGGTTTGAGCGCGATTGTTAGCATAATTAACAGAAAAGATAGGTGTGGTCTGTGTCTGGGCTAAATTGATACTAAGTTTAGCAATTTGGTCCGTAAGTTGTTGAATAACTTGGTCAGTATTGGTAGTTGCAGTGGTCATTAATTTTCCAGTTTCCTAGCGGAGGGCTACTTCAATAGCATTGTTCAAAGTATTGGGTATAGCAGCTTGAACATTAACTACATACTCAGGATGCAAGCCTTGGATAAAAAGGTGTTTAACAAAGTTAGCGGGAAAAACACCGGTTGGGTCCACTTTCTTTTGTAATGTACGAAATCGGTTGACATATTCATCTACAGTCTCTGTGGGTTCTTGTTTAATCTCAAAAAGTTGTTTTTGCCAAAGGGCCTTTTGCTTAGTAGTGTAGAAACGTGCCTTAAAAAGATGCTAGAAACTTCAGTCGTAGTTATGGTCATCATTAAAAGCATTGGGTAATGGGTTTAAAGCGGTGTACCAGTCCAAAGCAACACCTTTAAGGTACACAGAAGCAAGATGAAGTTTCCGTTCAGCACTCCATTTATTAGCAGTAGCGGCTCTTCTAAATTCCTTTAGCCAGTCAGCAGGGTCTTGGGTTCCATCTCCATAAAAATCTGCAACAGTTATGAGAGTTTTCTTAGAGTCTTGTCCAAGGGCATTAGCAAGATCAGTTATGGCTTGTGCAGCAGTCTGTAAAGCAGCGTCTCTCATTGGATTTTCTTCGTTTAGTGGGTTAAGAGGTAAGATAGGGTTTAATTCTTCAGCAAGAGGTTGTAAATTTATTTTCTCAAATTGTAGAAGAGAATCAGCTCTAACAATAGTAGCGTCTTGGTTTTGAATATAATAGTCAAAGGGGTCAATTAAGTTTTGGTTGTCAAGAGAAGGTGTGTTAAGTAATGGAGGTGTATGGCGTGGGGTAACGTTTATATCTAAATTAACAGTAGGGTAAAATTCAGTTACAAGAAGAGGTGGAGGAACAGTTGTGCGAGCAGGAGAAAAGGTTTGTTGTATATAACGAAGAAAGCGATTTTGTGGAGGAGAAGTAGTTTCTCGAGTATAATGATATGGAATTTCTGAAATAGATGAAGAAGGAAGTGCAAGGCTTGGAGGGATTGGTATATAAGTATTAGTGGAAGTACCAATACCAGTGTCAGCTAACTGTTCAGGTCCTAAAGTAAATATAGATCTGGGTGGAGAAACATCAAAGTTTAATTTAGTTCTTCCTAATTGATTTTGAAAATCGAATAGAAGGTTTTCAGTCCTTAGTCAAGTTGAAGCAGGTGTGGAAGGTAAAAGGTCCTTGATATGAAGGTCAAGTAGGGTAGCTTCGAAATCAAGAGGTAAGATAGGTGCAAGAGTATAGGGGGTATGTGCAAGGAGTAGACCAGCGATAACTTTTTTTGGGTCTAAAAGGTCATTATTATAGTGGCAACTAAAAACAATGTCTCGAGCAGTAGCTCTAGCAGTATTATAATCAGTAGCAGCAACCAAAACACAATAAGAGTCGTTTGTCTTTTGTGAATATTGGGTAGCAAAATAATTGTCTCGATATGTTCCACAAAATCGTCAAAAGGGTCAGCGTAAATTAGCAACAGGATAACAGATGGTACAGGATAAATCAGGATAGTAGGCTTGTAAAACGTCTACTTCGAGTGAGGAAGGATGACTTGTTTCGTGTACTTCAATTTGTTCTAAATATAATTTGTATGCTCTATTCATATAGAGAAGGCAGTTCCCAAGTCTCAAGGAAACTAATAAAAGAACAATAGAATATATCTCCAAAAATAAAAGTTAGTAGTAAGTTGTTAACAAAATTTTAATCTTCAAAATATAGTAAGTAGTTAATAGCCAACAAAAGAAAATTCCAAGTAAGTAGTAAGAGAATAATAAGAGTGCAATTAAACAGCAAGAGAGTTAGTAACAGCCAAAAAAATAAATTTCTGCCAAAAGTAATAATAAGATTTCCAAATTCTTCAATAATATCCAATAATTTAATTAGGTTTCCGCCAGAAGGCACCAAATGTTACAGTACCGGAAGCCTTCTTTAATTCTGATAGAGTAACAATCACACAGCTCCTGAGATCCCTTACTTTGGGCGTGAAGCGGTATGCAAGAGGGAAGTATAGTTTCTTTTATGTCTGTAAGAAACTACACACTTCTCTAAGGCAGTTCGGTATAAAACAACAAGAGATAATAGACAGTTTATTAATTTAACAAGAGGGCTATTCCAAGGTGTCTGTTCCTTAGAAATCCCAAGAGTTTATTAATAATAAGAGAGGAGAATAATGAATATAAAGTTAAAGATAAAATACAATGTCTGGATTTGTCTAAAACTAAGGGAAATAAGGTGGGTTTATATATCTATTGAGCTAAGTGTCGCTAAGCGTCGTTAAGCGTCGCTAAGCGTCATTAAGTGTTACTAAGTATTGTTAAGCGTCACTAAGCGTCGTTAAGTGTCACTAAGCGTCGTTAAGCGTCGCTAAGCGTCATTGAGTGTCATTGCATATCAATTTCACTTATCACTATTACTAAATACAGTTATTACAAAATTTCCTTATTAAGTTCTAATTTTTTAACTAATTTCTACCAAAATTAAAACCTATTCTATAACACTGGCTAAAAATCGTGACTCAAAGGTGCCATTCGTCTCTCAACAGGATTAGACGCACTTTGATGTAGTGCAAAAACATACTGCTATAATTGTATCAAGGTCATATTTTATAAAATGCTCAATCATCACCTGGATTGTCTTCTTATAGCACAGATTCTCATCAGGACCACCGTCAGTTAGCATTAAAACAACAGGTTTAGACTGACCATCTTCTGTTGTAGTAAAATTATGCAATCTCTCATCAGACATTAGATCATCAAAATCTTTACTGTGTGTGTAGGCGGTACTGGTATCGTGTTTGCCACTGCGAATTCTTATGAACATCGGACCTAAGTAGGTTATCGCTTTAGCATTCCCATACTTACCTATAAATAAAAAATTTTTAATATCTTGCTAATAAAAAGAAACCACTGATTTAAATATATACGTACGTATATACTGTATATCGACAATCATTTAGCTAGCATCAATGCCACTCAAACTGCCATTCGAACTGTCATTCAATACTATCACATGATTTCACAGACCTAATAGTGTTGACGAAAGGCAGCTTGAGTGGCATTCGAATCTTGCCACTGAACATGGCAAATTTTACCAGTGATAATTTGCTTATTGGCGAATGATTATCATGATTCACAAGTACAATTTGAAATTCTGTCGTAGTGATTATACCCGGGTAAAAGGAAAAAAAAATTGTAATTTACGATTAATTGGGTAATACAGTAATAACGATAATGATTTTAGTTTGTAAGGTTTTCCAAACAGGTACAGTCTCTATTCTGCTGATTAAAGGTTTTTTTTAAAGCATTATTTACTATATTCGTTTAAAGTAAATAATATACATATAAGGTATTTTCAAATATATATACTTTTGCTTTTATTTTTTTTTTATTTTTTTTTTCCAACAAAACCCGAGTTCGGCTTTTGTTGGTTATATATATAACCAACAAAAGCCAAACTCGGGTTTTGTTAGAAAAAAAAGCAAAAAGCGTATATTTGAAAATATTTATCAGTTATAGTAAGTAATACAGTACGTAGTACATAAAAAATCGCTCATCCAAATTCCAATTTGGTTTTTTTTAAAATTATTTTATCATACTATCTTTTTATCCATTTATTTACCACTTTGCATTTCTAATATCGCATAGACAGACAAAATTAGCTTGTGTTTTTTAGCGATGACCCAATCATGGTCTGGAAGTTCTACTCTGTATTCTACTCTCATTAGAATTGGTGCTTGCTTGTTTGCTGCAGCCAAACCGAGAGGTATCCTTGCCTTGTCATCTTGGAAGATAGTTAAAACGCTTTGAGGTCCTAATAATGATACCATTTCTTTAATGTTTCTAACAAGAGAAGCACAGAAATGTATATCCTTATGCCTTTTTCTTGCAGTGTTTTGCGATTTTAGAAGTTTAACAGGTACAGTTTTAACATGCTGTTTTCCTTCTTCAGTATTAAACTGTTTTGGGAGGAGTCTGAGGTATGTAGCTGAACGTGATATCTGTAATTCATTTGTTCCAATGCAGCATGAAGTTGATCTAAAGTCTTAACAGACCGTATTATTTCCAAACGTTTTCGTTCTTCCACCTGTCCATCCAAAGAAACAAGACGCAAAATAGTTTTCAGCAAACCGGGTTGTGCTTCTTTTAAACGTGGGCGACCAACTGGCTTAATGAGTTGCGTGTTAATGCCTGCTGCCTTCAATTGATCTTCAGCTTGCTAAAGTTTCTGCCTTTTTTGGTCCCTATAGCTTTGTTGAATATTCTTTTGACTTTTAAGTTTTGATAGAGCTTTCGACGATACTAAAATTTCATTTTGAACCACTTTTTTTCTTTCACTAGCAGCATTTGGTATTAAACCTAGGGATAGTAAAAAAAAAAAAGTTTTAAATTTTTTCACTGATTTAAAAGACGACACCAGAAGTTCAGGTGCGTTACTGCTGTAGCATTTAGTGTCCCGAATTTCACTTCGAGTGGAAAGTTTAGGTGTAAGATGAATGAGATTTTGCTAATAAAACGATTACTTTTTTAGTGAGGATTACAAATGTTAGATACTGTAGCAGTGCACAGCCATGGTGCCATCGATTTAAAACACGTTGATTAATTTCGAAATAGTAAATTTGGATTTAAGTGCAAAGGTGCTGAATAATTGATTACAATTAAATCATTAAAGCAGCAATTGAAAAAATTAATTGCATTTGTTGTTTATTATATACACGATGAGGTTATTTAAGATATTAAATATATTGTGCCCTACAATTAGTGATGGAACTACAGGGCTTAGAAATTATAGCGCTTTGCAAAAAAGTGTGACCCTGTGTGATGATGGTGGAAAAATTTCTTAGCAATTCCCTATTGATCATAATTTTCAATCAATAATATTTATATTTTATCCGAAATCTTTAAAATTCTTCAAGAATCGAAAAATCCACTAGAATCAGCTGATTTCTTGTGATTTTACATGACATCAAAATCTGCAGAGATCACACATTTTTTGCAAAGCACAATAAAATGTCACGCGCCATAATCATTTGATTCTTAATAAACTATTAAATGCGACAATTAAGTATTATCTATTTCTAACCCTGTAGTCCCACAATTAATTATTCGGTAGGTCTGCTTAAATGTAAGATCAGAATCATTTTTTTTAATATATAAAACTTTTTACCATACCTTTATCTTCTAGATCTTGAAGTTGCGACAATTCCAGATTTAGTCGAATGAGTTCTTCTTTTAACTTGGTTTGAGCTGGCATTTCTCTCTTTTTAGACATATGATCAGTTGTATCATCAGTAGTGTTTTCAGTGATATCTTCAGTAATATCTTTAGTGGTATCTTCGGCAATTGTAGTAGAAGAAGCTTGTGCTTGTTCCTCCATGTGCTTTAATGTATTGCATTCTTGGCTTTGACAGTAGGGTTGGGGCACGGGAAATTTTTAGGGAATGCCCGGGGGGCATGCCTTTGCAGGAGCATGCCCCTTTATGCCCCGGGCATGCCCCCTATACATATAACAAAATGATTACGAATGATTAAGGTAAATTTTACCAACCACCCGAAAATCTCCGACAAACGTGCTTGTATTTTGTGTTTGTTGATTGTCTATCATTCCGAATTGTTCCGATTCTTTTATCATTTTTTAGTGGTGCCCGTAATCTCCAACTCCAACTCTAACGTAATTTGGTAACTTATCTCAAGACCTCAAGACTATGCTTGTTCTAATTTTCTCAGCATATTGCTATTTACAGTTATAATTTCTGCATAAAGTTACTATACAATTTTGATCATTCATACCATACGATCTGCTATAACCTCTCAATATTTGGTTGATTTGTAACTTTACTGTAAAAAATTTTGTTATAAATCGACACATGTGGTTAAGGTTGATCGGGTACTATCATGATTAAACAACTGTTAATGAATTTGAATTGTGATGACATTCTTGATCACAACTTGCTCATCGATATATTAGTCTTAACATTTTGATCACGGTTACCAGTACCAGTACCAGGAAGGTTTATAGACATTTTTAGTGATGTACATCCGCAAAATCTCATAATTGATTGGACAATGTATAAAACGCAATGAAACATGAAATTCTGCACTTAAACATCATTATGTGCTATATTTATCTATTGTATGAGAATTGTTTAACAAACATCGCTTTAACAGGTTTTTCTCTCGATTAAAGTGCATGACAATCACTATAAAAAATTGTCTTCCTGGAATTGCACTAATATGTTATGTTACCGGTACTAGAATTCAAATGCGAATAACTCCAAAAAGTATGTGTAGTAGATATTATAAATAATATTTAATAGAATAAAAGACTTATAAAAAGAAAAAAACTCGATATTTATACTTATACACCAAAAGAATAAAAATTAGCATACTCGTTTTGCCAAGGCATTTAGAGTATTTAATTCACGCTGTCCTCGGTTAGCCGGTGGCGAGTCAGTAACAGAATCTACAGAGGTTTGGGTATAGTTTTGTATAATTCCGAAGTTTGATCGAATTAAGCTTAATCCATTTATCATCCGTTCCTGGTTTAGCGCGACTACATCGCGCAGCCACTTACTATATAATTAATAACTTAATTATTGCTATATTAGTTTTAGCACAATGATTATTTTATTTTGGTAGATCGACATAAAACTACGAACTGCAAGAATCGCTAAGAAAATTAGTAATTAATAGATAATCTGGGCGGCAAAAATTCCAACCAAATTTACGAAAAATAGAAAAATTTAGAAATCAACTATCTCAATCTTTAGAGGAATGTAATTTTTCTTGATTTTTGCTAATATATTCACTATTTTTTTTATTAATCTTTTGTTTTCCTTTTTATCTATTGCAGAGCAGTTGTTCTTGTTCTCATCCTTGCACTTGTACTTGTTCTTGCGCTTGTTCTTGAACTTGAGACCATTATACAAAATGCCAAAGCATTTGATTGACTTTTTTAGCTATTTTTCGCCCAAAATAGTTTGCAAATATTAGGTAATTGAACAGCAGAAGTAAATTTGGCAAATTCATGTTTTACAATTTTAAGAGAATTGTTTAAGTGCGTTAATAATATTTTATTAGGCCGTAGACTTAAAGTATTATTTATAATAATAATAAAGGTATGTTTTCTCAAATTTATTAAATTTATTTATAAAATTTAAACTACTTTTTGATCTAATTTATTTAATTATTATTGTTAATTATTAAGAATCTCATCAATAGACCATTCATCTTCTGCTAGCTCATTACTCTGTACTGGGACAAATGTATCCTGACTTCTTTCAAATGCTTCAAAGTCAAAAAATTCCTTCATAATATCTATTTCATCCATATTTACTGTAACTTCTTCCAACTCTTCATTCAACTCTTCTATTGGCTTGTCATCCTCCTCTTCATAAAAAAAGGTATCAACACTTTCTTCACCATGGACTGGAGGCACAAAAGCTATTTTATTCTTCTTTTTCATGGGCATAGCTTTCTTAAGCTCACTTCTGAGTTGTCCAATAATTGAAAGGTTATCAGGAGTTAACCTGTTTTTTGCTTTTGATTTGACTAATCCTAATGATGAAAAAAGTCGCTCACAGCTAGCAGCATGAGGAACAATAGTAAATACTTTCATTGCAAAGCGGCGTAAAAGAGGAAAATTTTCAGTAAAATTGGCCCAAAATGATCGTAAAGATTGTGAAGAATCACAAAGAGGTTTATCAAATGGAGGGTGGCTATTTTTATAATTAATTAATTCATTACGCAAAAGAACAGCATCACTTTTTTTAAATTTCCAAATATTAGCTAACTCAAGTGAAGCACGAATTATTTCTTCTCCATTCATTTTTTTAGATATTGCAAGATGCTTATGAGTTGGAGAAAGAAAAAATGCAACAAAAAAAATGTTACTATCAAATGCTCTTGCACGTTTGTTAATTACAGCAAGAGCATGACCTTTAAGACCAATAATAGGATCTTCAAGCTGAGTTATTTGTCTATGTATATAAATAAGTTCTTTGAATATATCAGCTAGAGTGGAATCATTTGACTCTAGTCTACCAATAGCATCAACTATTGGTTTAATTATTTGGGTTAATGCATCATTATCTGCAAAATGGTATTTATCACGGATAATATTTTTAACTGTTGTATTTTCAATTTCAGGATATTTAGGCTGTAAATTTTCACTTAATGAAACACAATGTAGAAAGCCTTGTTCATAGACTGATACACCCATACAAACTTTAGCCAATGAATACCACCTAGTTTCACAGAATGTTTCCAAAAAATGGCTGACTCCTTGTTCTTTTTGCCAGTTTTGTAACTCACGATGCCAAATATGTGATGAATTAAAAAAATTAACAAGCTTTTGATTTTTTTTGCAAATTGTTACAACATCAGGAAATCCACAAATGTCTTTAACAATCAAATTAAAGACATGCAAACAACAGCAAATAGAGATTATATTAGAATATTTTTCCTAAATTTGGTAATTTGATGTAAGTATTTTAATAAATATACAATCAATTTGGTGCTTATATAATATAGGTTTATTAAAAAATAATCTATATATAACTGCATATTAATTTTATTTTATACTTACATTAAGTAATCTTCGCATTTTACTCATATTTGATGGGTTATCAGTAACACAAGCAAGAATGGATGGTATTTTAATACCATTTGCAGATAAGACTTCTTCTAATTTATCTTTAAGAAAGTCACCTGTATGACGATGTGCAGACAAATCAAGCACATCTATTACTGTTTCTTGATTTTCTTTAAGGGCCATAAATCCATATATTGAGTTCCCAGAATTATCTGTCCACCCATCAAGAGAAATGGTAATATCAGTTAGAGTTGAAAATTTATTTAACTTAATTTGAAGATGATCTGAAAACATCTCAGTTAATAAACGCCCTTTAATCATATTTCGAGAAGGTGAAGTATATGAAGGATTTAATTCACAAAGAAAATCTTTGAAATATGGATTATCAACAAAATTAAAAGAAATATTTCCATGAATAATAGATTTTAGAAGCTTGTAATTAAGCTTTTCAGACTGAGCTTGAGATACAGGACGAGTAAAGAAGTTGAGAATTGTATTTTGGCAAGGAGCAGTAAGTTGCTGTACATTATCATCATCATCATGGCTAGTTTGCTCAGTAGGTGAATCATCTTCATCATCATTAATGCTATCATAGGTACGTTTACGAGGTACAAATTTTTCTTCTTTAACTTCTTGAATATATTTAGCTTTTTCAGTGGGTTTCCAATCACTACACCGAAGGACATGATTATGAAGTTTTTCAGGCTTGCCACTTAATTCAATTAAGCAATAACGGCATTTTGCAAGATATCGATTTCCTGCTTTTTTTGTTTCAGAACAGTAAAAGCCTGTCCAGCATTTACCTTGTGTTGGAAGTGGCAAAGCAAAGCCAAAAGGAATTTGAACAGTAGCAGGGTTAACAATTAATTCCATATTTTTCAAAAATTTGATTTTAGATAAGTTTTAAAATTATTATTTGGGATTTTATTTGATTCAAATTTTACTAAATATTTATTTGAACTTTAGAAGCTCTAATTATTCACTCAAGGTCAAAAAGCCTGATTTATATACATTTTACATTTATCTAATTCTTATACTTCATTACACATTTAATTCCTTTTCTTACACCTCAACAATTCACCGTACTATGAATTATACCTATTCAAAAATATCTTAGTTGCGCAATTGCTAATTCTAGAGATGGGAATCTGTCAGATATCTAGTGATTAATCATTAATTGATTATATACAAAGGAGATCGATTTTGATCGATCATAATTTATGACCAATCATATGATCGATCACTAGTCTACAAAAATAAAATAATTAAAAAAAAAGTGCTATTTTTACTCGAAATTTGACAATGTATATCTTGATAACTAGTAATCCAAGTTAGCTCAAATTTTTATTCTAGATAGTGTCGATATTCATTTGTAACATATAAAAATTTCAGCTGATTTGGTCTGGTAATTATTGAGTAATCATTTGTATACGATAGTTAATTTTTTTAAAAAAATTGATTATCGTATACAAGCAATTACCTGAGAATTACCTGACCAAATCGTCTGGAATTTTTATATATCATAGATGAATATCGATACTATCTATGATAAAAATTTGGGCTGAGTTGGATTACAAGTTATTGAGGCTTGATCGATCAAATGATCAATCATGATTGATCAAAAACTTTCATAATCGATCATAATCGATCATAATAATTTTGACTGAGCGATCGATCATATTAGATTCAATTCCCATTTCTAGCTAATTCAGCTGCATAATCCGAGTATAGAATTTTTTATAATTTATTGCTAATTTTGTGCAGGGCTTAGACAATAAATTATTTTGATTAATGGGGAAATAATTATTTACAAATAAACAATCCTACATAATTATTGTATAAACGTATTATCACTTTAATAAATATTATACTATGTAAAAAATTATTAGATTTTGGATCAAACTTTATTTGGATTTAGTGTTTATACTACTGATAATTATTACTCTATGCATTGTATAAGTTATATGAAGTAGACATGAGATTTTGGCATTAACAAATTTGCTTTTCTTCTTATAGCTCTTGATACAAAACTTGATATCGAACGCATCAAATTTTACTTTAATTTTGATAACATATGAAAATCTGGACTTTGATGCATCGAATATTGTAAGGATTGTGAACAATAATTATCCTTAAAAGACTAAAATAGCATTAAATGCTAATAATATATTCTTCGAACTAGAAACCCTTATACAAATAACAATCAATACAAAAAGCAAGCGTTTAATTCCTTCTAATTACTTAAATTATTTTTTTTATACATCTTTATCTATTTTATTACGTATAATAATTATTTTTACTACATTAAAGAATTCGTATAATTGTTAAATATAGCTATTAAGGGGTTTCAGAACTAAAATTTGTAAATCTTATTTTGATAAAGTAAGAAGACGTATTTATCAAATAAGTGTACAGATCTTATTTATTTGTTAATTAAAATTCGAATGCAATTATTTATATGATCTTATTTACTTAAATTATTTTACTATTAATCTATACTGCTCCTGATATCGTTTTTTATGCTTAACATGGCTAAAATTTTTCATTAAAAACGTCAAATTAAACAAATAAATAATCTTTTAAAGATATTTATGAATAACCGAATAGCACAAATAAGGCTATTACTAAGTTCGAATAAAAAATAGACTGACTATTGAAATTAATACAAGCCATAGAACTGGATCGTAATCTTTCTATACATGAAAGAACAATTAAATCTAATGATTTTTTTCAAGTTCTTTTGCTCAATTATAATAGTTTGCTTGAAAGTTCTCATTGAAGACATTTTAATATATATGATAATTTAAGTAATAAATGTTAAGTTATATAAAAAAAATCTAAGCGAAAGTTAATAAGTTATATAAAAAAATCATTTAAGAAGTTATATAAAAAATAATTTAAGCAAGGTTTAGTAACTTAAGAAAAAAATAATTTAAGTTAAGGTTTGGTAAAGAATACTTTAAAAGAAGGTTTAATAAGTAATTTGTGCAAAGGTTTGTAAGTAGCTTGAGTAAAAGTTTAGTAAGCAATTTAGCAAAGGTTTAGTATATGATATAAAAAAACAACTTACCGATAAGTGAATGTTAATAAATAATTTAAGCAAAGGTTCGGTAAGTAATTGAGCAAAGGTTAGATGAGTAATTGAGCAAAGGTTCGGTAAGGGCAGTGTCATTAATCACCTGATTATTTTTTATCAGAGGCCTACCCCCCTCCCTCTTCCTTAATATATAAATAGTCAGGTTCTTATATATAATTTTAACTTTTTTTACCCCCTTCCCCCCTAAAAAATCACCTGATTTTTGTTACTCCCCTAAGTAATTTGAGCAAAGGTTCAGCAAAAATAATTTTAGCGAAGGTTCAATAAATAATTTTAGCACAGGTTCAATAAATAATTTGAGCAAAGGTTCATTAATGATTTGAGCAAAGGTTCAGTAAATAATTTGAGCTAGTGTTCAGTAAGTTATATAAAAAAAATACAGTCAGACCTCCCTAAATGCACCCTCCCTAAATGCAGCACCCCCTTAAATGCATGATATAAGCCCGGGCCCATAGTGGGACTTATAGATAAATGCACGTTCTTTATTCTGTAAGTGCACACCAATTGTCTGGCCCACTTATAAAAACTCCCTCCATAAATGCATCCACGTGATTATTAGCCAATCAAATCCATTTTTTTTCAGGCTACTAAAGCCATATTTATCATGTGATAAAGTCACATTGTGATTTTATTAGTGTTCTCTAATTGCAGCCCTCCCTAAATGCACGTGCTAAAGCTGGTCCCGATGACGTGCATTTAGGGAGGTCTGACTGTAGTTGAACAAAGGTTTAATACGTAATTTGAGAAGAAAGGTTTGGTAAGTAATTTTTGAGCGAAGGTTTAGCACGTGAAAGTTTATTTTAAATAATTTGTTAATCTGCATAATAAATAAATTTTTACTTGATTTGGTCACAAATAAGATTTTTAAACTCTTATTTATTTCCGAAATATGCAATTCTCAATGTTATTTTAATTTTATTATATATAGTCATATGATTGAATAGGCGTAAATTAGCCAAGCCAATCATATGTCAGTAGTAAATCACATGATAGGGGCATGCCTTTTGGTCAAAGGGCATGCCTCTAGGCATGCCCCCATGCCCCGTGCCCCCAACCCTATTTGACAGGCAGCCTTAACGAAAAAGAGTCGACTTTCCTTTTTTTTTTTCTCCGCCCTCAAGCTTTAGTAACTCGATTTTTTTCTCCAGCAAATCTTTATTACCTTTCAACTCATTTCACAGGCCCTGTACTTCTCAAATAGCAATATCTCTTTTTTTTGTTGGATTCGCTTCTTGGTAAACTTTTAGCAATGAAGTATACGCTTCTGGATGTGATGTTTTATTTCCGGAAGCACTCATGGTATTATATTTCTCTTGACATTTTAGGGATAGATAGTGATAGTTAGATATAAGGTATGCTTATGTTTAATACAATCTCTTTTATTCAAAACATAGATCTAGCAAATTAAGAGTTTTCACTTTATTTTATATTTAAATTTTATTTTTTTTGAATAAGACAAATTATTAGTATACCGATTACTGAATTTTAGATACCAGACCCTTGGCGTACCATGGAATAGTTTTCTATGCTAACCTTAATTAATTAAATACAGATTTTTGAACAATTGGATGTTTTACTCCTTATCTTTCGTGAGAGAAGTGGGGTTTCTGCTTCTGATCATTCTCCGGGCATTCCATCATTATTTTCGTCTCTCTGCTTCCTCAAAAATAAAAGCCAATCATAATTTATCGGGGTTTCTTTATGGATTAAATACTTCAGTTTCTTCTCAATAATAAACTGACCCTTTTTGGCTTGGTTTTCTTTTAAATAATTTACTACTTCCTAGCAGTTGTGACCCCTTCACCTGCTATGCTTACCAAAACTACGACTACTGTAAAAATTGTAAACTAAATGGTAGCCATTATATCCTCCGCAAAAATAAATGCAACAGAATCCCAAGCTGAAAGATCTGTTGATGAACTAGACTTAACCGAATAGGAATAGACTCGAAACTACAAGTTAAAAGGACATCCTGTTGTTAACCCTTTAAAATACTTAATTGAGTTCATTGATCCAAAGAATAATTTAATCGTACTCATTCTTAGTTGGCTAATTTTTTGCCTTTTGATGTCTGCACTACTTCTTAGCCTTATGAGAGAAAGTCTTTTGACTATGCCAAATTGAGTATTAAGATCTGGGATAATTGCTTCTCGCACAAAAAAGTTTATACTCTCATACTTCAGCATCCGATTTCAGATAAAATAAGAGATGTATTTATTTCAACTTATATTACATATCTCAAGGGCTTTGCTCAATTCACAAAGCGGGATTAATACATAAAGATCTTGATTCCAGAAATATAGTCAATGAAAATATAATTAGTCACCATATTACCAATTTTGGTGCATATACTATATTTCAAAAGAAACTAAGTTTTTTATCGGCTATGCCGATTTAAGACAAATAGCTACAATTTAACCCTTACATATTTTATTAAATTATTACGTATTAAATAATTTAAAGAACCTTCATTACAAATAAACTGCATATATCGATACTTATATTTATTATATTTAATATTATTTTTTTTTGGGTTAAATAAAAGATCGATTGTATGAATGTAATAACATATTTATATACAATATCGAGAGAACCTTTATTATGGAAATATTTGTATGAAAAAGCATATAGATATATAAACTTAGAATGCAATGAATTAAATAAATTATTAACAAAAGATGTGGAATTGCTGTATGCTAACGATTGGAGACGAATATATATTGAAAGGTGATATATATATATACATATATATATAAATTCTTTTTATAAATTTATTAAATTGTTAACAAATGTAATTAATAGACCTCGTATAAAATTGGATGGTATTTATTTATCTATGCATACAAAGTCAAATTGGCTTTTACGTGTAATAAATAAACATACAACAAAAATAAAATGTATTCAGTGTTAAATTGTTTTAAGAAAAAAATTGCCATAAATTTAGTATATAAAATAAAATTTAAACGAAAGCTCCATATAAAAAATAATTTGAGTGAAGGCTCATTATAAAAAATAATTTAAACAGAAGTTCAGTATAAAATAATTTAACAAAGGTACAGTAAGTTATATAAATTATATAAGCGAAAGTTTTGTTATTTATGCTTAAATTAATGCAATTAGACGGGTTTACTACCTGCAATTAATTGCATTATTACCGTATATTCCCGAAAATAAGCTACTCCGAAAATAAGCTACCCCTCCTCTTTTTGTCAAAAAACTTCAAAACGTCTTTAACCCGAAAATAAGCTACCCCATGATTGACAAAAGTCGCTACATAGTAAAGTCTAAATTTTGCTATGCAACCCAATAAAAATCAATTAAGTAAACTTATTCAGGAGACAAAAATACATACACTTCGAAATTTTTATGCGAATCAGAGAACTTTTTATTATTTGAGTTTTAATTATTACGTTTGGCAGAAAAATTAAAAATTTTTTAAAAAAAATATACGTCGAACGTAAAAATTAAAACTCAAATAATAAAAAGTTCTCTGATTCGCATGAAAATTTCAGAGTATATGCATTTTGGTCTCCTGAATAAGGTTACTTAATCGATTTTATTGATTTGCATAGTAAAATTTAAACTTTACTATGTAGCGACTATTTACGATCGCTAAAAACTAGTTAAAAACCTCTTTCACCCGAAAATAAGCTACCCTCCGTTTTTTTATTTAAAATCGGCCAAAAAAAGGTAGCTTATTTTCGGGAATATACGGTATTTTTTTGACCCCCCCCCCCTAATATATAAAAAAATCTGTTATGTGGAATTAAACCCTCCTCTTGCATAACGTATTTATAGATGCCCCCTTATTGGCTAGATTAGATATGACATTTTAAATTTGTTTTTTGAACTTTAAATAGTTCCTATTTTCTTATATAGTATAGTAATAACATAGTAGTCAATACTGTAGTAGTACAGTGCAGAAATTTTTAATTAGCAACCAAAAACTAATAATTCTTTAAACTTTTATAAAAAAATAAAAAATATAATAAAAGAAAAAATTTTCTATAAAAACATACAAACAAACAAGCAGAACAAAACTATAGAGTTTATTTTTTATTATAGCAAAATTTTATAATGTTATTTCTTTTTAAAGTTACTAATAAAATCAAAATTTGGCCACACATATATAAAAAACAGCAAAATTTTAAAATTTAAAAAAACATAACAATTTTTTTTTATTAACCCTAGTTCTATGCTAGGGGCACTGGTTGGCGCTCTTTTATTAAGGTCATTAAGGTCATATTACAGATTACATTTTTATTTTACGATGATACCGGACTAGTTGTACAACCTAATTCTGTACCTAGCCACCCTCATTTCGGTTACCCAGTCCGCCATCAGTGTCTATCGGTTTCCAACTTCTTCCGGAACCTCGGGTTGTCCGTACTGACCAGGGCAGAAAGCGAGACACGAACATCTCAGTACTTTCTTCCTCCAGCCTTCCGAAGTTATTAACTTCTAACTTCATTCAGACCTCAGTCGTCCGTACGGACCAGGGCAAGAGCAGAGTTAATTTTCTCATTACTTTCTTCCTTCGGCCTTTCAAAGTTTTCGGTCTCCTTCTGTTTCGAGTTAGGGCTGAGCCCATCCTGAGTTCGTCCGAGTTCCTTTTCCTTTATCAGGTTAGTACCACTTTCCATTTTCAATGTATATCCGTTCAACCGGAATTCCACCGGAAGTATACAAATATTCAACCGGAATTCCACCAGAAGTATCCAATATTTCCCAATTCAGCAGCACACGCATACTAAATGTAGTTACTTTAACCAACTGCGGTCCTAGCATCCTAGTTCAGCCCGTCCATCTTATGATCAAATATAGTTTTTCTTGTCCGCTATGATAGTAGGGGTTGAACCGGCAACCTTACGTTTGGCGACCTGGGAGTGTAACTACTTATGCTATCGGCCCGCAGGTATCTCAATTTTTAAGACATTACCAATCAAAATTTAGTGTTTGTTCTTAAATTTGGCTGTTTTTAAAAAAGTTGTTGGTTTAAGAATTCCTGCACTATAGGTGTATTGCTAACATATTAAATATATAACTATAGCTACTACAAAGTAACTATATAGATATTTTATAGTTATTTTATAATTATTTTAATTATTTTAAAGTAGTTCTAAAGTTGCTAATTTGCAAGTTTTAGCAAAGATATTTATAATATTTTATATCTATATATTTTAATTAGTGTTCTGCAGATCCGATTTGAGGACCTGGATCCGGTGTTCAGATTGGATCCGGATCCACAATTTATAAGTACTACCGAATCCGGATCCATATTGGGATTCAATCTGGTAGATCCGTTTGGATTCGTTCATTTTAATTGGCTTACTCTAAACCATTAAGTAAACTTTGAATGCTTTTTTTTTCTATAAAATTTTTTCTAAGCCTTCTAAGTTTTCTAAAACTGCGAAGTTTTTTATACTTTAAAAGTTTTCTAAGCCTTTTTTTTTTACTAAAGTTAATTTTTTTTCAGTTATCATTAAAAGTCATTGCTAGAGCCTCAACGAAATCATCATTGAAGCTATTATTGGAGCCTTAAAGCTGTCATGAAGTTGTAGATTCCTTGATCTTTTGGTAATTCAGAAGGTTTTTTTTTCTTTTGAAGTTCTTCATATTTTGGTGTGGTTTACGTGCATGTTTCTGTGGATCTTCCAGTAAGTTCTGCTCGTCGTTTTTCGGTAGGTTTTTTAGCAAGTTTGTCGTTTTTGGCAGTTCTTTCAGTAAGCCGGTTGCTGTTTTTGGCTGGTTCTTCGGTCATTTTTAGTAAATTTTTCGGTAAGTTTGTCGTGAGTTTTTTTGTTAATTTTTGGTAGATTTTTATATAAGTTTGTCATTTTCCAGTTGTTTTTGGTGGGTTCTTTAGAGGAATAGTTGTGAATTCTTTGTAGCTCTTATGTAAGTTCGTCGTTTCAGATGATGCTTCTTCCTCGATTTTGGTAGGTTTTTTAGTAAATTCTTTATGGGTTTTTTGCGTAAGTGCGTTGCTTTGTCGTTTTCATCTTCTGTTTCATGCTTTTCTTTTTTGCTGTTTTCGTCATGATTTCCGGCATTTTTGGCCCTATTTCTTCCACTTTATTTCTGTTTTATTCGTCGTTTTTCTTGTTGTTTTTGTCCTACTAAAAAAAAAAATTATTAAAATAAATAAAAAAACTTATAAAAAAAATGAATAAAAAAACTTAATAAAAAAAAATAAATAATAAAAAAAAAGTATTGTATAAATGCTCTTGATTGTCATGGCAACGGGTCAACGATCTTAAAAAAAATATTGTCATATTAAAAAATATCGTAATAATTAAATATTATACATATTTTCATAAAAAAAGCATTACCTATTATCGGATCTGGATTCTAGGGTAAGGGGCACAGATAATTTTTTAGGCATGCCCTCCTGGGCATGCCTTGAACTAGAGGCATGCCCTTTGTGCCCGGGCATGCTCCCATCAATATATTCAACCAATCAGAAAACAATAAAATATGTTATCATTACCTTCACTTTGATTTCTTGCACTGTACATATTTGTCACTATACTGATATTGGTATTTTACAATACTTAAAATTGACCAATCAGATTATATTAATTTTCAAATGATTCAATCATCATTTGGCTTTTGAAATGACCCATGACCGGTCATTGGTCATTTGGGTCATTTGGGTTATTTCAGATCATTTATTATTTTTGTTATATCTTATAAATAGCAAATAAGTTTAATTTTACAAATAAAGTTGTATATAAATAAATTATAAATATATATATAGTTAATTATACATATCAAAAAAGCTTATAATTTTTAGCTCCGGACTTAACAGCATGTGTTTTCCTAGTTTATTAAATATATACCTAGCACAGGACCCGAACAATCTATATGAGGTCATATTTGAAAAATAGCTAATGGAGGCCCGTTTTTTAAAAAGGTTATATTTGAAAAGTAGGTATTGGGGAAAAAGGGTATATTTGAAACCCGCTAAATAGCAAAATAGATATATCAGGCCCAGGACATGTCTCTTTAAAATAGATCAAATTGCTGTCTATAATTAAAATTTTTAAAAAAACATATAAATTTACTATATAACTTTGAGCTAAGATTCTTTTAAATCTTACTNCAATTGCTAACCTAATCTTGTGATGTCAGCTAAATGAATATTAGTAAAATAGCTGTTGGTGAAGTAAGCAGCATCAATTTTTATGCTTATTTATCTGAGTTTATTTTATTCAAATGAGTGTATAAGTTAATAGTATAAATATTTAGTCATGTGACATGGGCATGCCTTTTGGCCTAAAGGCATGCCCAGAGGCATGCCCAGGGGCATGCACAAGGGGGGGGGGGCATGCCCATGAACCCCATGCCCCTCACCCTACCGGATCCGGATCTTTCTTATTCGGATCCGAATCTTGACTTGGATTCGATCCGGTTTTCGGATCGGAACCGGTTCTCTAAAAATATCCGTCCGATCCGATCCGTGCGGAACACTTTTTTTTTTGATGTTATTGCTATATTTCAAAAACTAAATAATTAAAGTTAGATATTCTAAAATATTTAAAATCTCCAAAACCTCTTATAAATTAAATTTAAATTATACAGTATATTTATATATATCCTTTATTTTAGTCTATAACTGCATTCTAATCTTAAATCTTTTATACCAGTAGTAAAATTTTATATAATATTGAACATTAATAATAATTTGTAGTAATTTTCTATTTTATTTTTTTAAATTTTGTATATAAAATTTTTAATACAAATTTTTTTTATAAAAGTTAGTATATATTTAGGGTTGGGCTAAAATTTGAGAAAAGAGTTTTTAGAGATGTAAAACATTTTTATTAATAGTGCTTTACACTAATTAATTAGCCAGTTTTTAAGATAATATGTAAAATACAATAGATGCGTTTTTGTAAAAATCAATTAAAAAAAAAATAAATAATACAAATATCTTTTTAATAAAGCTAATATACTTAAATAAACATATAAATATTTTATGTATAAAATACAGTATATATTTAAAACAAGCATGCTTTCTAAAATTACGGTTTAAAGATCTTATTATTGCAGATGTTATAAGTGGGAATGGAACTAACTAATTCTCACTTTAAATCTTTAACCTTAATAATTCCATTTCTACTTATGATATATACAATTTATTTAATAAAATTTCAAAAATCACCAAATCACCATTCATGAATTCATGAATCATTAATTAGATAATCTTAACGAATACTTTTAGCAATTCTTCTGTCCAATTCCCATACTTAATTAAACCACATTAAAAGTTTTTAATATTGTATTACTAGCAAAAACCAAGTAATAAATTTAAAAACTCAAGCGCATTTATCAACATAAACAATCAGCCAGCGAACAATCAGTTAATAAACAATAAGCAATGAACAATCAGTTAATAAACAATCAGTTACTAACGAGCTAGCTAATGAAATTGAATAGATCCCTTTATCAGTTATACATTAGTCTACTCAATAATTGTTTTATTTTCTACCACGAAAACTCAATTTTCGACATAAATAGTAATTAGATTCAGGAGCTATTTCAACAAGTTTCGAAATCAATGAGTCAAGATTATTTTTTGATGCACCATGCTAAAGGAAAACAAACAATTATTATATATATGTAATCGAAGGGTAAGAATAATTGTTAAAATAATAATAATAATAATAATAATAATAATAAATAAGATAATAATAAAAAAATCATTTTATACATACCAATTCTGAAATCCATAATTCATAGGCAATGGCACAACGTTTTTGTAAAGTTACATGTTCATCGTCAACATCAGAGTTTATAAGAATGCAATAACGAGAAAATTCCAAATCATTTTCAAAATCAGGCCACAAATTCAACACAATGTTTTCACCATCTCCATAAGGTTCAATGTTCTTAGAGTCAATTAGATGAATATGGCCTAAAAAACTTAACCATTTCCAAATGGCTGATAAAAACCTTAAATGATACCATAAAGTTTCATGACCAGGATATCTTAAAATAAGATCTCTCGTGAAACGTATTTCGTTGAACCATAGAAGGACGATTTGATCCGTTTTGGTAGAGGATAAATTTTCAGAAACAAGAGGTTGACCTAATAAGTTATCTCTAGAAATTCCAAGAAAATTAACAATTGTAGAATTATAAAATTGAGATTTCTTTATCAAACATAATTGCCGATGATGAAATCCAGAATGATCAGAAACGTTCGTTCGAACCCATTTTTCCATAATCAATAATTCATCATCTAAAAATGAGAGCGAATGGGAAGAATCAATTGGTAACTGAGAGATAATCCAATGCCTATGGGACCAAGCATAATAATTTTTAGGATATAATTCGACAACACGTTGAATTATAGGAATTTCGAGTTGAAATAAATCCATAATAACAAATTTATTATCAGATTGATGACGTGAAATAATATTCGAGATGATCCATTTCCTTTTTGCAAAGAAGTAATAAAAAGTTCAAAGAATGCAAGAATCATCAAGAAGATCGAACATGATATCGTTAGATACCGGTGATGCCAAATAGTGGAATTTTTTGAGTGTTTCGGGAATGTGAAAATGAGATTTATAAATTTCAACTCTTCAGAAGGATCAAGGAGATTATTTAAAATTAATTTTTTCCTTAAATAAATAAATAAAAAAAAAGAAATTTAATTATTATTTTGTAGAAAAAAAAAACATTAATTAAAGAGATATAACCTTGCGTTCGTAGCTGTATAAAAATCCGGATTGAGGAATAATAAACATCGGGTTGATTGTTTTATGAGTTCGATAGCTTCCTTGTCGTCATTGTTAACGTACTCAAGAAGTTTATCATTAGAGCAGCCTTGGTTACGATCGACGTAAAGATTCATAAATATTCCGTGAGCCTGTTTAAAAATTTTATGCAAATGTTCTAACGGGATACCAAGATTAGAACCAATTAAAAGAAATGGATAATATTGATCTTTCGGAAGAATGTTTTGATATGGTAATAAACAAATCTCTTCACTGAAGAGAATAAGCAATTGGATTAGAAATTGAATGTATGTATTTTATTAAAATGCAAAATTCCAAAATAACGAAAAGTACATTTGATGAGAATCTATAATCTTGTTAAGAAGTTCATATAAAGTCTTTGCGTCCATCGACATTTTTTTTTTACAGATAAAAAAGAAAATTAACGGTAACATTATTTAAAAAAGATCATCTTACACGCTTTAAGTTTGTGAAACATTTACCAATGCCAATGTCACGGTTTTTAATCGTTCAAATACGGACGTAAGTACGACCGTACCATTTTTTTTAAAAATTATTAATAAAATGTTTATATAAAGTTTTTAAGTATTGGAAAATTTACATCAAGAAACGGGGAAAAAAGATTTCCACAAGAATAAAGTATAAAGCATATTACAATAATCGTGTAATTCGCGTAATATCGAAAAGATAAGATTTCAGCAACATTCTTCAAAACAACAGCAAAGACAAGCACCAAGAGCGCATCCTAAACATAGAGAATTATCTTTCTTTTCAGGAGGCGGTTGCTGTACAATAACTTGAGGTGGAGGTCTTTTTTTTGATGAGTCAGTTAAAAGAAATTAAAAAAATTAAAGAATTGATTTATATCAAAAGAGTTAATTTATACAATTCAATTACGAAATTAATAACGAGATTAATAACGAGATTAATAACGGAATTAATAACGGAATTAATAACGGAATTAATAACGGAATTAATAACGGAATTAATAATTAACAATACATAATATACTAATATACTTACGTGGGTTGGTAATAACCTGGTTGTTGTTGAGGTGGAGGTGGATAGTAACCTTGTTGAGGTTGTTGTGGAGGAGGAGGATAATATCCTTTATTATTATCAGACATTTAGTTGAAATTTATTTTTTTTAAAGTTATTTGTTTTGGTTTCTTTTGTATAAACTATTGAAAATTAAAAGGTAAGTGCGTATTTTCATGGGGCTATTTATTTATTTTCAGACATATAGTCTATTTTTATTTAAAAAGAGCGGTGATATAATTTCCTGATGTGGTTTTTCTTGGCGCATATTTGAAAAATATTTTATTCTTATTGGGTAATATTCTGAGTATAGATTAGCTTTTATTTATAGTATAAAATATTATTCTCCTTTTTTTTAAAAGTAAAATTAAATTATTTTTATTCTTGATAACACAGTGATACTGTACTGTAATAATTGTAATAATTGTAATAATTGTAATAATTGTAATATAATTGTAATAATTGTAATATAATTGTAATAATTGTAAATAATCGTTAATGATTTTAAAATTATATATTTATTATTAAAGATTATGATTATGAATATTATGATAATACAGTACATAACTGGTAATAGGTAGTTATATTTATATATAAATACATAAAAAATATATTGATTCATTTTGAAGCATTGGCGTAAAAATGCATCAATATCCAGATATCAGATATCAGATATCAGATGTCAAATATACTAACCAACTTATCGTTCTATCGCTACCTTTGAATCGATCGTCCAGACCGATTCCCAGTACAGTATGAGTTGCGATACAAGTCTCCTTGCTCTTTTGCGTGTAATTCATTCACAATTATGCACGATGATGTGTAGTGAATTTCAATACCTAATATATAAGATTGAATTAAAGTTGATCAAGTTTCAAGTTCTGAAGTTTATCTTACCTGATGATCGTTTATCAAAGGAAGAAATTCTGAATACTATACAAGAAAGTTTCGACACGGTAAATGACGAACACGAGGTTATTTTTAGATGCCTTTTAATACTGTACCAAATTCTTGTTTTGTGTTTAATCAGCTGCTAGCCATAGAACTTAGAACTTATTACGTAATGCATCAGTTTAACTATTTTTATTCCGATATGTGTTACGTAAGATACACATGACAAGTATGACAAGTATGACAAGTATGACAGGTTCTGAAGTTATACTAACGCCAATACAATATTTAATAATGTATATGTTGAATTATAACCACGTTATTTATTATAGAAAAAAGAAATGACTGACAGAACACCTCAACAATTTCTTAAAGATCCTCACGTTAATGGTTCAATAGGTAGTAACTCTTCTCGAGGTGGTCATTCTAGTGAAGAGAATGGTAGATCTTCTGGTACTCCTTTTCGTACTTACCATAACGCTGAGGCTAGTTTCCAATCTTCACCAGAAGGTTCTCCCTACCGAATCAAGACTCCTCAATTAACTCCTTATTCGAAACCATATACCGATTACCCGTATATTTCTTTTCTTCTTTCCTTTCCTTTATTATATATTCTCTCTATATAAAGTTCTAACTCTCTTGTTTCTTTTTAGTCAACATAAATTTCACGGCTGTTCTTCGATCGACGATTACGAACTTATGGACAAACTTGGTGAAGGAACTTTTGGGTATGCTTCGTAATTCCTGTCCTCTATCTCTTAGACTTTTATCTAATCTTTTTTTTATAAGATAGTGAAGTTCACAAAGGTAAACATACCAAGAGCGGTAAGATTGTCGCGTTAAAGAGAATATTGATGCATAATGAAAAAGAAGGAATTCCAATTACGGCTATACGTGAGATTAAGATTTTAAGGCAACTTTCTCACCAAAACGTTGTGAGTCTATCGGATATGGCTATTGAATATGGTTTTTGGTTTTTTTTTATCATAATTTTATTTTGTATGCTTTCTCCTCGTTTTTTTTTTATCTAATCTTTTTTTACTTTCTTACCCAATAGATACTCCTTCTGATACTCAACCTTCAATTTATATGGTTTTTCCATATATGGATCATGATCTTGCTGGTCTTTTGGAAAATCCTGATGTTAATTTTACTGCTTCACAGATTAAATGTTATTTAAAACAATTACTTGAAGGAACCTTTTATTTACATAATGTGGGTTATATTTTACTTATTATTAATTATTATTATTATTATTATTATTATTATTATTATTATTTATTATTATTATTATTATTATTATTATTATTATTATTATTATTATTATTATTATTATTATTATTATTATTATTATTATTGATTAAGCTAATTTTTATTCCGATTTTTGATTAATTGAAAATAGCAACATATATTACATAGAGATTTGAAAGGTTTTATACTTTCTGACTATTGATTTGATTTATTTTATAATTTGATATTAACCAACTTTTTCCATTATTTTATTTATTTATTTTAATAGCTGCAAATTTATTAATAGATAACAAAGGAATACTTAAAATTGCTGATTTTGGTCTATCAAGACCATTGCAAGAAAAGACATTAACTGGATGTGTTGTTACCCGTTGGTATCGTGCTCCTGAATTACTCCTTAAATCAAAGCGCTATGATACAGCTATTGATATGTGGGCGATTGGGTAAATTAGTGTGTTTGTAATTAATTATTTAATTAATCATTTTTTATTCATTACTTTTTCTGAATCTTACAATTCTTTTATCATTCAAAAGTTGTGTATTTGGTGAAATGTTAAAAGGAAAACCTATTCTTCCTGGTCGTTCTGATCAAGATCAGTTGGATCAAATATATAGATTATGTGGAACTCCCACTGAATCAACTTGGGAAGGTTATACTACTTTATCAAATGGTATGGAAATTGTACCGAATAAATACCCTAGGAAAGTTGTGTCTGAATTCGAAAAGTTTGTATTCTTATTATTTAATTTTATTATTTAGTTTATTTAATTTTATTATTTAGTTTATTTAATTTTATTATTTAGTTTATTTAATTTTATTATTTAATTTATGCTTTTTATTTTATATATTTATTTTGTTTTCAAATAGATACGGTACGCAAGCTGCTGATTTATTAGATAAGATACTTGTTTGCAATCCCAAAGATCGTCTAAATGCTTTTCAAGCATTGGACCACGATTATTTCTTTACAGAGCCTTTTCCGGCTGATCCTAAAAAGTTTGTCCTAATTTATTTTAAATTATTTTAAATTATTTTAAATTATTTTAGATTATTTTAAATTATTTTAAATTATTTTAAATTATTTTAAATTATTTAAATTGCTAATATATATATATAATATTTTTTTTTTTTTTTTGCCTAATAAAAATTAGTTTACCAACCTATGATTCAAGTCATGAATATCATCATCGAAAACCTCAAAAGAAAGAACGCGAAGTAGCTAATAGAAATGATGATGAATCTGCCAGAGGCAGTAATTCAACTCAAGATGGTTATCGTCAAAATAAAAAAGATCGTAGATCTAAAAAGAGAAATAGTCGAACTCCAGATACCTCTCATTCTAAAAAAGTACGAATCAATGATCAACGAGACCCACGAGACCAACCTCCTCGTCGTCATGCTCTTCCAGAAAAACCAATTTCGAGAAATTAGAAATGGTTTGTAGTGATCCTGACCTATTATAAAAAAAATCGCCTAAACTTTAATTTTCGGTTTTGCTAGTCGATTTTTTTTTTTTCGATTTCTTATAAATGATAATAATTCATGCATAAGCTTTTGATCATTCCAAAAAAGTTGGTTTGTTTTGTATATATATTTTTTTGAGCCATACTTTTTTGTGTAATATCAAATTTACCTTATATCATTTAGAGATATAATGCATAAGCGATTTACTCAACTAATGCATATATATCAATATATATTATCACTGAGTTGTGATAATATATTTTAATTAGTATTAAGTTTTTTTTTTTTTAATTAGTATATACTGCTTTATAAATCATAAACCGTAATACAGTGTTATTGACAGAAATCTGGAACTCCCCACTGGACTTTAGATTTTTTTTTCAATTTTCTAATAAATGAACAATCTCATAAATCTTTTCATTTATAACGCTTTAGGAAAAGTTGGTGTTGATTTTCGACATCTTGTTACAGATATTTTGAAAACCAGGATCATCACTAATGGAACCGTGACGACTTGTCCTATCTAATACATGAATGTTTAGTGATAAGAACAATAAACTTATTGGATCTTCTTCAACATCCACTGCTTTTTCATTCACTTATTTAGTTACTCTATTAGATTATTCACCAATTGCTCATTCGACAAATGCTTATTTAACAGCTTTTAATTCTATCTCCACTTGGGAAGCAAAGTCTTATGATTTTTTACGTGATACTCTTATTAAGCAGAATCATGACATCACTGTACTACAAGGATTCAACGCGATGTTGGCTCAAAGTTTTGTTACCTTTTATCGACTTCAAGTATTACTTCCCTAAGTAATGACATTTCAAAATGATAATATTGTCATAGACGAAACTAATAATACTAACAATACCAGTAATTAGCAGCAAATATAACAATTTTGTAATTTAGATAAAACCACTGAAAATAGCAGCCAATGGACATGTCCAACTGAGTGCACTTACTTAAATGGGTTGTCTGTCCCAATTTTATATGTAAATTTATACAAAAAATCATTTAAACTGAATTTATTTAAATATATGTATTCTTTGGCATTTAATATTCTTTTGTTTAAAGTTTTAGTTCTTAATTTTAAGCAGGGGGCTAAAGTTGATCAATTCTTTACCATGTTCTTTAAGTCAAATGGGTAACTAACCCTATATAATAATATAATTGGTTAAAACAATCTTTTAAAAATATGAAAGGATTCTAAGATACTTGGGATTCACCAAGCCAATTTTGATGTTTTAACTATTATTAAAATCAGAACAACCTTTTTTTTTAATTTTCAATTAAGGCACAAGAAGCTTTTACTTAGTAGCATTTTATATATTTTTAAAAAATTGGTTTAACCAATTATTTTATTATATAGGGTGAGTCAATATTTGACTTAATTGATGATTTGGATAAGATCAGCACTATTATGAGTAGGCTAAAGCCAGGTACTTCACGAAATTACCTAATATGGGGTGTTTCAAGTTAAAAGGGCCCATTTTTACAATTTTTTGAAAAATAAGTTTTTATTAGATTTATATAAATTTTGACATGATTGACATTTTTCAATTTAGTGATACAAATCGATGAAAATTTTTCAATCGATTAGTTGATAGATCATTTTATCCAACTAATCGATTAATCGATTTTATTCAACTAATCGATTAGTTGGCGATTAATCGACTAATCGATTAATCGATTAGTTGATTAATTGATTGACCAATCAATTAATTGAATAAATAATAAACGAAACTTGGTAAAATACACGTAAGGTAGCAACTAAAAACAGCCGGTTTGACATTCTTATATAATCAGTTGATTAAACAACCAATTGACTAATCGATTAATTAGTCGATTAATCAATTAGTTGGCCAATCGATTAATTGATTAGTCGACTAATCGATTAATCGACTAAGTTGGGTATGTAAAATTCAAATCGATTAGTTGTCAACTTTACAACTAATCGATTAATTCGATTTTTGATTTGTATTACTATTTTAATTATAAAGGGAAGTCGATTTGAATAATAAAAAATTAAGATAATATAAAAGAAAAATTACACTGATATGGAACAGGTTTTAGAATAGCATAGTGATGTAGTACAGAATAGACTTCGTGAATGTATAATTTATTTCATATAGTTAATATTTCATTATTATATATTTAGTCATATTATTAGTATATTAGCATATTTTATTATTGTATTATTATATATATATATATTATAGTATAAATATAGGAAAAGATTCTATTGGGTAAAAGAATGAGGCACAGTAACTGCGCCACAATACTGCGGCTTGTTTACACTAGGTAACACAAGATTACACCAACTAGTAACTTAGGTAATACGAGATGCGACACGACTACCTCCAATTACCTCTACACGACTACCCCCAACTACCTTCACACTAATATCCCGACTTATCTCCACACAATATCCCTATCTATCACCACACAAATGTCTTGTTTACCCCAAACAAATATCTCTAATTACCTCTGTACAAATACCTCTAACTATCTCTACAATAATGCAGTAATTATCTCTAGTTATCTCTGCACAAATTAACAATAGAATTGTTACACCTCTTAGGATAGAAAAGTTATAAAAAGGAAGCATTTCTCCCTTCCTGCAAAAGTTAGAGTTCAATACCCTTACCTAGAATTTTAGCTTAGGATAATATCCTTACCCTCTTTATAATTATCTTGTAAAGTGTAATATTCCCCCTCTAGGGTAATTCCTACAGGCAAGGCTTATTACCATCTTATATTATCTAATAAAATTATATACTATCTTTATCACGAATCGTTTGCCTCCTGCTGTGAAGTAAAAAAAAGTATACTTCACCTCCACCCCGTGTATATTCATAAATACATCACTGCACCAGGTGACCTTGTTACTTTGCTATATTCAATACAAGAAGGCTATAGCATTGTAACAACACGAGTTTGCATAGGGCAAACTCATCATGAGATTACCCGATAGTCACCTGTTACCTTTAACCAATCAAAATCGTGACATTTGATTAATCCCGGATCAGTCCAAAAATCAAAACAAATGATTAAACTCAATTATCTCAAAATAAACTATATGTAAAAATGAGCTCTTTTAACTTGGAACACCCCATATATAATCCAAATTAGTCTGAACAAAACAAAGTGAATCAGCAAAGACAAAAACACGAAATATATAAAAAATAGCTATTCAAACTGGTCTTGGTTGGCTAAATAAAAGTGTTGGATATGTGATTTTACAATATATAAACTACCTCTTAATCTAACTCTAATCCAACCCTAATTCTAATATTAATTAAAATCAAAAAAAATCAAAAAAATCAGGTAATCTCATAATGTACCTGGCTTTAGCCATCCCCTATATTGGAACAATAGTAAATTTTAGGGATAAGTACAATATAAACTATTATTACATGCTAAAATCTGACAACTATGACTATGAAAAAGGATTTTTTATTAAGTTAATAGCTCAAGTCAATTAATTGAAAGTTAAAGAGCTCACTGAGACACATCTAAAGGTAGTTAAATCATTTAAATTGGTCTAGTATATACTAAGATATTGCTAAAAAACAATTGGCCAACTATATAAAATTCTATATAAACAAACTAGAAATTTTTTATAGTCAGCCAATTATTTTTTAGCGATATCTTAGCATACACTAGGCTGATCTGAATGATCTAACTACTATTAGATGCATTTTAGTAAGCTCTACAACTTTCAATTAATTGACTTGGCTGTTAATTTAATAAAAAATCTTTTTCTATAGTTACAGTTGTCAAATTTTAGCATATAATGAAAAGCATAGTAATTTCCTCCAAATTCTAATATAAAAATAGTGCTGATCTTATTTGGATCAGTAATTAAAGAACATAGTAAAAAATTAATCAACTTTAGTAAAAGATTTTTAGCACCTGTTTAAAATTAAAAACTAAAGCTTTAAACAAAAGAGTATTAAATGCCAAAGAATATATAGGGGTGAGTCAGTAGAAAAGGGACAAATCATTTTTAGTAAAATTTTTTTAATTTTTAAATTAAAATATTTTAACAACTATTTAATCAAATTTGCTAAAAAATTTTTTTTTAATCTTGAAATTATATAGAATTAAAATAAAAAAAAATTTATTAAATTTATTAAGATAATTGTTAAGATATTAAGCTTAAAGTCAAAAAAACTTTTACTTAGAAAAAATTTGTCCCTTTTCTACTGACTCACTCCCCATATATTTAAAATTTAAAGTAACTTTTATATATATACTTTTAAATAATTCAATTTAAATAATTTTTTATATAAATTTATATCTAAAATTAAGTGAGTTAACTTATTTGATTTATAAATACTATAAAGTTTCAAATATGAGCAGCTTCAAAAATAAGCAATACCTTGTATTTTAAAATCAAAATATTAGAAAAATAAAAATAAACAACTCTTTTAAAATTGTTAAATACAATAAAATTTAATTAGTAATTCGCGGGAAAGAATTACTATAGTAATACTATATACATGTGGGGATATTAAATATAATAAAAACAATTAATATCTATAATCTAGAACCGGAATTAAAATTTCTCAATTCCTGTCAAGTTAACATCTTTTGTATTGCTAACCAAACTGTAGAGGCAAGTTTTCTCTTTCTAATGGTAGTAAAATCATCAAAATTGGCCTAAGATATTCTTAATTTTGTTTTTATGATCATATGAAATTTCTTTGCAGATCTGCAAAGAAATTTCATATAGCTACAAAGACAAAAATAAGAATACCTCTTGATATATTAGGCCAATTTTGATAATTTTATCACCATTAGAAAGAGAAAACTTGTCTCTACAGTTTGGTTAGCAATACAAAAGATGTTAACTTGACAGAAATTGAGAAATTTTAATTCTGGTTCTAAATTATAGGTATTAATTGTTTTTATTATTTAATATCCCCATTTCTATATATAGAAATTCTGTACATCTCTCGTGAATCACGAATTAAATTTTATTAAGATGGGCCAATAAAATTGAGTATTTCAAAGTTACTAAATATAAACAACTTTTAAAAATTTAGCTAAAATAGGCAGCTTAAAGGGTTGCTTATTCTCAGAACTTTACAATAATTATATTTTAAACTATTATATGTAAACATATTTTTTTGACTGATATAAAAAGGTTTCAAACAAATTGTTTGTAAATAGTAAAAAGATAATTGGATATTTTAGAATATAAATATAAGAATATACTTTAATAAATATAAGTAAAATATATAAGGGGGCTTCCAGAAATCAGCTGATTTTTTTTTACTATAAGCCCACCCCACCTCTACCCACCCACCCCCACCTGATACCCCAATTAGCCAATCAGATTTTATGATTATTAAAAAGTTAAATATAATATTTAATAGTAAATAAATTTTGATCTACTGGGCCAATTTTGATTAAATATAATGGGGAACAACAAAGAAATGAGTTATTCAACAACACTACTCTCCTTTAAATTTCTTACAAGTGATTTCTTTGTATCATCTTTTTCGTCTTCCTGCCGTTTTTCCAAGATTTTTGACAAAAAGTGGCAATTTGGCTTACTCCCTTCAAACGATCGGCAGTGTTTACTTTTTCAAATTCGGACAGACCCAGTAGAAAGCAACCATGTGACGTGTTTGTTTATGAATACGGTTTCGGTGCTACTCCATATGATGTAGCTCAGTCGGATGGTTTTAGGGATATCCGAGGTTGGTCGTATAGTCGGAAGGAAATATTAGTTATAGCGTTGCTTTATAATAGAGATATACAATAGTTGCATTTGTTATATAATTTTTATTCAACCTCCCACAGGTTATAATAGTGTATTTCCCTTTTCTTTTTTCCATTAGTTTTTTTTGTTTCTTTTTTTGTTAGACTAGCCTTCATGCTATACCATGTGGTTTTTTTTCTTTTTTGTTTTCCTCTTTCATTTTTCATTTTTGTTCTTTTTTCTTTTTGTATTCTCGTTTTCTTGGCTTTGATCTTTTTTTTGTTTACTCCCTCTCCTTATTTGTCCTTAGTAAATTCCTTGTTAGTTAAAGGAATATAAAGGAAAGAAGAAGCCATTTTGGTATGGCACTTAGGCTAGTTTAACATAGCCTCTAGTTTTTAGATTCGTCTTCAAATTAGTGCGGCAGGTTGTGCTTGGGTACCGTTAAGGCAGCCGAGTAATGTCAGATTTGCAAATTAGGAGTAAACAAGTATATTAATGTAGATATATACTTAGTATCTTAATAAAATACTGGCGAAACTGCCTAAGTGAAAAAATATATATATATATATATATGTTTACACATAGGTATTAATTTATAAATTCAAACATGCCAATTAACAAATAAATTAAACCTCTAGCTTATAATTAGAGTAAGGGTAAAGTTTGGAACTAGGATAAGACATAGTTTATACCAAAATTTTGCAAGGAATTTTTTTTGTTAGAAGCCAATAAGTGGTTTTATAATTAAAATTTTAAGAAATAACAATATTTGTATATACACACTAGTGTACAAATACCATATAGTGCAAACCATGGTATTCTGGGTATGTTACATTTCATAGGCAAATTCCAAATTAGTACTCGGGTACTATACTAAGCGATTTTTCATACAGTATAAAAAAATTTTTTATATAGAGTATACCAGTATTTAAAATTCAAATTTGGGTTTATGTTCTCAAAAAGAACATTTTTAATTTCTTAATGTTCTCAGTAAAATTTTAATGTTCTATATAGGAAAATTAAAATTTTTTAATATTAAAAGAATTTATTTAGTTCTCAAATAGAGAACATATTTTAATAATTTATGTTCCAAAAATTGTGTAATGTTTTTTGAGAACACTGAGAACATTGAATTTTAAACACTGGGGTATATCCTCCAGGTATTTTATATTCCACCATATAATTTTTTTGAAAAGGGTACTTTGATATGGGGTACTATGGTTCACACTATACAGGTAGTAATTCTCTTTAAAATAAAAAAGTATCTATAGCAGTGTTGTTAACTGGAAGCTACTAGAAGTCTACTAAAAGTTTACTAAAAGCAAATTAATAGTATCATTAAAACTTTTACTATTATAAATTTTTACTAGAAGGAGGGTGTAGTGACTTAAAGAAGTTGGTAAGTTGTCAGCCCCAAGTAGCAGGTCTAGGGTTCAAATCCTACTAACAACGCTTTGAAAAATAGACCTGTGTTCTGGTAACTGTTTTTTGTCAATCGGTTGGATACATTACCTATAGTCCTTGGTTACCATCTCGAATGGAAGCTTTCAGGCAAAGTTGTATCTCGTAACACAGACAAATCCAAGGAACCGAGAAAACAGAAACCTATTTGGCAAGACCCGAATAAGGTGGTAGCAAAGATCTTTGACAGTGCTACCAAAACTGGAATATTGGACCAGATCCGAAAAACCGGACGTCGACCTCAGGAACAAGGTTTACCAACCTGGCCACCGAATTAGGTACCGGAGAAAAAGGACCTATGTTATAGAAGTAGGTACCAGGGGGCACCTAATGCCGGGTAGATCAACCCTTCCAGGCCAACTGGATTGAAAGTTTGGGAAAACGGTGAAAGACCAGTAGGAAAGTGATGATGGGTACCGGGGTTGGAGCGAACCTTATAAGGGCAGAAGTATGTAATAGTAGCGGTTGGGTATCCCCTGACTGCAAGTTGTTCGCCTCGGTAAATGCGTAAGTTACCAAAGAGTAGGCGAATACCTGATGGGACAGGTACTGCTCTACCAAGTTTCCTGTTGAGGATAAGCCAGATTGTACCTTTGGGTATAAGAAGGAGTCCTAAGGGCTCTTACGAAAAGAAACCTGTGTGGCTGGACTGACCGCATAGGTAATGCAGACATCTGGTGAATCTGTTGAAAGTCTAGGTGGAAAACTGAAGATCAGAGGGTTTAAATAGACAATTTCCGTAGTTGGGTTGCAGGTATGGCATCTAGTGTGGAACCTTTGGGCAGACCACTTAAATTAGATATCAAAAGTGTACGTGTGGCTAGTTGTACTCTCATCCATGTAGAATCCAGATGCATAAACAGAATAAAGTATATGCCCCAAAACAGGCACTTTGAAATTGAAAAAAAAATTTTTACTAGAAGGCTAGAAATTCTCATTTGAAACAAAAACTAACAATACTAACTAATCTATAGATATTATTATTATTATTATTTTTTTGACAGTTTTGCCGGTATTATTCTGATGATTTATAATACCTATAGTTGTTATTTATTTTCCACCAATGCAACCTGACTTCCCCAGCTTGCTTTTACACTGCCCAGAAGCAACCTGTCTCACCAACTGCCACAGTGGCCAAAAATCTTTACAATCAATTTTCAGACTACTATGCTATGAGTTCATATTATCTTGTAATATCCAGACTTAGGTTTCACATTATGTTTTGTAACTTTGGTTATTGCAAATCGGGGTTCTGGTACAGCCCTCATTACCATAGCCTTGATTGCAGATCACTGCCTATTCTAGGAATTAAACCCATTGATTAATGTCCCGGGTCCCTGTATTCTTTGGTGTTTCAGTTCCTTAATTTAGTCTAGCCTAGCTGGCTTTCTTACAAATTGCTACCACTTGGATTTGAACCAGCAACCTTGCGATTTGCAACCTTGGAGCATAACCACTATGCTATCAGACCCAAGGCATATTATTATTATTTTAAAGTATTTAATTGAATAATTTATATTAGGGTATTAATATTTATTAGGTAATATTTTAGAAGGTAGGGGTCAAACAAAACCTTACCTTTTTTTAGTTAAATTTGATTGGCTAAAATTTTGTATATAAATATTATCTAGGGGTAAGGGGGTAAGCCTCTATAGTAAATAAATATTAGGTAATAAATATTAGTGCCCTTATATAATTAATTTAAATTTATCATCAAATATTTAAAAAACCTAATTGTTATATAGATGAGTATGCAACTAGCCTCATGTGCACTTTTGGTATTTAATTTAAATAGTCTGTTCAAAGGTTCTATACTAGCTGCTATATCTGCAATTCAATTAAAGGAATTGTTTATTTAAACTCTCTAATTTATGCTTTGTTTATCTATTTAACTTTAGTTCCAATTATATAATTAGTTCAATAGGCTTAATTTACCGGTAATAGCAAATCACTTTAGGGCTACTTTACTCTTGCAGAAAAGTTCTGTATAGTAGTTTTTTCTTATTTATAGTACTATATAGTTTTTGGTAACTTGTACCATAGTGTTAACTAATACTTGTAGTTAGAAATACCTTGAACTATTACCATTACCTACTTCTGCTATTAGAAGGTTCATTTTGATCCTAGTACCAATCTTTTTTTTGGTAGTTCTTTGGGACTTGCCTAATAGATATTTATTTTTCTAGTTTCTTGAATTTGTTTGTACAATTGTATCTGAGAACTCCCATTTAAGATATTAGAACCAAGACCACGGATTATAACCCAATTGATCAATAAGAAGTAGTTACCAAAACACAAGTTTATTTTTAAATTGTCAATAGTAGAATTTGAATCCTCAAACTGCTACTTGGGGATAACAACTTGACAACTTCTCTAAGTTGCCATTTCTTGTTATTAATAATTTTAAAAAAAATTTTTATAATTAAGTTTATATTAGTAATCAGCATAATTGGGCCTTTTTTCAATAAACTGTTTTACAAAAATTTTCTTTTAAATGATATTGAAAAACTAACAAATGAAGCACTTTATAACTAACAAAAGAGCTTTTTTGACATCTAGACAAGTTAAAATACCAAAAAAACTCAATAAAATAGCTATGCTAAGCTATAAAAAGAAGTATTTTTAGCATTTGTTAAAATACTTGAACGTTTTAGAATAGGTTGGGCATTGTTAGATAAGTTGGTAAACTATTAAGAGTAAATTCGGAAGCTAATTTTTTAAAAAAAGGCCTTTTTAATCTACTTTTGATTTATAATTAAATACATGAATTTCATAATATTTTACATACTTAATTATAAATGCAAAGCTGATTAAAAAGGCCGTTTTTGTGAAAATTCGCTCTATAATAAATTTTTATATAAAATTTTTTTGATAATTCTTGATCATGATTAGTTGATTTACCCAATTACACTAATCCACTAATATGTAATAAAACAAAACTAATATTATATTTTTATTTAGAAAGTATATATCTAAAATTAATATTTAAAAAAGAAAATAACTAATAATCACCATAGGTGATTATCACCTGTAATCTACAATGCATAAAAAAATAAACAAAACAAACAACTTTTATTAAATAAAAATTAAATCTCTTTAATATTAGGGTAAGAGTAAAGGTTATAAATTAGGGTAGGGCTTTATATATAGTAAAATTTAGCAAGGAATTTTTTTTTTTGCATAAAAAAAAGTAGTTTCATAAACAAAATTTTAGATTAGAAGCAATTTTAGCAATTTTTTAAAAAATTTTTTGTTTTTGTTACACAAAAATTGATCTACATGTTACACCTGATCCTGAATTTTAATTGGTAAATTGACTACAGGTGATAATCACCTGTGGTGCAAATTATAATTTTCTTTAAAAAATTTTTAATATTTTAAAAATTAAGCAAAACCATTTGCCTGCTAAACAGACTAAAAGATTAAAATTTGTAAATACTATAGTGCAAGATAGTATAAAATATCTGCTTTATACATATAAGATGCCAATTTTTGATATTTATATAATCAATTATGATTGGCTAATTTTGTAAAATTAGATTTGATTAGTTAAATAATTATATATATTTTTTCTTTTTTTTTTATATTAAATACCAATTTTTTAAATCATTATAAACTTTAACTCTTAATAACTTCTTTAAATAAAAAAATAATAATAAATTCTCTAACAAAAATATAGTTTAGTAAAAAATCTATCAACTTATTAGAGAGTTTTTTGATTTAACTTGTTTTAAAAAAGTAATAATAATTTAAAGCTTTTATTAAGTTAATAATAAAAAGTTGATGTATTTTGCTATCTGTACTATACAAATAAAAATTTTGCTAAATTAAAAAAATAACAAGCATTGTAATTTATTACTATAGAGATGTATTTTTTTTTTTTATTTCAACCCAGTACTCTTTTTGGTAACCCTCAATATGAACAACTTTCCTACCCATCTCAAATATGCTATTCGGCTTGCCTTCCTCTACCCAAACAATGTTCAGGATTCCTTTTTCCTATGTTATTTCAGTACTTGTTCAATAGAGTTCCAGCTGCTCAGAAAGTTTCTGTGATAAAGGCTTTATTTGATTTGCCTTTTTGCCACCCAAATGTGAGTTTGCACCAAGTTATTTATACTTTTTGCAGAAATGGCTGATCTTCCTTAGCTGACTTCTGTGGGTAATAATGTTATATAAAAATATTACTATCAAGTTTGTGCCTTAAGAGTGTGGCGACTTAGGAAAGTTGCTAGCTCCTAAGCGACAGATCTAGAGTTCAAATTCCACTAGAGACAGTTTAGAAAAATAGGCCTGTGTATCGGTAATATTTATTCAACGATCAGTTGAGTATATTACCTGTAGCCTTGGTACTACCGTTTTGAAATAGAAGCTCTTGAGCAATTCAAATCCAAGGAACCGAAATAATTGAAACCTGTTTGGCAAGACCTGAGTAAAGAGGTAGTGAAGATCTTTGACGATATTGCAGATACCAGAATTTGAGACCGAAAAACTGGGCGCACACTCTAGGGCAAATAGGGTACACCAACCTGGCCACCGGAGTCGTGCCAGAGAAAAAGATCCTATGCTGTGGAATTAGGAACCAAGAGAAGTAAACCAAAAGGCACCTAAAACTGAGGTACAACGACCCATCCAGGCTAACTAGGTTGGTAGTTTGGAAAGGATCAGTTATAGGACTGGTTGATGTAGGTATTGGGATCAGAATAAACCTTGTAAGGGCTATACTGTAGTTGCTGCCCAAATCCCAAACTATTATAGTCTGGGTTTGTTCGCACCCAAATCCCAAACTCTAGTCAAACTAATTTCTCAAAAACTTTGTTAATAATTTTTATTTAAACAATTGATATATATTCTTATAACTATATATAATATATTTGCAAAATATTAAGATTATTTGTTTAATTTAATTTTTTGTAAATAACTATTGTTTTTTTTTGAGTTTTGAGTTTGTTCGGTTTGTTTGGCAAGTATAGTAAGAACACAGATACTGGAATTGTACGGTTTAATGGTTCGCCCTGACTGCTAGTGATGGCCCTTGGCTACTGTATTCGAAGCCTAATCTAGAAATGTATGTGATATAGAAAGATTAGAGGGTATGTACTACACCCTCCCTAGGGCAATTCAGTAGTTGAAATGCTACTAGATTATCTATAAAATTAGGGTGCAAGTAGTATAGCAAATGTCAATCTGGGTGGTCTTTAATTGAAGCAGCACAAGGTTATGTGTTGGTGTGATTGTGGTAGATAATGCAGGACAAGGACACCAGAAAGTTTAAATAGGTAATCTCCTAGTTAGGTTACAGGTATGGCGTATAGTAGGGGTCTTAATGGGTCGGGTTGGGTCGGGTTTGGGCCTGACCCGGGTCAGATCCACTTGGGTCAAAACCCGACCTGGGTCTGACCCACCTCATATCAAACCCGACCCGGGTCTGGCCCGCTTCATGCCAAACCCAACCCGGGTCTAACCCGCCTCATGTCAAACCGACCCGGGTCTGACCCAACCCAACCCAACCAGGTTGAACCTGGGTCAATGGGTCATATAGAGAGGCTTACAAATTTTATCGAGGTTTGCATTTAAATAAGCCATTTGAGTTATAAATAATTTTATATATTTTACAATACTTAGTGAATATAAAAACATTTTATACTAGGTCTGAAATAAGTTATTCAAGTTATGATATTTACTATTTAATTTCACTTATAGAACTTAGTGGTACAGTATAAAAAACATTTATTAATTTAAGATCTAAACATTTATCATAATAATCTATGAATATAAAGGATATTTAGTAGTCTAAGTATTTAAATAAGATTCATAAATATTAACTGTTTAATTCACCATATTTGCATTTTTTTTTGAGTCCCATAAGTTCTGTGATTATAATATAGTAGTTACTTCGACTTTATTATATTTCATAGAACTCAATTAATTATTCACTGTGTTTCCCTTTTATAGATAAATAAATTTCATAAAATGAGCTATTTATATTGTATTCGCGAACTCATAGGACCCAAAAAATTACAAAGATTGTTAATCCAAATATCAACCAAAAGTTAATGCAATAAAATAAAATCTTTGATATACATGCATAATATACTTAAAATCATAGTCTAGTAGTTAAAATTTGCAAAGCTTAGTAATTATTTTTTACCGAAACTTCATTTTTTTTTTAATTAATATAAGTATAAATACATACATACTACAGTATTAGTATAAATTTCTATAAGTTCATTTGTTTAAAAAAGTAACCAGCAAAAAATGGCCCATTTTACAATATTAATATAACGAAAATATATGCATTGATCCTTGTAGATTCTTTTAGCTTTTCCAGAATATAAAATATAGTAAATATGTAAAAAAAAAATTAGTAAATAAGATTATACTGTTTGTAAATTCTGCTATGATGCAAACGTAATAATGTGTATAAAACGTTCAACACCATTTGATCTTCCATTTCATTATTAAAAAAAATGCTTAGTTGATTATTGTTAGGTAATATTTAGCTTTCGAAACTTTTGGCGCAGTCTTCTTTGCACATACAGACAAGAGATTGGGTTTGATGTCAGGAAATTGGATTTGCTCCCAGTTTATTATACAAGAAATTGGTTTTGGCGTCAAGAGATTAGTTTAACACTCAGTTTATAATTTTATTTGTACTCAGATTTCTTTATCAAATATTATGAACTTTGTCAAATATTATATGAAGGTACATGATGGGAATAGCGCTCCACTTTATCACTTTTCTCTTCTGTTTCATGTTATTGCATACTAGTGCTCATAACAATTTTATGTACACGTGGATATACTCATGTGATAAAGCATAAATGAGAATCAAAAGTACAGGGCCCATGCTATGGTGTGGTGAATTCTACTTTAATAAAGTAGCAGGTTCGAACCAGCGTTATGGTGGGAGCAATCAACTCGCTACATATGACAACGAGTGAGGTGCTAGGTGCAATGAATGAGTGAAAGCAGGGAAGGTAGGCCTAACACGAAGGATCCAGATAGTAATTGGACAACAAGAAAACAAGAGAACAAGACAAGAGAAGTAAGAAAGCACTGAGGTTTACTATTTATTCCCACATCTTATCAACATGCATATCTATAATCTCTATTACATGCAATCTACGTATTATCTTATAGTATGCAATCATATGCATATCTATTATCTTTCATATAAGCAACAAATCTGGTTATCTGCACGATAATAACCCTAGCGTTACTTCGTCAACTCATAGAGCACAGGTCGAATGAAACCATATCAGACAACAATCGGGTTTCCGATAGGCCCCTTATATCAATATGATACCCACATGGAAAATTACTAGTAGGAAAAACTAAATGTTTCTGATTAGTTTCTGATTTCAAACAGAAATTTGGCAGAAATAAGAGACTTATCGGGAACATTTAGATTTAAAATCGATATACCGGTAGGCCTATTAACATACATGATATTTATCTTATTTTGATCTAAATTGCAAGAAAACCGGATACTCTTCAGGATTAATTAAGATATATATCATTATATTTGACAGGGCTATGGTTTATATGTTTACTCAATATATTTATATACTGATATAAATGTTATAATGTTTGTTTTATTGAAGCAATTGTATCGAAATATAACTTTAATGCATTTACATATTGCTATATCTAAAAGAATATTACAAAGATCTATAATATTTTCTAAAATTAAGCATTGCGATCTAGAGAAATTTCTTCTTCGATTTAATTACTGTCCAGATCTTCACCGCCTGATATAGCAATACCTCCTTCTTCAATTTGCTTATTGCCATATCCATTGCTATTACCATTACCATTTCCACTGCCACTTCCATTACCATTACCATTTCCACCGCCACTTCCACTACCATTACCATTTCCACCGCCACTTCCACTACCATTACCATTTCCACCACCACTTCCACTACCACTACCGTTACCATCGCTACTTCCATTTCCACTACTACCTCTACTTCCATTTCCACTTCCGCTTCTATTTCCAACCCTAGTACCATGGTTACTGCGACTACCGCTTGCAGAGGCGGTTTCATCAACTTCCTCTTCATCATCAGCTTCTTCATTGGAATGATAAGAAACTAAAATTGTCCAGTCCGGAGCTTCTAGGGGTGGTTTGGATTTATCTGACCAATTTACGTCGCTATACCATCTTTTTCTTTGGCATTTAACGTGAGAAGTTTTTTCTCCCATTTCATCAGCAAGTCGAAGAATTTTTCTAACCTTATTGTATCATAAAATAAAAGAAATATTATAAAAAAATTTAATAAATTACAATTATAATAATAAATACTTACCCTTCGAGACCTCCATGGCTTGTCATAAACGCGAATTACGTGACAATCATTTTTTTTTTTGTTTATCGAACGAATTTTTAATCGTCGTTCTGAATCCACTCTTTCTGTATCAGTTTCTGAAACTTCATCCGAATGAAAGTCTCTTTCATTAATTATAACTTCCATATTAGCTTTAAAGTTATCCCAATTAATATTAGGGACAAGATCATTGAGATTTTTATCGTTGGTATTAATCAGATGATTAAGACCTCGGACTTGTCGCCTCATTTTCTATAAATTAAACATGGATCAGTTCGCAAATGGTTATTCAATAATCTATAACTAATACCGGTAACACAATATTTAATTTGTATAAAAAAACCACTTACTTCGCCACAACGTGTATTTATTCCTTTCCGCCTTTTGTTAGCTTTTGACTTCTCCGGATCTTGATCGATAGTCCATTTTTCACGGCGATGACAGTGAAGGTTTTGGAGAACGTACTTTATCTCAATTAATTTATATCTAAATCGGCCTTCCAAAGCTTTGGCAATTACTGGTATAATATTTTTGTTCACGTGATGCGAGATTTTTGACCATGTTTTTTTTGCATCAAGACTCAAAGTATCTTCAAGCCGTTTAAAATTTGAATTACCTCATCCTATATTCAATTAAACAATCATTTAATCGACAGCTTTTTTTTACTTATAAATTATAACATTACTTACATGAAACAGTTTATACTGTTCTTCATCCATATCTTCCAACAATTCACGTGACTTTTTTGCATATTCGGTAGGTTGTTCTGGGCTTACTGATGGTTTTTGCTGATTATTATTATTGGCTTCATCATCATTCTGCTGTTTCTGCTTTCCCTTTCTTTGAATTTTGGTGGTAGTAGTTGATTGTTTCTGGCTCTTGTTTTGTATTTCAGAGTCAGGATTTGGGTCTTCAAGTTCAGAAAGACCAATATCATTGAATGGACAAGAAAGTCCGGTGGAACCATTAGCATCTTCAGGGCCGCTGTTTTCATAATAGACATCGTCAGAACGCACGTTTGGAGTTACTGGAGCTGATGTTCGAGCTTTAAGATCCTTAACTTGGTTTGTTAAGGAATACACCGCTTGTTTTAAAAAATCTAACTCTATAAAAAAATTTCATCAGACATATCGATCTATCGAAAGGCTTATAATAAAAATAAAAATGGCTTTATATAGCCACACAAATTACCAGAATCTCTTTCATCAGGAGATTTAGAATGACGCCGTGAACGTTTATGACTCCTGTCATACGAAGGGGACCTAGACCTAGATCTAGATCTTTGACTTGCGCTTCGACGGCTTCGTTTAGCAGGTTTTGTCGATCGAATTCGACTTCAATTTCTTTGTAGTGGCATTGAACGATGTTTTCTGTAAGAAGATCTGGGTGGTGAAATAGATCTTCGTTTAGGTACTTTTTTTTTTTTTTAACTTTACAACCATGCTCTACTTTATTAGCAGTTTACGTAAAAAAATACATGAACTAAAAACTAACTATAATATAGGCTAATACCCGGCTTACTCCACTAGTGCCCAGGTACGGTTGTTGTACTGATGTTTGATAGTCTCGTAGCGACATATGATTTTTCTCATATATTTCTACAAGAGCATGTTCAGGTCCTCAGCTACCTTCAAAACGAAATTCTATATATAAAAAGAAACTACTTTTGCATCCACCAACTTACTATATGCGAACCTCTTATTTGACTTAACATTGAGTTCTCGACTAACTCATTCACTGAGTTCTCCACCTCCTGTTTCTTCTGTTTTTTCCGCTCTTTATCTTTTCTTTCAGCTTCCATGAGTTCCGGAACGCGTGGCTCCTTGTTTCGAACTTCAAAAACCTTACGTTTTCTTTTCAAAGATCTCTCTATACCGGCACCTTTTTCCCACTTGATGACTTCATTGCATCTCTCCTTCCAAATAACACGATAGAAACCCTCCTGTACTACATACAAAAATGCATCTATACAAGTTTTTGTGTCCTTTCTAGACAGTCCCTTCTTGTAAAATAACTCGATTTTCTCTCTTTCTACAAGACCACTTAAATAAACTTCTCTTTCCTTGAAGCGAACTTCTTTACTATCACTTAACAGAATTTCACTTAATTCCCAAACACTTAACAGGAAACTTGCTTCGTCCGAGAGTACTGCCCATGCAGCACTCAGTGCTGTGTTTTCTGTCTCCTGCCAAAAATTCTCTGCAAAACTACAACGAATTAAATGTTTCATGGTTTCCTTAGTCTCCTCCTTGCACAAAATGCAGTTTGGTGACTTATACAACCAAGGTTTACGGGCATGCAACTCATTCAGTGTTGGGAGAAGTTGGAACATTCCTTTGATTCGTAGTATTAATTTGAAACTGCTTTCCATTCCTCTACATCTGACTCCTCCCAATTCCTTTAGCCTTGCCCATCTGTAGGCCCAGTCTAGCTTATCACTATTATGATTATATTCTGCTGCTAGACTTTTACTCAAAAGAAGGCATCTTCCCTCGACGGCTCTTCTCTTTAACCGCAAAATAAACTTACGCGGACAGGTGTCGATATGTTTTCCATTCCACCACAGAGATGCATTCCAACGTGTGGGATTGGTAGGTATCCACTTCCAGTCTTCTTCTAAATGCGCCGCTTCTTTTGCTAACCTGTCTGCAAGTTCGTTCCATACTATACCACTATGAGCCTTGACTTTACAAAGCTCTAAGGAGAGATTTTTGACTTGGACTACCTCATAAATCTTGTCAAGAATTGACCTGTTTTTCAATTTAAGGCTCTTCTTGAAACTTCGTGACCTGAATACATTCTCAATACTACTAATCGCTGCTAAACTATCTGTCTTAACTACAACTACAGAATCTAATTTTACTACTAACAGCGTACAAAGAATTGCAACCAATTCAGATCTCGTCGATGAAGGCCAATCGGCCACCCTGATTTTCCCTAACAAATTTACCGTCTCCTCCTCTTTATCTACTTGTACCCAAGCAGAACCCATTCTATCTTCAATACCTTCCTCCTCCTTATACCAAGAACCATCAGTATAAAAGACATAATCTGATCTTTCCTCCTGTATATTTTTTCCAACCATACCTAATAGTAAATTCGTAATTTTACTACTTAACCCTTGTTTTTTAATTATTTCAAATTCTATTCTGTTAACTTCTACCGCCATAGCTAATCTTTCTGTACTATTTTGATCTTTAGGTGCATTTTTATAAGCCGTATGCCTATAATAGCTCAAAGGAAATGACATTAACCAGTCGTTCTCCTTTTTGACTATGCCATCTATTCTGCTAATACACTCTTTCATTTCTATTGAGAATTGGCAATCATTCTCTTTTCCACCTTTATTTAAAGCACAGCCTTTACACCTATTTATTCTAACCGCACCTTTCACTTTTTGGGTTTCGACCCAATGCTCTACTATGGCTTTGCGCGTGAACTTTTTGCTAATGCGTCCCAGAACGTGTGTAGTTGAATTTTCCTTTCTTACTACTACCCAATCCTTGCACCTTTTATCATTACGAACTTTTTTCCTTATTGGTGACGAAAGCTTACTACTTTCACCTTCTAGTCGGTATTCCCTTTTAAGCTCCCTTGAGGACTTGTTTATCATAACCCTTTCTTCGATCCTGCTGAACCAATCAGGTGTCTTTCCCCTCATGCTTCTTTCCCTTATACCTCTGACTTGCTGCCATGACATCAAACTTGTGCCTGTCGGGTCTATTAACTAGTTCAGTGATACCAACTCCAGACTAACCCTTGTGTTCATCGAGTTCTTTATCGCTCTTTCATCCAGAAAACTTACAATCGCAACCTCTTTGTTATATACCTCGTTCTGAATACTTTGGGTTTCGAACTTTAAGTTGATTAATTTGCATTTTTCAATCACATTGCATGAAAGATTTCCCTTCCAGAGAGTAGCATGCCACGCATCAAAAGGCACACTACGTACATCCTGCAAAATACCCGCCTTGATTGCACCTTGTTTTATTCTTAGCTCTGCCAGGCTTTCTAAACCTTCATTACTGTTTAGCCTTTTTAAGAGACTCGTCGCCTGCTTAGCCAACAAAGAGCTTGCCAAGGATTTGAAGCCCAGAATACCTCCGTGAAATATTATATCATTTGGTGCGGTTTGTGCTATGCCTAACTTTTTTTTACATAGGCGGATTATTGGCTGGTGTATATTTTCTAGGTCCTTTTCTGATAGGGCTGTGGCCTGTAAAATATATTCTAATTTTGGAAAAAGCACCTGATTGTTTATATAGCTTAGCTGACTAGCTATCACCTTTTTCTTTTCTAATACATGCGTAAACAATCCAACAATCTTCTTTACTTTCCTTTTAATATTAGCTAAATCCTTGGATGTGTGCAAGTATATACCCAGGAATTTTACATCATATAATTTTGGTTCTGCAAATAATTTCGTTTTGCAGAAAAAGACACAACTTTCTTCCTTTGGAAGCTTCGAGTTGATTATTACCAGCTTGGACTTGCTGCCATTAATTTCGATGTTATTAATTTGGAAGAACTGCTCTGCAATATTAATTGTTCTTTCTAATTGCTCCTTTGAGCATGCAATCCATGTTGTGTCATCGGCATATGCTAGAACAGCCTGCCGCATGTTTAATCCTCTTTCCTTGTCTATGTTTGCCTTGAAACTATTTACTTCAGCAGTATAGCCCAGGGACTTGTCCTTCTGGACCCTAACTAACAGAGGATCGTAAAAAATTCTCCACACCAAGGGAGAGATAACCTCGCCTTGGTCGATACCGTCCTCAGCTACGAACTCTTCTGTAAGGCCGTAATCCGTTATTACTTGCATACGCCTCTTACTGAATAGGTTAATTACAAAATTAATTACAGTTCCTGGAAGCCTTATTCTCCGCATCGATTTTTCAAGCATCACAAGACTAACAGAATCAAACGCCTTCTTCATATCTTGGAAAAGGAGCCACATTTCCTTCTTTTTCTCATGGGCCTCTTCGAGGAACGAGTTTAAGATATGAATAGGTTCCTCCGTTGAATTTTCTGGTAGACCTGCAAAATTAGGTCCTTGCAAAATGTTCTTGTCTTTAATTATCGCACTTAATCTCTTTGTTATGATTCTTGTTACGCACTTACGGAAGGCTTCCAATAATGCGATTGGTCTCACCCTATTCAACTCAAAACCCCAATCTTCCCCCTTCGGAATCATATAAATTTGTGCGACTTTCCATTTGTTTGGAATATTTCCTTGCACAAGACAAATATTTGCAAAATTTTTGAAAGCTGTATGCACTCGAAGATCCGCTTGTTTAATTAACTCGTAAGTAATATTGGATACCCCTGGTGCCGAATTTGTTCTAACCTCATTAAGCATTAAGAGCCATTCCTCTAACTCTACCGGTAACAGAACCGGCTCATACCATTCTTCTTGAATCCCACTTAGTGGTTGATAAATACTTCTCCACTCTTCGTTCAGTAGGTCTAGTCGAGGATTCCTTCTTCTGAACTGTTCCTTAAAATGCTTGTTGGTCTTGGATAGAACTTCACTGGGTTCGGAGATTAACTCATATTCATCATTCTCCTTGATTAATATTCGGTCCAAAACTACCTTATTAAATGGCCTTTCGAGAAGACTTCTTAGCATTTTCTTCTGCTCATCTACAATCATTTCGCATCTTTTTTGCACGTACTTTTTGATTTCCTTTTCTCTATGCAATTTTTCTTCACTAATCAATTTGCCTTCTATTGCTTTCCACCACAAAGATGCACTATTAAGCCAAATATCAACATGTTCCAGATTGATATTTGGTATCCCCGTACCTGCACTGGAATTAATACTTTTGATTTTATTATTCCAGCTGCTGATCATGTGATGCGCATTCTTGTTGTTTGCAACACTTTTGATTAATCTGCCAAACTCTTTGGCCACTTTTTTGGTAGACGACTCCTTATCCTTTTTGACAGAATTCTTTTTATTTTGAATTTTTTTCTTTGGCAATGTTTCTATTGCTGCCTTCCAAATTGCAGCCTCGATTATGTCCCATAATTGATCTATGCAGACTCTTTGCTCAGGTACCTGATATGACTCTTCAGTTTGTTCATCCTTTAGTAGCCATTGTGGCAAATTCTTTTTGATCTTATTCCATAGCGCCGTTCTGTAATTGTCCCAATTTTCCTTCGTTGCCTTGTCAAGCTTCCAAACCATTCGTGATGAGGAAGTTTGCCCTGCTCTGCACTTTGAGTCTGCGCAATTACTGCGATCCAAAAGAATTTCAACTATGGGCAATTCATGATCACTACCTGTTACTGTTCCCATTTCGATGATATCTGCTTTTAAAGCCTTCTCATTAAGTTTTCTGACAACCATATTTGGTCTATCCTTGTACTTGTATGACCGTTACTCCAAGTGTACTTTCTGGCCCTGGGATTTAGCCTTCTGAAAGCATCTACAAAGGATTTCTTTTCCATCTATGTGAAAAGAGAACAACGTTTGAGGTTTGTTGTTTGTGAGGACTTATCCAATAGTTTGTTGGGTATACGATTAAAGTCTCCCATTATAACGATTTGCCAGGTCTTCTCATTTTTATTAACTATTTCTTGGATTTTTCCGATAACCATTGTTGTACATGTTTCATTACTTGGAGGTATGTAAGCTACAATTATTAGTAGTTTATACTTTTTAAAGAAAATATATGCACACATTAAATATTCATTAAATCATTCTATTTTCCCTATATGTTGCTCAATGCTCCTGTGTATCAAAAGTCCTACGCCTGACCCTTTGAGTTTGTCAGGTGATGCACTCGACCAAAAACTTCTAAAATTGCCCAGATCTTTTGCCATAAACTTCGCCTCTCTTTCACCCAAATTCGTTTCTGCTATTCCAATTATATCTACTTTTTCCTCAATAGCCCATGAAACTAAAAAATCTACTCTATGAAATTGTGTTTTAAGTCTATTAATATTATGAAACGCAACCCCTATGCTCCTTCCCTGAACCCCACCAAATGGTGCAACATCCTTACACACCTTAGAAGTTGCACCATTCTCTATTACAACTGGGGCGCCCTTCAGGAGCGACAGGGCCTTTCCAGCCTTTGTTTTTCTTCAATTCTATTAAGACGTCTCAGAATTTCTTCTAGAATACTTTTTTCCTCAAATTTGGTGCTTCGGGAGGGTGCACAATGTACATTTTCTTTTGTAAATCCTGTTTCTGCTATTGCACTTTTGTTACTATATTGCGTTTCTCTTAATATATTCTTTCTTTTTCTGTTTTCGCGAGAATGACTCCTCGATCTAGCTTCTAGTGGCACTTTCTTTCTGGGTTTGGTGAGGTTATCTATTCCTACTATACTTTCTTGTTCTTCCGCCAAAGTAGCATACTTCTTTTTT
>QKWP01000446.1:161484-184702 GCA_003550325.1 Gigaspora rosea | reverse complement strand
CCTTCTTAAGAAATCCAACCTTCCATTCTGGAACTTGCATTCTGTTCATCGATTATCTCAATATTTGGTACACAAGATTTGATTTGCTGCGCACGTAACAAGTTTGTTTATTTTCAGTTTGTTTACTTTGTTTATTGTTTTGTTGTTTGTGCAGATCACGCGATTGTTTTGTTTGTTTGTTGTTTTAGTGATCTACGATTCAGGGTTAAGCCCAATCCCCAAAAATTTCCAAAAAATTTTTTTCGAAAAAATTTGAAGTTTAATTTTGTCAGCTAGTATTGTCCTTTTTCTTTTAAGTTGTACTAGCAAACTCTATATTATTTTTGCTTGTTCTTCTTTTTCCTTAGGGAGTTTTTGGCTGTTTCCTAAGTTACTTATCTCGTTTTCAGCTTTTTTCCTTTCTGCCAGATTTGGAAAAGTTGATCAGCGGAGAGAGTTTTCCTCTATGTTTAGGTACTATGTTAATTTTATATGAATTTTTTCTATACATTTTTCAAAAAGGCCAAAAAAAAAAACAAAAATGTGTCTAATTGAGCTGAGCTATTGATTGTTTGGTTTATCTTATTAAAAGAAGTGAAAGAAAAGAGAAACATTGCTTTATATAATACAACTTTTAAAATGGAATGACGGTAGATGAATAAATCAAAGTATAAACGAAGCGAAAGTCTAATAAACTAACGTAATTCGAAAAGTATGATATATAATTTTTTTGAGCGAAAGAGTAAAATCTGCTCACGTATACTCGTAAAGCATGACTTATTTATAGATTTTAGTCGGATCTTATTTGAGTGTTGTCAAGGGAAAACCTGTCATCGGGATTTCAATTATATTTTGTACTGGATACAATTTTATTAGATTACATAGATTGTATCCGGCACATAATATAATTGAAATCCCGATGACAGGTTTTCCTTTGACAACATTGATTTCGTTAGCAGTTAATTAATCAACATTCCATAATAGTAAATAAAATTAAAATTAAAAGTCATATTATGCAAGTTTAATTTTTTTATACATGAAAATAAACAAAAAGTCATCAGAATACCGACAGCTCTATAGTTTATTTGAAATCGCACGTTTTTAGTGCAGTTAATTTGTCATCAGAAATAAAATTAATATTATGCAAATTTAATTTTTTTTACTTATCAGAATACCGACAGCCCTATAGTTTATTTGAAATAGCACGTTTTTATTTTCATTAGGCAGCATCTACAATTTATATAAAAATAAAACAATGCCATATAATATTATGTTTGTATTATCTTTTAAGAACTTTAAACAATACTGGTTAATACAAATTGTGGCTAATTTTTTAGTGCGGTTAATTTGTCATCAGAAATAAAATTAATATTATGCAAATTTAATTTTTTTACTTATCAGAATACCGACAGTTATTTGAAATCGCACATTTTTATTTTCGTTAGTGTGGTTAATTTGTCATCAGAAATAAATGAAAGGCCTACCGGAATATTAAAACCTTTATAGTTTATTTGAAATCGCACGTTTTTATTTTCGCAAGTGTCATCGGAAATAAAATTCATCTTATACAAGTTTAATTTGTTTATTTGTTTATACATGAAAATAAACGAAAGGCCTACCGGAATATTAAAATGTCATCGGAAATAAAATTCATGTTATGCAAGTTTATTTTGTTTATACATAAAAATAAACGAAAAGCCTACCGGAATATTAAAACCTTAATAGTTTATTTGAAATCACACGTTTTATTTCGTTAATGTTGGAAAATAAAATTCATATTATACAAGTTTAATTTGTTTATTGGTTTATATATGAAAATAAACGAAGGACCTACCGGAATATTAAAACATTTATAGGTTATTTGAAATCGCAGGTTTTTATTTTCGCAAGTGTAGTGAATTTGTCTTCAGAAATAAAAATTTATTATACGAGTTTATTTTGTTTACATAAAGAAAGTATAATTGTCAAGCAAAAAAATATATTCGTCAAAATTACATTATAATTGCTCAAAGTCTTATAGTCATATCAGCATACCAATAAGTCTGTTGAAATTCAAATTGTATATAGTAAATTTGAACTAATCTTCGTTCGTATTCTCGCTCAAATATTCACTTGTATATATCCTTTCTCCTAAATTGTCTCGTTTATATAAATTTTTCTTAGTATTTTTTTACATCATGGGTTATAAACAAAAAAAATCTATTGTCAAAAAGACTATCGAAAAGTCAAGCAATTTTATTTTCTCAAAAAATCGCAACTTAAGATCTTGCAATTGCAATCTTTGTAAAGGTAAACTTGTTGACCCTCGAACTAGAAAAGCCCATTTGATAAAAAAAGAAATTCCAGCTAGAAATTTTCTTGATGTTGGCAAATCTTCAAGCAAAATAGCAGCTACAATGGGCCTACCGGAAGCTCCACTTTAGGAAATGAATATTCCAGAGGATCCGATAGATCTATCAGAAGCTCCTCTTCCGAAAATAGATATTCCAAAGGATCCAATACAAAAAGATAGTTCCGACGATGATTCTGTTGTTTCTTTGCATGAAGAATTTTATAGTTTTATTAGTAAAAGTCAATCTAATAAAGGCAAACAGCCTGTTAGGAGAAGAAGAAATTCACAATACCCTGTAATCTTAGAGAACTTATTCTCTAACGAAGAAGAAAATTTAGCTGAAGACTTATTAGACCTTGAAGATGAAGAATTAACTGACCAAGAAATCGACTTTAACTCACCGGAAACTTTATATGAAAATATAGAGACACCGAAAGAACCCATAGATCTGAATAAAGGTTTTGTGTGGATGATTTTGTGGGTTCTCAAATACCAAAAGAGGCATAGAAAATCTGAAGTTGAAACTAATTCTTTGGTGAAGTTCCTTCGGTATGTGCTGGTTCTTGAGAACGAAGAAAAATATTCCTCTTTTCCTACTTCATTGAAGATGGCCTGTAAAGCTCTTGGTGTCTGTGTTCACATGATTAAATATGCAACATGTGAGCAATGTTGTAAATTATACAACACAGCTGATATGTCAACCGACAAACCCAATATGGTTCCTAAAGTAAGCAATTGCACCTTCCAAGACTTCCCGCACCATCCCATGGCTAATCAAAGACTTCCTTGCAATAATTCCGTTGCAAAAAAAATATTTATAAGCAAAGGAGTTATATATCGGCCATCATTAATATTTCTGACAGTTTCTTTAAAACATCAACTGCAATTGTTGTATAACCGAAAGGGATTTGAAGAGTCTTGTAGAAAGTGGGCAGAGAGGCATAATGATACTGAAAGAATTACTGATATATATGATGGAAGAATTTGGAAGATATTTCAAGACCCAAATGAAGATCTACCATTCTTTCGGAAAGAGCTATCAGATGGCAATTTGGGTTTAATGATTAACCTAGATTGGTTCCACTATTCGATAACTCTCAGTATAGTGTTGGAGCTATATACGGAGTCATTTGCAATCTTCCACGTGATGAGCGATTTAAGCCGTCGAACATAATCACGTTGGCGTTAATACCTGGTCCAAACGAACCCAAACTATACCAGCTAAACCACTATTTGGCACCTTTAATAGATTAATTAATTGATTTGTGGAATGGTAAGCAATAATGTTTTAATATTGGAGTTATCGAAATTATTATTATTATTATAATTATTAACATAATTATTATTATTAACTAGGGATTGAATTGGACAGTACTTTCGAAAGCCCTACCTGCAAATTTATTAGAGCAGCAGTGATATGTTGTTCTTGTGACATTCCTGCTGCAAGAAAATTATGTGGCCACATTACAGCACGAATTGCTTGTCATAGGTGCTTAAAAAGAGCAAATTTTGACGAAAGAAATCAACCCAATTTTGGTGGTTTTGACGATATGGATGAATGGTTCGTTGAAAGAAATATTGATGAAGTTTGTCAAGATGCTATCGCGTGGAAGGATTGCAATACTGAAGATGGAAGGAGAAAGCATACGTTAGAAACTTTGGTCCGCTGGTCTGAAATGCATCGTCTCCCCTACTTTAATTCTGTTCGGTTTCTTGTAGTCGATCCAATGCATTGCCTATTTTTAGGTATAGCTAAGTGGATCATCAAATTATGGATTGATGAAGGTATTTTAACGCCACCTAATCTTGCTCTGATGGAAAATCGGGCTAAAAATATGCAGATTCCGGGAGAATTTCTTACAAAATAGTGACAGGTGAAGGATTTTCAAGATTTACGGCGGACCAATGGAAAACTTTTGTTCTGGTATATGCAACGTTGATTACTTGGGATTTGTTGCATAAAAATGACCGACGGATCCTTACTTATTTGTTCGCGCGTGCTCTATCCTGGTGTGCCGGATTGTATATAAGAACAATTTGGAAGAGGCTCATAGTTGTCTTCTTAAAATAGTTAAACTTATAGAAGAAATTTATGAACCAGAAAAAATAACGTCTAATTTACATTTATGTTTACATATATGTGAATGCGTTATGGACTATGGACCACTATATGCGTTTTGGTGTTTTAGTTATGAACGGATGAATGGTTTATTAGGTAAATTTGTATTTTTTTTTTGTAATAGTTGGATAAAATATAGTATAGGCGATACCTATTTTTTTTTTTTAGTGCACCTATTTTGAATCAGTTAATCATTTATTAAGGTGCAACCTATACTATATTTATCAAAATAGCCATATTAAACTACCGATAGCTCAATAGGATTTTAAATCATTTATAGGGTCATTTCATAGCAGTAACAGAAGAATTGAGACGGAACTACTTAAAATTATGCAATATAACTCTCTTCTGGATGTGCTTTCATCACGTGCGGAAGGCTATTTGCAAACTTGTTTGCAATTCATTGAACAAGAAACGATGAGCGGCAGTCTTTCTATTTATAACGGAAATGATTATCAGGAGTTTCTTTCAATGTCTGTAAGCATTGAAGACAATGCAGGAACTGGCTCCGAACCATTTCCGGGTGAATTATTAGGGTCTAAAAAGGAATGTGTAACCCTTTTGAAAGAATTATATGCATTGTTAGTTGCCTATTACAACAATGCATACAATTATAATTTCACTTTCTTAACTGATATACTCGAGCACCCGGATGCCATAGCGACATTACCTGGTATTACAATATATAGAAGAATAAAAATTGGCGACGAAATATTTGGGTCTACTTATTCGAAAAAACACACAAAGTCAGTGAAAATACTTGCTAAGTTCATATTGGACGACAATACTACTGATATATACCCAGGCCTTGTTCAATATTATTTCGAGAATATAATAAATTTACCAGAAGGTCCAAAGAAGCATGTACTTGCCTATGTACGGTGGTATCAAGCTGTTAACAACCAAAAGACAAGATATCATTGTCAAATAGACAATATTTGTAATGTTAAATTATGGAATCAGAATTTCTATGATTTAAGTAGGGATTGTATTATCCCCGTGCATAATATTTTAGGCCGCTTTATTTCCGGAACTGTCAAAGTCAGAAAAAAAACCCCCGAGAATATATGTCTGTAAATCCTATAAATAGAAAGTTTCATATTTAATAATATATATATATCTATCTATATATATCATATGATAATATAGTTTTATCTTATTTATCACCGATTAACTTCTGACATGTACTGTTGTTCTTTATTTTTATCAAGTATTATAAGACAAATATATAGACCTTATAGATTTACCGGGTATTTATATAGATTTATCTTATAGGCGTATAGGTTTATCAGTATTTTTATAGGTATATTTTATTTATCTCTGAATAACTTCTGATGTGATTACTGGTTATAGGTTTACTTTCATATTAATTCTAAAGACATATCAGGTGTCCGATATTGCTATGATTTAAACTTAAAACCGGAGACATATAGAAACCTGATATGCCTCCGTTTTTATCCGAAAACTCTTTACCCGATATGGCTTGTGGTTATTATGATATTTTACCGGATATGTACTAGTTATTTATTTTTGTATCAAGTATTATAAGTTAAACATCATACACATATAAAATAACCGATAGCTATATAGATTTATCCGATTTATTTCCGATTATATTTTGATATAATTTATGTTTATCATTTTATATTCGGGTTATCATCATAGCCCTATCGGTTACCCGATTGGGCTATGATTTTAAAAATTACAACCGGATACATATCGAAACCCGATACGTCTCCGGTTTTTATCTGACTATATAGTTCCCGGTAGGGCTTTATTCGCCTGTGGGGCTTTTAGCTAAATAATACTGTCAAATACCACTGATACCATCAATAAAAACTTAGTGTATTACATCTGGGAATTGAAAATTCGAGTTTGATATCAAAATAAATTCCATGATTGCTAAAAATGACATCATTTGATTTTATACCTAGAATTATAAAATTTCTAAGATTAATTTCAATGTTTAGAATTATTTTCAAATCCTAAAGTAAAATTTTTATAATTTATAATTGAAAAGTAGGTAGATTTAATGTGATAGAAATTGTTTTTGCAAGTTAAAATACTTTCATGATTACTAGAAAAAAAAAGCTTGAAATTCTAAATATTATTTAGCCTAACTTACAACCAATTACTAGCAATTGAATTAGAAGAATGAAATCAAAGAAAAATTTTGGAAATTTCTATTTGTAAACAAAATAATTAGTTAAAATTAGGTAATTTTGTCAATTTTTGGAATGCACTAAGTTAAAAGTGCTGTAATTAATACGACTAAATACCATAGTTAATTATACAACACATGTTTGATTCAAATAACCAATTAAGAAGTTGTGACCAACTAAATTACTATATCTCTAATTTTAATAAAAACGAAAAATTAACTTTGTGTCCTAATATATGTTTCTTATTAAATTTTTATACTACTTTAACGATATGTTTTATTACTTAACATTCTACCGTTATTTGAAATTTCAAATCTAATAATTTATGAAATTTATGTTTCGTACAATCAAATGCTGCATCCAATAGGAACTGGTGGGGAAATTGATAAACCCGATATTACTCAATCTTTAATTCTGGCCATTTTATGCGCAGATTATGCTTTATTAATTATACAAAATTCATCTTGATAAGCTGTCGTATATGCTTTTGTAGTAAAATCTGAATTATGTGTATATTATACTATCACAGATCCGCGGTATCCCTATACTAGATCATGAGAATTTTGTCTGTAAAAATTGTATGTATATACGAAGTCCTTTTTATCAAATGAATACTTTTTTATAATAAATTAATTAATTATTTATTTATTTTTGCAATGGAATGGTTTCGTCATGCGTCACCCATCATTAACCCGGGTCTGACCCAGGTCTGATCCGACCCAGATTTTTTCTGACCCAGGTCTGACCCAACCCGGGTTTTTTCTAACCCGGGTATGACCCGACCCGGGTTTGATCTGACCCGGGTTGGATCTAACCCAGGTCGGGTTGGATCAGGCCCGACCAGGGACGATGATTTTATGCGGCAATAAATCGTCAATTATGCATGCACTAAAAGTAAATTATGCACTTTAATGCACATATATTTTTTATAATTATGCGCATATTGTGCACAAAAAAATTATAATTATGCGCAATTATGCGGTAACCAAAGTTAATTCTGCGTTCAACTGTCGTGTTAAGTTTATGTTGCTTTGTTGCTATTTAATTACCAATACTTGAAGATATTAGTAAAATGAGTTATTTATGATGTCTAGAAAAGTTATAATGCTAATTAGAATTAAAATAATGCTGATTAATATTCAATGATGCTAGAAATATTCTCAAATAACTTCTTCAATGTGTTAAAAAATTGCATTTGTTAGTAGTGTTGGCAAACGGTTTGTTCATTGGTAATTATCACATTCTTTTGTTATATCATTATCACGTCATGTAATAAATAATATAATACAAGGATATGGCAATTACCAATGAAAAAACTGGTTATCAACACTGTTAGTGTTATTAAATAAATTTTTCTTGTAACAATATGCTAAAAATTCATTATGCGAAATTAAATTTTAGCCAAAGTAATTAACTGAAAAAATATAGCCTTCATTTCTATATTTCATTTATCTAAATTTGGTTTTCTAACTAATTAAAATTTTGCATTCAAACACTTTGCGTTTATTAGTAGCAGACTTCTGATAATAAATCAATGCCCTATACACATCCAATTTACTTCTAATTTCTGTTGGTAAGAAGGACAAACTTGGAATATTAGATGATATTTAATAATGCGCAAATCCCTTATACTTATCCTTTTTATTTTACTATCGTTGTTAATTTTTATCAGCAATTCGAATTTTTTAACCAAGCTTACGCTTTTCATATAACAAATTTCAAAAATATGAATAGGTCTTATTAGTAACTTTAGAATGCTTAGGTTGTATTCAAAATGGTGCTTCTATAGGACGATTTGTTAGACTGTTGGCTTAAAATTAGCATTGTGCTTGAATATACGAATAAGCGATGGTTCAATAAGTTATATAAGAAATAATTTAAGTGAAAGTTCAATAAATTATATAAAAAATAAATTATAAAAAAATAATTTGAGCAAAGGTTTAGTAAGTTATATAAAAATTTGGGCAAAGGTTTAATCAATAAATTAAGCGAAGGTTCAGTAAGTAATTTGAGCGAAGGTTCAGTAAGTAATTTGAGTAAAGGCTCAGTAAGTTATATAAAAAATAATTTGAGCGAAGGTTTAATAAAATTTAAGTGAAGGTAAGATTATTCTTGTATTTTTTACCATTTACATATAGTAAGCAATTTTTTTGACTAACTGAACAAATTTTCACCAAAAAAATCCAACTTGTTCACCATTTTTGCCAAAATTCTTTAAAACTTTCCATCCTGTTTTCTGGATACGAATTGACAAGCGAATTTATTAGCATTTTTAGCTAATTTTTTTGGTCGTAAAATTGTCAAAATAAAAGGCTTAAAAACCCTTATGAGGGAAGAAAATTTCCTCAACAACCAAGGTTCAGTAAGTAATTTGAATGAAGGTTCAATAAGTTATATAAAAAAATGACTTGAATGAAAGTTTAATAAGTAATTTGAGTGAAAGTTTAGTAAGTAATTTGAGTTATCATTAAATAGTTCGTTGATCTGCATAATAAAAAAATTTTTACTTATTTCATCAAATAGGAGTCTGTAAACACTCCCATTTCATTTTCCGATTTCAAAATTTTGATACACAAGGGGATTTTTTAAACTCTTGCTTATTTTTGAAATACACTATTTTTTTAATTTGAAACCCCTTATTAGCGAAGTTTATTTCTTTTTAACCAATGATATAAAAAAAAGATAAAATCTATAAAATTAAGAACTATCGCTATTGTAATATAGCATAGTTAGTCTTTTTAATGAATCAAGTGATAAATTTTGACGATTACTATCTAAAAGAGTATTGTACATTGAAAAACTTCATTCTACAAAACAACTTGAAATCGGAAGCCATATATAGTTTAAAGCAATTTTAGAAAGTAATGGTAATTGTTGTGTTAAACCCAGCCAATATTCATTTAAATCAAATTCCTCCGATAATAGACATTCAAAACCACAGTAAATACTCCATTCAATAGTTAATTCATTATTTGGATTTTGTAGTTCAGTAATTATACTGTAATGACGAATATCTTTACGCAATGTGTTTGAAATTAAAAACAAAAAAGGGTTAAAAATTTGGCATGCTCTAAAAAGTTCTCGTCCAGGGTGTTGGGAATATGAACAGAAAATTTGTTATAAGCAACTTCAAAAGCATTTTGAAAAATTGGGTAAAAATCATTTGGATCAAAACCAAGTAATTTAATTTGATCTTCTAATTCACTACCAAAAAAATCAGCAGTACGATTATTTTGAATATAAGCTGTCAAGTTAGTGAGTCTAGTTTCAACATATGGAAAAACAGGTTTGTTTTGTATTTGAAAAAAATTAAGATCTTGAACAAATTGTTTGGCAAAAATTGTAATAAAAGAAGTATAAATTTTAATAAGACTATAATTATTCCGAGAATTAAAAAAAGAAGTAATTAATATAAGAGTTTCACATTGCGAATCTAAAGATAATTCATCATTAAAAAATTCTTTCCAGTAATGAATATGCTCATTTGTGCAAAAAACCATTTCAAACCAAGTATTCCAGCGAGTTTTTACTGGGAGAGGGGTTTTTTTAGGTGATGCAATTCCATTTAACCGTAAATGGTTCAAATATCGATTTTTACGTGCAGGTGAGAATATAAAATAATCTTTAACCTTTTGGAGCAAAGTTTTAACTAATTTAAATGAGGAAATATTCTCCACGTATCACTAAAAAAAAAATAAAAAAATGTTTAATAATAATATATATATAATATATATAAATAATACATAATTTATACATAATTTTATTTACCCGATTAAATTTATAATGTGAGCACAACATGGAATATGTATAAGTTGGGGCATTAATGGTTTTAAAACTTCTCGATATGACTTCTTCATATATGATGCAGAGTTAGTAACCAAAATTCGTGGCAAAGATAAAGGAATTTGAAAAGCTGTAATAACACTAATACAGTTTTGACCAATTGTTGTATTGTTAACTTGAAGTAAAAATTCAACAGAAGTTAATTTGGTATTATTTTTATATGAAAAAATAGTATTAACCACGCTTCTAGAACAGTCATCAGTGGTTTTATCCATTATAATTGCAATAGGTTTATTTGTAAAAATTGAAAATAAGGTTTCATAATGCCGTGTAAAAACTCGTGGTAAATAAAGCTGCTGTAATGTTGTAGCTTGTAGAATAGCACCACCTTCACGTAAATATTTTTTAAAAAATGGTAATAAGCTATTAATTTTTTCTAAAGGAATATTTGCACTAGCAAATGATTCAATTAAATCTTCTATTACAGTTTTTTTTGTTTCATTTGCTGAAATTGAAGCCTGAAGTGTTTGTTGGTGAGTAGTATGAGTTTGACTTTCATAAAGTTTTTTATTCGCTAAATGAGCTTTACTATTACAATGGTTATCTACTGTTGATTTACGGTTCCAGTCAATAGAATGATTACAATAAATGCAAAAAAGTATGCCATTATCAACTCTAAGCTCATTAGGACGTTCTTTTTGTCGAGTATGTACTGTTACTTTTTTCATATTTTCAAGTTAATAAAAAATAATTTTACGAATTCTTATTTAATATATATTTTTAAAACTTTAATATTGAATGCCAATTCGTGTATAAAAAAAAAAAAAATAAAAAAATAAAAAGCTTTAATATTATGATAAAAAGTAAATTTATTCATTTGCTATTTTATACATATTAAAGTGTTTAATTTTATCTTTTTAAGTAATTCTTTTATTCATAATCTTATAATTCGAAGAATTTAAATTTTATCTTCTATTATGTAATTGGCTTTAATAGCTTACCATATTTATTTGATATATATATTAACGCATATTGATATCGGTATATAAAATTTATTTTAAATAATTGTTTTTATTTTGCACTAACGCTAAGTATTACGTATCAGGTAAAAACAAGTAAATTTTATTATTATTATAAATTTACGTATATAGCGATTAGCAAGTTTATAAAAATTCTGAATTCGATAATTAAACTAATTTAAAACTTATCAAGAAAAAACCTGCATATGTTTGGTTTTTAATTTTTACTTTTTGATTTAGAGTAAATCAGAAAGTAGATTTTTTAAACACATACGCATATACCTTATTTAATAAATTCAAGCCAAAATTTTATGAGTTAAGAATCAAATAAACTACTATTTAAATGTTTATTAAAGATTAATATATAACATTATGCTATTTAAATATAACTAGCTTATAGACTTTATTGAATAATTTATTAATTATGCGATAATTATATAATAGCAACAATATTATGCAGTATTATGCGGCAATTTTAACCAATTATGCATTATCAAGTATATTATGCAAATTATGCGGTTTTATGCGATTTGCATAAAATCATTGTCCCTGGGCCCGACCCAGCTAAGACCCCTAGCGTATAGTAGAACCTTCGGGCGGACTACTCAAATAGGCGGCCAAAAGTTGCACATGTAACTATATGTACTCTCATTAACCAAGAATGTATTATTTAAAAACCCAATAAAAATCTACTTTTATGCGACATTGCAAAAAAAAAAAAGTTTGTGCCTTATTGGACTAACCTTATATCTTGTAACTTTGGTTATTTTCAAATCGGGTTCTAACTATCAAATCCAATTACTGTTAAGTTGTATTAAACTGGCAACCTTTAATTAAAAACCTGGTATAACCATTGCTAGTATATTATCAATCTGCAGGTCTATAGAGGTGTATTACTACCTCTGATATACAAATTAGATTACAAGATCAGATATAATATAAAATCAAAACAAAACATAACTGTAACTATTTTTTTATACAAAAAATTATCTTACAATTTTTATTATAAAGCTTTTTTTTTGCCTATATACTACATTTACTTCACTCTAACTCTAACCAATAAAAATATTAGGCTACTATGGTTATTTGATTTCACATTATACATGATTTTATAGAAGATAATATATTAGATGTTAGAGTGTTCAATTGACTAATTAATTAAACCATAGTTAGAGTATATAATATAAATTACTAATTTCAGATTTTCTAATGGAATTTGAAGATTATTTTTGATTATACTTTCTTTACATATGAAAATATGGAAAATAGAGGATTAGCTCACATTTTCTTAACAATGTACTAGTTTTTTATGAGCTACTTTATTTTATTTAAAAGTTTTTACTATTTTCTTTTTTATACAGTACAGGACACCTAAAGACATATATAGGTGCCAAATTTTTGCCTGCTGTATAATATAAATCTAGACTTTTGATTAGTTAAATTCTGCATAACTAAACTAAAATTAATTTTATTGGCTAATAACATATATATGTTTTTTTTAATTTTTTTTTATATTAAATGCCAAATTTTTAAATTATATATAACTTTAATTTAATATTACACTTTCAAAACTAAATAAAAATTAAAAACTTTTAAAAAATTTATAGTTTAACCAAAAATCTATTAATTGTATAAAAAAGTTTTTGCATTAGTTTATTTGTTAAGAAGTTATATCAATTTAAAAAGTTTACTATTAAAAATATATGGCTTTTGGTGTCCTGCACTGTAATAGATTTCTTAATAATATTTTTTGTAATTTTTTTAAAATTAACAAGAAATTTCTTTTACAATATATTTATAAAATTAATAAAAAAGGCTCTATTACATGAAAGAGAATGATGTGAACTTTCAGATAAAAAAAAACGCTTAAGATTAATTAGGACATTGTTGAGAAAAAGTACTTTGAATTTTTGATTTTTATTGATTTTGTATAATAAACGATCATTGTTTATCATATAAAACTAATCTTCGAATCCCATTAGAAAATCCGAAATTAGTGATTTTACATTATGTACCCCGACTATGTTTTGATTAATTAGTCGATTGAACACCCTAACGATACATCGCATAGGCGAAAAATTATTAAATCCAAAAATAATCTAATTTTGAAATTTATTTTTTAAAAATAACTTTTGATCCACCGAAGCATTTTTGATAAAACAACCACTAAAATGTTTGTCCTAATGAAATGAATTTAACAAGCCCAAAACTACTAAAATCCAATTAATTACAGGATTTCACTTTGGATATTTTAGAACTGGTTTAACCAATTTTAAAACACGTGAAATAACACAAATAGTTAACGATCTCGGGAAGATTTTAGCGATTTGTCTCGTCTTATCAAGACGAGCATTTTGAAAGTTGTTTCGTCAAAAATGGACCGGTTATCCCACTGCTGTAAGATTTTGAAAATTTTTAATCAAAAATCCGCGAATATGAAATGTTTTTTGCAATACAAAGAAAAACAATTTAACTCTTAAATGCTTGGCTTTACTAATACATATGAATAAAACTTTGATTAAAGATATCGACACTATTTAAATCGTTTCAATAATGTAGTACAAATTATACCACAAAATTATTGAAATTAAAAATATCTTTAATTATGGTTTTTTATAGTCAATATCGTGAATATTTTTCTGGTCACATGTTAGATGTAAAGTCTGATTGGCCGATTCTCAGCCAATCAATTTTATATCTAATATGTGACCAGAAAAATATTTACGAATATTTACGATATTGTAAACAAACCTAACCAATAACGGTATTATTGTAAAGTTGCAGACGATTGAAAGTCCTATTTAATTTCATACTGAACAATATGGAAAAAAATTGGACATTCGTATCATAAGAAACTGTAAAATAATTCAAACATTTGCATATACAGTATACATAAAAATAATACAGTATCTAACCTAGTAGAAGAAATAAAGTATGGAGATTTTTTCGATAATCACGTGTTCGCATATTAATTAGGTCTGTAGGTACTGGGGAAGTTCCGCTTTAGACAATAAAATTAATAAGTAGTCAATTGCATTTTATGAGAAACCATATATGTATAGTTAGTTATATTAAATTAACTATGATATAGTATTTTAAATAAAAATTTATTTTTTTTTAGACTAAACCATTTAAGGATTTACTCATAGTAGTACATTGAGTTTGAAAGGATATGATTTTCGAAACCTGTTATTAATATAAAATTAGTAAAGGGTTTTTCTGTTCTTAGAAATACGATATATATTTAAGACGAAATAATAATCTTGCGCTTCAATACACGTGATTCACGTGAGTTAATAAAGAAGAATAGACTAAATATATGCATATTCAGTTGAAATTCAACTACCATATGCACTCCGAATGCATTGTTCAATGTATCTACGTGATTACAGGATTAAGCTATGATAAAAACTTGTCATTAAATTGTTCAACTACGTGGATCACTTTAAAGGGGGGAAAATCGGCAACCAATTGGGTAAGTGTTGTCACCAGTTGTCACCTGTTCTTCCAGAAAGATTTTCAGGTATCGTACAATCTTTGCCAATTATTTCATCATAACGAAAAAAAAAACCTTGAACGTGCGCCAATATAAAGCCTTATAATTTCTTCAAAATTAAAAATCTAACAATCTCACTCATTTTGTTATTCTATTAATTACAGTCCTTAGTCGTTCTGAAATTAAGAGCTTTAAGAAAATATTTTCAAGTATATCTATCAATTTATCATGGGAGCAGTGTTTTCTCGTCTTAGATCTAAAAAGGACGATAATTATGAAGTAATACTATCTGAACTTGATGAAAAAATTCGTCGAGCCGATGTTAACCTTCGGGAGATCAGAATTCGAGAACGTAATGCATTAATAATTTGGATAGTATACTCACTGATAGCCTACGTTACCTATGTAGTAGGATATTGGTACTTTGTTTACATGTCGGTAGAAGAAGACGGTTGGGACTTAATGAAAGTGACACCTGTCTTAACAGGTCCTTTCTTTATAGTAATCGGATATAAATTTCTGGCCTTATGGTATAAACGAAAAGAAGCAAATGAAGAAACACAACTTGAACATCTTCGAGCCAAAAAGAAACTTAAAGTTGAAGAAATGAAAAATAAAACAGGATATTACACTACTCAGAATTTATTGGAACGCTTTGATTCAAAGGGAACACCAAATAATCCTTTATCACCCGGACAAAAAGGACCCATCGGACGACCAGTTCAACCAATCAGTCCAAATCTACGACAACGTTTACCAAATCCTCAAGCATCACCGGGATCTAATGAGGTAAATGGCGAACTGGAGAATAGACCGCCTTTAATTGTACCGGGTGGTCACGATATAATACGTTCGGATGATCGGTCTACAATAATTTCACCAACAGTTCTTCAGCGACGTTGGTATGATAAATTATTGGACGTACTTGTTGGAGAAGAAGAACAGAAATATGCTTTAATTTGTAAGAATTGTTATACTTGGAACGGGTTGGCACTTCCAACAGAATTTGATGATGTTCAATATTATTGCAAAAATTGTAATCATTTCAATCCTTCTCGACGAAGTCAACGTGATGGTGACTCACTTAGTGCATCTCCTAATAATGTTAACGGGAATAATGTCAACAATCACATTGATCAGATAAACAAAACATCACAACTAATTGACTCAGATCCAAAGCGAGGTCGATCGACAACACCGAAACCCATGAGTCGAAATTCGTCATTTGATTCAGAAAAGCCCAATGATAAAGGGGATGATTATGACGATGATGGAGTTGCAGTTAGTAAACGGTTGGCGTCCAGATCGACAAGCAGAAAAAGAAGAAGTAGCCGAAGTCAGAATAGAATTGAAAGTCATCATGATAGCGACGATCAAAGTTGTTAGGTTGAATTTGGAATTCCAATAGACATCCAGGTTGATCCAATATTCTAGTTATGAAAAAATTTATTAGGAAAATAATAGGAATAGAAGGGATTAATATAACAAACAATCAAAATGCATATATAGTAATTAATAACAAAATAAGTATACATACAATATTGGAATTATCCAGCAATCTATCTATGGTTGTGGCCTCGTGCATTGGAATATACAGTAAAGTCATATATATGTATACTGTTATATCGATATGAATTTATAGGATTTTAAGGTCACCAATAAAAAAATTTCATACTGCTTAACCTATGATTCTATAATCTTGTGGCATTCTTATTATTCTTATTATTAAATGTATATAAATTTGTTACCGGTATTAATATATATATAAAAAAAAGAATGTGACCATTTTTTAAACTCGATATATAAAATATATAAATTAATAATATTTTTTACTTAAACACATTAGTTGATTTCATTAATAGTCATTATTATAAGGATTAATACTTTATTTATTTATTGTTATTAATAGTTAAATGCAATTAATCTTACACTAACAAACAAAGAAATTATAAATTAACTGTGCCACCAAATTTACGAATTTAAATTACCGTTACAGGTTTTTTTTTTTTTTTTTTGTAACACTTTGGGATCCGATGCGCCTAAGACAACAGATCTAGTCTGATGACATTAAAGATTCCAAGATCCCGATAGCGATAGTCTGATCGTGATGATCAAAATCCTAGATAGGTATATACCCTTTCTAAATTTCTGAGGACAAATTTCAGCGTCCAGTAAGACAATTGGGCCGCCGTCAATAGAAATCAGACAGGTTAACATTTTAAAAAAAACCCCCCCATACTCAACATTCACAGCTCATATCTCGATGAATGTTGAAGCTAGTTTGATGATTTAATATTAAAAAAAAAAAGAATATTGAATCATCAAAATAGTTTTAAATTCATCGAGATATGAGCTGTGAAAGTTGAGGTATGGATTTTTTTTTTTAAAATGTCAATCTGCCTGATTCAATCAAGAAATTTGGCCTCAAAAAACCTAGATCCTGACTCTGTATAGTGGATATCAAAGATTATGACTGGCTTGAGATACTTTATTGATACTGTATGTGGATATGACTTTTTTTTTTGACCTTTACAACGTCATTACGTTAGTCGACGTAATTTCGAACAAAAAATCTATAATTCTGTAATTGCGGTTAAAATAGTATCATTACGAAAATTATGCATCGTAATTGTTCGAGTGGAAAAAAACGACATCATAGTAGCTATATAAAACGTATATAGTCAACTCGCATTTTCTCTCTTTTGCGATAAATCTTGATGTCGGATGCGATAAACCAGATACTACACGTATCAAGGCATAAAGAGTTATGGCCAGTAATTGTTTGACGGTGTCCCGCGCACAATATATACGACGTGCGTCACCCGCAAAAGTAACTTCTTCTATATGAGAAAAATCTGGCGTTACTTCTGCGAGTGACTTGGCTTATTGCGGTTAGGCTGAATTGGGCGCATTGTTGATGAGTCCACAATGCGCAATGTTGGCTGATGAAAATTACCTTATATGACCTTTATGACCTGTCGTAAGAATCATAGATCACGAGGATTAATGAATAATACATACATTTTAGCGCTTATAAGAAATCGTTTGCAATTTGTGCAAGGGTAATTTCCTTTTTAATCACGATATGTGTAAATTTTTTGGAAATTTATGTTATTTTGGATAAGTCTCATTACACGAGCAAAAAACGATTGTAAAAAGTACTCATTGTAGCGCAGAGCGCTATTCTCAACTCGCGAATAGACTAGCGAGATGAGAAGAGATGCGCTGCTCACCGCTCAAAAATTTTTTCGCTAGTCGAACAAAATGTCTTTATATAATAAATTATTCTCTATATATTTTTGATTACTAAGCTGATCAAAATAATAAAATCAGACCTAAGTTAATTATCCCTAACCTAATTTGGTAAATTCATATACTTAGCCAAATCTCTACGTACCACCTAATTGTTCGTCTGTTTGATTCAGAAAATGTGACCAGAGTGTTGATCAGTCTATTCATTAAATTTGTAAAATTACGACATTTGATCTTTGAATGTAATACCCTATTCCTTTTTTTTTTATTTATTATATTATTATTATACTATTATAAAATTATCGTCGGTTACGAGTGTTTCTTATATTTTTACCAATCATTTTGTTTATGTATAAGAAAATGATAGAAATTATTAGACTGTGAGAATATAGTACGACATAGCATAGTGTTTCAAGTCGATATAGTATTAGTCGACTTAACCGACTTAGGGTGTTCTCAAGCATCTCAATCAATTGATTTAATAATGATCGTGATAATACTCAAGCATCAATATCAATGACGATATTAATAGAATTAAATGCTTGAGCATACTCTTTTTCTTTTGATTGCGATCTTCACTATGCCATCAAAAACAACTAAAAATCCAATAAAAAAATTCTATTCAACTGACTGTCGAAGCTTCAACTTTAGTTGCATCAGCTTCTCCTTTTAATGATTATACAATTTAAATTTTTTGTTGCAACAACAACAGAATCAATTTATCGAATCGTTAGAAGTAATAATTTTTTTATGTTATTATTATTTAAAAAATATATTGTATTTATTATATTCATATTAAGGTATCTATCGATCATTTGTTTTAAAAGCTTCAAGCATTATCAATAAAATGCTTATTTTTTGGATCAGATTGAAACTTGGTTGTTTATTATTATGATTGAATATAAAGTAATGCTTGAGTGACCTTTATCATTGACAAATTTTTGACGAAAAATGGTGGTTTGTATCACTGATTCGTTTATTGCAATGATAACTCACTTGATTCATTTATTCGATTTCTGACTAATTAAAAATTTACTTCCGATCCATTAAGTAAGATGCTTGAGAACACCCTTATTCAACTAATTTAGTCAATTTTTTTAAAAGTCAACTTAGGGTGTTTTCAAGCATCTCAATCAATTGATTTAATAATGACCGTGATGATGCTCAAGCATCAACATCAATAACGATATTAATAGAACTAAATGCTTGAACATACTCTTTTTCTTTTGTTCGTGTGTCACCCAAAACAACTAAAAATTCTATTCAACTGACTGCTGAAGCTTTAATTTTAATTGCATCGGCTTCTTCTTTAATGATTATACAATATAAATTTTTTGTTGCAATAGCTACAGAATCAATTTATCGAATCATTAGCGAAAGTTGCCTTACAGCAACAAGAAATAATTTTTTTATGTTATTATTATTATTATTATTATTATTTTAAAAGATGTATTGTACTTATTATGATCGTATCAATGTATCGATTATTTGTTTTAAAAGCTTCGAAAATTAACAATAAAATGGTTGCTTTTTGGATTGGAAAGAAACTTGGTAAAAATAATTGTTTATTATTATGTTTGTAATGATTAAGCAACCTTTATCAATGACAAATTTTTGACGAAAAAAGGTGGGTTGTATCTCACTGATTTGTTCATCACAATGGTAACACTTTATTATTTATTCGATTTCCGACTAATTAAAAATTTACTTCTGATCCATTGAGTGAGGTGCTTGAGAACGCCCTTAGTCGACTATAAATATTTTAATATATAAAACAGTAGTTTTCAGATATTAAACAGTAATTCAACATAAAATACATTTAAATGTTTAAGCAAGGTGTAAAAATATTTAAATAAGCAATATATTGTTAATGAATTTAACATATTTTTGCGAAATAATGCACATGGGCGTTATTTCGAATAATAGCCCGAATTAAGCTTAATTTAGACCAAAATTCATAAATTTACCTTGCATGTTATTTCATGAAAATATAGTATATTATTTGCAATATGTAATTTTTAGTCAACTAAATCTAAATCATATCTAAAATATCAACTCAACTAAATCAAGAAATTTATTATCGACTATAATTACTATTTATATTTATGAACATTATAATCTAAGTATAAATGTTTTTGCCTAAAATTTATATACAATTACTCAACTATTAGTTAGAAAAAATTTAAAATATATATACTTAGAATAAATTATCCTGTTTCGAAGTTTACAAAGATTCTATTCTAATATATATTTGCATAAGTTATTCATAACTTGATACTTCTTATTTAGTCACTTAAACTTCTAGCTCTTTATAGTGAACCCCTTTTATTTAACACTAATTATAAAGGGCTGTTAGAATGGTTGCTTGATTCGACTATTTTGATTTTCATATACACCAGATGATTAGCTAAAACTCACATGACTTTAATCTCATTCTTATTTGAAAAAGATGTAGTTTATTCATCTATATTTCGCAAAATATTGGATAAATCCGTAAATTACCTATCACCATAATATAGAACTTTCACTTGGATACTAATTAATAGTCAGATATCCGTTAATTTAATATGAAAACGGATAATGGATCCAAGCTATATTATATATTGTAAAAGATTGATTAAGTACTTGTTATTGGTCATGTTGTAAATAATAACTGATTATTCACTAGGATACTGTTTTTATGACGTGGCCGAAGGTCATGTTATAATGCGGTATCTGCTATGAAGAAATCAGCAATTATTAGCCACAATTTGACCAATAATTCGCTTATCCGACATGCCTGGCATAAACAACAAACGATTTTTGTGTAAGTTATTCGGCCACCTTTTAATACAAATACACAAATTTTCATTTACCTTTTTAAGAGGTAATGAAACTTTGTATATTTGTATTAGAAGGAGACCGAATAACTTATACAAAAAATCGTTCGTTGTTTACGCCAGACATGTTGGATAAGTACTTGTTATCAGTTATATTGTAGACGATAACTGATTATCGTCAGGATTTATATGGTGCGGATGGCTTTAACTCTGTACAAAAAATAGCTTTACAAAAAATACTACTCCTCTTTTAAAAATTTATAAAATGCAAAACTAATCCACAAGTTTTGTTCTTTATAACCTAAAGAATAAAACTTGTAGTTTAGATTTTAATTTGAAGCTAAACTGGTAGAGTAGTAGCCTTTTAAAAATTAAAAATTTATTAATAAATTGTAAAAATGTGAACGTATATGTTTTTTAATTTAAGCCAATCAAAATGCACTAATACGGTCACGTGACTTGCCTTTCAGGTTGTCAAAAAAAATTTTCTTGAAAAAAAATTTCTCTCTCTAAAAAAAAAAAACAATAGCGAAACAAGCTATTTAATTGGCTTACACTATATCACATGATCTTCAGAAAAAGTGAACGAAATCACGTGATTTCAGAGTTAAAGCTATCTGCACCATAAAATACATCACGTGCCATAAAGCAGCACGGGATATATTTTATAAATCCTGATGATAATCAGATTTATCAGCTGCAATTTAACTGATAACTCGGTTATCTGAAGCTTCTGACGTAAGCACCGACCTTTTTTACATAAATACAATCACTTTCTAATCACGATCACACTTTTGCTCACTTTTTCCTTTACGCTTCTTTTTTTTATTTACTTTTTTTTTTCTTTAAAATACAAAACCTTCTTCGAGAATAGATTTCAACCAAGCCTCAAAACTTCCAACACAAGATGATATAAATTAATTGCAAGAAGCTTCGCTCATATCAAATACGGAAAGAAATATAACACAGTGGCTTAGAACGTTGGACCAGTTCAATAAAAGTTGTGGGAAAACTCAAACCATAGAACTCATCGATAGTATTGAAGAGCTTGAAAATTACCTGTGTCAATTTATTACCTGGTTGAAAAAAGATAATGGTTTAGATTATAAAGTTGAATCTATCCATAATTGCTATAGTGCTATCAATCGTTACCTCAAAGAGCATAGTGTTCTTCAGTCAGTAAAAATTTGGGACCATTACAAATTTCCCCGTGCTCTTCATACACTTGATGATAAAATGAAAATTCTACAAGACAAAGGTTTAGGTGATCCAAGGAAGTCTGACGGTTTATCTTCGGAAGAAATCGAGCAAATATTAAACCATTCACAGGTTCAATAAATATATAAAGGATACATATCGGGATCCCTTTGTCATCCCGATATCTATCTATTATGTATCCACTTTTAATCTGGTTTGCTACAGTTTTTTGGCGTATGTATGGTAACATAAAGGATGGATATCTGTACAACATATAAGATAAATATAAGACAAATAAAGGGTATCTATTAATATCCTGATACTAATCCTTTATATGATAATTATATATCCATTTTGCTGCATATATTGAAAATATAGAAGATAAATATCGGTAGATCAAAATAAATATCAGCTGAATAAAGGGCACCTCTTTATGTTCTGATATCAATCCATAATGTATCCACTTTTAATCTGTTTTGCTACAGTTTTTTGGCTGATGTATGGTAATATAAATGATTGTTATCGGTACAACATATAAGATAAATATAAGACAAATAAACACAGGTTCAATAAATGCATAAATTATAGTTATTGTATGGATATGTGTGTGTAAGTTAGTTACACACCGGTTCATATGAAAGCACGTAGCCGAAGGCCACGTGATTGAATATGAATCGGTGTTTAACTAACTTATACATACATATCCATATAATAACTATATTTTCGTATGAGTCTGACGTAACAATCCGTGCGTCACTTAACAATAATAATAATTAAACTATAAAAAAAACTTTCGTATTGAATAAACCTTTGCTGCCCAACAATTGCAATTTAAAAAAAACACTAACAAATTACAATATTAAAAAACAACCAACTAATTGATGTCTTCGTTTCTGCCAATTACAATTTATTCACTCCAGCCAATTACAATATTAAAAAACACACGACTAATTAGTTTCGTTCTAGTCAATTATAATTTTTTTAAAAATCTTCGTCCAAGCTATTTACAATATTAAAAGATACACAATTAATTGAAGTCTTTGTTCCAACCATTTAAATT
>QKWP01000446.1:125664-158908 GCA_003550325.1 Gigaspora rosea | reverse complement strand
GATCTTGACTGTCCGACTCCGGGTTCTGTTGCTTGCGATATTTTTCCCTTTGATGTCTGTGCCGTTCTTTTATTATTTTCAAAATATGATAGTCTTCCACCTGATATCTTTTTACGTCTCGTTTTACTATTTTAAATGCATCTCGAAGAAACACATCCTTAAAGTCAATCCAACGCTTAGATGGGTCAGGTTGATTAGATTGTTCTAACCCAGTTAGTGAAATTATGATATCGTTCTATATTAATAAATTCGAACAAATAGATAGATCATTAATATAAAATACCAATATCCAGTGTTGTCACTTGGTCGTTTTTTGGACATTTTGGACATTTTTTCAAATTAAAATTACTTAAAATTTTATTAAGATAATCTATTTTAATTTTTTCACCAATGAGTCCAGCACCTAAAAAAATATATAATTATATATTTTTTTAAATTACTCTATTGATTAGTTAAACATGGGACATAGGCTTCGATGATTTTGGACAATCTTGGACATTGGACAAAAAATATAGTATGGACACGTCCAAGTGACAACACTGCCGATATCTATATAGATTAAGTTAAATAGTATAATTGCCGATATTTATTTAGCAAATTAAAAAAAGTACTATTTTTTCATCAAAAATGATACAATAATATATACTCTTAATAATTTTTTTTGCTCGGAGAGAGTTCCCGGTGCCTTTTTGTAACCCTACGCCTGTTACGACCATTTCTGCTGCTGTTGTTGCTGTTGTAATTGTTGTTACTTTTGTTGCTGTTGCTGTTGTCGCTGTCACTATTGCTATCAGTTTTTAAAGAACAGGCACTTTTTTTTATAAAATTATTGATTTTGTCACCCAGATTCTTTATTTCATTTCTTAATTCTTTTAATTCATCACCTGTTTGTTAATAATATAATAAATAAAAAATATGTAATTTCTCAATAAAAATATTTTATAATAAACCCTTATATTACAGATATTGATACAAGTTTATATAATAATATCAGGAATTTTTTATCTAAAAATTCCAAAAAAATTACAGATATTGATGTAACTAAAGTTCAATTGGACTAAAGTTTGATCATATATTATGGGGAATTTTTTAGATAAAAAAATTCCCGATATTAGTACATAAAAAATTTATCACATATTACAGATATTGGTTGATGTAACTAAAGTTCGTTATTACACAAAAAAATATATCATAACAGATATTGATATAACTAAAGTTTGATCATATATTATCGGGAAATTTTTTTATCTAAAAAACCCCTGATATTAGCGCATAAATCATATATTACAGATATTGATCGATCGTAATTAATATCGGGATTTTTTTATTGCACAAAAAAATATATCATGACAGATATTGATGTACAAAAGTTCGATCATATAATATCATGAATTTTTTTAGATAAAAAATTCCTTTATCATATATTACAGATATTGATATAACTAAAGCTCGATCGTAATTAATATCAGATTTTTTATTGTGTAATTTCTCAATATAATATTGCTATAAAGTCTTAATATTGATGTAATGTCTTCTATTTCGTCAATTCTTTGTTTCGCGTATACGGTTTGGGAAGAAATACATCAACTATTTTATTAGCAATATGTAATTTTTTAAAGCACTAAAATATAAATAGGATAAGTTTCTTCATCTTGTTTTATTTTTTATAGTTTGTTTCAATTCACAATTCTTTTAAGTTTTGTTTCAATTCGCAAAAAATTTTTTTTTTCGCAGTTACATATTAAAAACATGGATACAGTTGTTTCACATAGAAGACAATATAATGAAAAAAAGGGGCGTATTGGAAGTGGAAGCAAGAGAAGAAGGTCATCGTCTTCATCTTCTTCAGAAGGTAATATATATATCGGGAATTTTATGTTTTGTGTAATTTTATATATTAAGCCAGGCTATTATTTATATATAAATATATATATAGATAGAAAGCAAAAACCTCCAGTTCCACCAATTTATATTAGCAGCAGCAGTAGCGATAACGAAAGTGGTAATAGCAATATTGAAAGTATTGATATCAGTAGTGAAAATAATATCGTAGCAGCACTCCGGGTACGTTTTTTTTATGTTTAGATATAAGTATCGGGTCCTGATAGAAATATAAGGCAGTATCCATAATTTACATTAAACCAGTATTGTTATAGATAATACAAAAATAATACTATATGGTATTATTTTTGTATTATCTATAACAATACTGGTTTAACGTAAATTATGGATATACTAGTAACAGCTAGTTTACTTTTGTTTTTGATAGATTTGTTTTAAACATGTAATATCTGATAATTTTTTTTTATTATAATAGACTGAAATCCTCTTAGTCATGGAGGGTCTAAACGAACGGGATAGACCAGACCCTGCCAAGCAGTAGCATGAATTCAGAGATCATTTTATCACAAACTCCCTCCTGGCTATTATGCATGATATTGCTTACCCTGCTACTAATGAACAAGTGCTATATGTAATCCGCAACACCATAAATATCAACATGAGATGTATTTGAAAAAAATGCAGCTGGCTAGGCGTGAACGACAAAAAAAAAGAAGAAGAAAGAATACGCGGGCATCGCAGGTATATTATTATTAACATATATATATAAATATCGGCACTATACATCTCACTTTTATTATTATTTAATATTATCGTTATTATTATTCTTTTTTTATTTTTTTATTTTATTTTTACTCATTAATTTAATTTTTCATTATTTTGTTATTTATTCTCACTTTATTTTAATTTTTTATTTTTTTTAATTTATTTTTAGAAACTCCGAAGACGAATGAGCGGCTTTAAACATTTACTAACAACGCAAAGCCACTCATTATACAGAAATTTTCCAAAGAATGTATCTGAAGAACAAGCAATTGCTGATATTTACTGGGCATTGCGGTTTCGAGGTTACCATAGTGATGAAATTTCTGAAACCGATGCCGAAAAAGCTGATAGGGAGCGGAGAGATGGAAACCGCGATAGCGATAGCAACCACAACGACCAGGCGGTCAAAGTATTAGACAAAGGCTGGCGATCCCAGAAGGTAATATCTAAGCCTATATAAATATCGGCATTATGCTTACCCACGGGTAATTATTTTTGAACCCGGACAAATTTTATTGGTCTGAATTTAACGTTAATGCTGCTAGAGGAAATGAGGCTTCAGGATTTCAATTTTATCATTTGTTCTTACCGGATTCAGCCTTAAAAAACCTGATATATAGTAACATATATTTTACCAATGGCTAAATCTAATAAATGATAAAATCGAAAGCTGTCTTTTATTTCTTTAGCAATGCAATGCTTTCACACACACACACACATATATATATATGATTTTTTTTAAAAAAATTTTTTTTTGCCTCTAGTTGAAGAATATATTATGGTCGGCCGAAAATGTGTTAGCTGTAAAAAAGAAATGCACAAGATACCGGTGGGCAAATGGCCCAGATTTAATCGATGAAAATACAGCTTCACCCAAAAATGCACCATCTTAATTTATATCAAGGTTATATGCTGACCCCGATGGTTGCATTACTGATAGCGATAGCAATAACTCCTCTCTCAATAACACTCCCGATAATGATAACGATAATCCCCTTCCTGACAACAATAATAATAACCCCCTCCCGATAACGATAACCCTAATAACGATAACCCTAATAACGAAAACACTGATAACGATGAACCTGATAGCGACAACCCGGAAAGCACCGATAGTGACTATATACCTGTTATAGCTGGGCCCAGTAACATCCACTATAGCATATATAGTACACGTTCAAAATCGAAAAAATTGGAAAAAAATTCGACTACTAGAGGTAAAAATAGTAATACTGTTAGTTTAATTATAACTATGCGAAACTAACCTTGGCTCTGAATTTGACAAAAAGCATTCAATCAACCAGCTACCTTTAATAAATTTAGTAATACTATTAAAGGTAAGTCGAAAGAGGTTGTTGTTGACAAAGGCAAATCGAAAGAGGTTGTTGATGAAAAAGGTAAATCGAAAGAGGCTGTTGTTGCGAAAGAGGTTGTTGATGAAAAAGATAAGGCGAAAGAGGTTGTTGATGAAAAAGATAAAAAGAAGAAAATTGGTATGCGTCGGTTAATTTTTATACTAATAATGTATTAAATTACAGTTAAATCTAAATTAACTTTTACGAATTATTGTATATATTTTTCTGGTATTAGAAAATCCGATGTTCTATCGAAATCCTTCTCTAATATCAGAAGGTGAAACTATAATTAGTCGGCAAGAATCTAACTTATTATTAGGTAATTAAGTAAAATGCGTTAACTAATGCATAATTCAAATCATTAATTTTGTTTTCCATATAGGTGAATCCAGCTATCAGGATCCCGACGAGAATGAAATTGTGGAGACTCTTTCGAGCTCCACAAATTTCTTAAAAAGTTTGTTAGAATCGGAGGAGGAAGGGGAAAGCAGCGATAACTAAAAAAAAAAAAAAAAGCAAATTGATCTTTTTTTTCTTATTCATTTTATTTGCATTTTTTTTAATATATATAATAAATAAAATGTATTATTCAAGGCTATATATATCGTGGTAATAAAGTTGTATATTTTTCTTATACCATTTGTATACCGACACCCTTATATTATGCTATTAATATATGAGTTGAATATCGGAATAATAAAAGAAAGAAAAACTATATACTGCTATTTGGCTTTATACATGCCGATATCCTTATATTATGCTATTAACGTGTAAGTTGAATATCAGAATAATAAAAGAAAGAAAAACTATATACTGCTATTTGCCCTTTTATATGCCGATATCCTTATATTATTCTATTAACTTGTAAGTTGAATATCGGAATAATAAAATAAAGAAAAACTATATACAGTTATTTGCCTTTATACATACTGATATCCTTATATTATCCAGTAGGTGACTATGATCAGACTGCCGAATAATTTTATTATTCGGCAAGTTTTGAGTTTAAAATAGTTTAATTTATTATTTGGCAAATTAGTGCATTATATAACTAGAACATATTATCAATATCATTGTTTTAAAATTCACTATAACCGACTAATTCAATAATTTATTGCATTTAATTTTACATATTATTTAAACATTACAATTAGCTAATCAATATGTTAATTAATTGTAACATTATCGGTGTTTATGTAATAATTTTTAATGTCCACATTTCCATTTGGTTCTTCTTTAGAAGTTTGGCAATTATGCTTATACAATCTTTGCCGTCTACCAAGTGTAGGATTATCTTTCATTGCATTAATATGAGGCAGAAGATGTAGCGGTTGGTTAAGATTTTTTAACGGCATACGAAAAGGTCTTGTTATAGTATTCCAATTTTTGATTGAATCTTTCAATACTTTATTTGCTAATTTGGATGTCGTTAAATTCGAATATTTCTAAAAAAAAAAAAAAAATAAGATAAAATAAAAAAATCAACTTATTTTTTATTTACAAATACCTTGGGTTCTGAAAATTCAGTCTGATCATTAGCAGTAGAGGACTTTTTTTAGTGTGAATCATTAAAATTAATAATTGTTATTGTTGTTGTTGTACAGTATAATAATAAATTTAAATATAAATAACAACAACTTATATCATTTTGCTTTGAAGGTAACTCAATATTACTAATTAAAGTCGATAATGCATCTTCTTTTTCTTTTCTGGAAGGTCGTGCATAAATCCGATAAGAGGCCTCACTTTTGTGACCTGTTAGTGCCATTGTCGTTACCATAGGAACACCTTTTCTAAATAAGGCAGTTATAGAAGTTGATCTTCCAGAATGGTTGCTAATGCTACGATTTTGATATCAATACCGACAACATTACAAATATTCTTTATGAATGATTGACATAACTTTTCACCAAGTCTACTATCGCTATACCATGATTCTTGTGAATCATCTAAAATAAATTAAATTATTAATAATAAATAACAATAATAATTGTATAATTATAATTAATATAATAACAAATTGTAAATATAGATACTTACATTTAAATTTATGATTAATTCGAAGATGCAAATAGGGACATTCACAGTCTTTAGGGCGTTTTGAAAAATAAAATTTTAAATCATAAATGGGACCTTGAGATTCAGGAGGATCAGGTGGTACAGGTATTACTAAGCCAGTATTATCACTTTCAATACCTCCTTGGTCATTCTTTTGTGAGTATTTAGTGAATTGCAACCCTCCATCCGAAGTAAAGACAAATTGTGATATTTTAATCAAATAGTGTTCACCGCCTCTAGGTTGAAACAAGAGACAACACCATATGAAGATACGATATTGTAAACCTTGAGGACTGTCAATAGAAATTGAATTGTGTTGAAAAATTTTTTGAATTTCTTCATCTGTTAAATTATTGTGATGCTTTACAATTGTTCTAGATTTTTTCAATTGCTTCAATTTTCCATTTAACGAAGACCACAACAATCTAAATTCTTTTTTATTTGATAAAGTAAACTGTCGATTTCCATTAGGGTGATTAAGAAGATATAAACTCGACAGATTAATACAATTAATAAGAGATGAAGGTGCGTATTCTGCAGAATTTTTAACTTGATGTATTCCCAATATAAATTCAGTCATTTCAGTTTCCAATTGGTCTTTATTGCTGATGGTCTCAATTCCATAGTTGTAACCAATTGTATGACGCCAGTTTTGTAAAATTTGAACCCACTTGTCAGTGGCTTTTTTAGTGTTTGCTGGAATAGTATCAGTTCGTGTTGCAAGAATTTCTTCTTGCGACGGTTTATAATACATGGTATTCGACTATAAAAAGTAATATGTTAAATTTTTTTTTTAAAAAAAAAAAATTCAAAATCTATTTAATATTGACCTTCGCTTTTGGCATTTTGCTTCGTAAGAAGTAAAAAAAAAAAAAACAAAAAGTCTAATTTATTTATAGGCATCATAAGTTGTCTGATCATCGTCATCTACTGGATAAAACTGTTATTGGCTGCTCCGCACCAATAACTTCCGTATTTGGCCTGGGAACTGGAATTTAATATGTGAGACTCTGGGCCCCTATGGGGCCCAGAGTCTCACATATTAAATTCCAGTTTACCAGGCCAGATACGACTTCATATTTGTCATATAATACTAATTAAATATTGATCAGCTGATCATTATTTAATTAGTATGGGCGCCTACTTTTATCACCTGATTTCAGTTTATTAGTAGCCCTTACCCCCCTCCCCTAGATATGAAAATTATCATATGTTATATATAATTTCCAAAATTTTTGACCCTCCCCCTAGAGATTGAAATCGAACATGATATGACCGATTGCTTGGTCGAATCGGTCATGATCGATCACGAAATTTTGTGTTCGATCATGATCGATCAAACTCAATGATCGATCATAGCCTTTTGATCGATTATAATCGATCAAAGCCTATAATTGATCATTGAGTTAATCGATTACAATTAGAGATTTGTCATAATCATATGCATAACCAATTACGGCATACTTAAATTTATTGAAGTCGATAATTTAATTTTAATGTACAGTATAGCTAACACATTTAAAAATAAATTATTGACTTCAATATATATACATACGAATTTTATTGTTGTTAATACACAGTTGGGATTCTTCCAAATTGAGAAAACCACATTTTGTGTATTCTAGATCGATTTTAGAATAATCCCAATTTTTATTGGCTCACGGTCACACTTTTTGGCTAAAAGTTTGTGATATTTTATGATTTTTAACCACAACTCATAACGATATACTCGAAAAGTATAGAGCCCAAGGTTTTATAACCAACAAAAAATCAATGAAAATCAACGTTTCTTAGAAAAGTAAATGAGACCTAGAAAAAAGTTAAGTTTAGCTATTATACTTATTAGTTGATTGAAGTTCTACGCTTTTTTATTTTATTTTATCTTATTTTTTTGCGGTTTACTGAACAGAAGAAACATTTTCTGGATAAAGTATAGAGGCTACTTGTACCCGGCCTAATTTTATTGGTAAAATGTAATGTTTTTGCTGAATTTTTGGCTTTAAAAGTGGTTGCATTGCTGTATTGTATTTGTATTAAGTATAGTAAAGCCTCCATAAGTGCACGGCCTTTTAAAACCAAATTTTAATGTGCGCTTGGAGAACAATAAGAAAAAAATGCATTTATAATATCATCTATATACCCGGCCAGAATTTGAGTATCATTTAAAGAGAAAATGCACTTATAGAGGGTGCGTTATAGAGGTTTTACTATAAGTAATACTTGGTGAATTATGTAGATTTTTTTTTGTATTATATTTTAATTCTTAATCCGTGAGTAAGGGAAAGGATTTGATTAGTGATCAGCAGGGTGCATATTATAATCAAAACAATTAATACCCATAATCTGGAGCCGTTTTTTAATTTTCTCGATTTCTGCAAAGCTAACATCTTTTGTGTTTCTATAAAAACTATAAAGCCGATTTTTCTCTTCCTAAAAGTAGTGAATTCATCAAAATTGACCCAATGGGCCGTGAGATATTATCATTTTATCTTCACGATCATATGAAATTTCTTTACAGATCTGCAAAGAAAATTTCATATGATCGTGAAGATAAAATGATAATATCTCACAGCCCATTGGGTCAATTTTAATGAATTCACCACTTTTAGAAAGAGAAAAATCGTCTTTATAATTTTTATAGAAACACAAAAGATGTAGCTTTGCAGAAATCGAGAAAATTAAAAAACGGCTTCAGATTATGGGTATTAATTGTTTTGATTATAATATGCACCCTGCTGATCACTAATCAAATCCTTTCCCTTACTCACAGATTACGAATTAATGTTTTATTATTTTATTTAAATTATATACGGTTACTCCCGTTAATATCAATCTCGTTAATATCAATCTCCTGTTCATATCAACCTCTTATTAAGAAAAAATAGGCTTAGGCTATATAAAACTATCCCGCTGTTATCAACCCTCGAATATTTTAACATAATTGTCTAATTCAAATGAGTTGATATTAACGAGAGTAACCTGTATATTGCTATCAAAATCTCAATATATTACAGTATTAGTTAATCAACATAAAACCGAAATCGAACAAACAGCTATCAAGAGATCTTGAATTGTACAAACCTTGTAAGTATTATTATTTTTATTATACTTTTTTTTTAAAGTTATCGTATTTAACTTTTAATGAATTTTATTTGAACTATTTGAGGTATCTTCAACANTTGTAAGTATTATTATTTTTATTATACTTTTTTTTTAAAGTTATCGTATTTAACTTTTAATGAATTTTATTTGAACTATTTGAGGTATCTTCAACAGATATAATTTAGTCGCTTAGGTAAGATTTAAAAATTTAACTTGTGAAGACTTTCGCTATGACCATTCTATTGAAGTATCACATTTTCGTATTATGGTCAATCTATATATTTTAAAACTACTAAATAAAAATTAATTAGTTTAATACTATAATATGCGCTTAAAAAACTGTATGTGACCTTTATTTGAGATGCGACACGATCCTTAGCCCATATAACTAATGAAATAATAATATTTATACATGTTATCAGTCTGTCGCACCTAATTGTTTAGCTTTACAATAAGTATTAGTAAAGCTTATTGCTATAATAATAACATGTCAAATGGTAAAGTTCTTTAACTCTTATACGAAACGTTCCAATCTTTACTCTTTTTGTTGACCGTTTCTAGTATTTAAAACATAATTAATATAACCAGTAATAGTAAAAAATATAGTAAGAATGTTTACTTATAAATAAAAGTCTTGGGGTTATGAATTAATGCTAACAATAAATACTTATGTTCATTTAGAGCTAAAAAGTGTACAAATTACTTGAGCTAAAATCTATGATACGTATTTCAGTAATAACTTCGATTATAGTGACATGATAAATTAGATACAGATTTAATATATGATATAATTGGTTATAAATTATAATTGATCTGACAAATTGATCGATTAAGCATATTGACCAATCAAAATACATGATCGATTATGATCGATCAAACAATTTTGACTAATCAAATGATTTTTGACCGATCAAAGCATATAATCGATCATTGATCGATTTATCTTGCACACGTTCGATCAATAACCGATCACAAAAATTTGACTGATCGCAACCTTTACCCCCCTCCTAGAAAATCAGGTGATAAAAGTAGGCTCCCTATCAATATGCCAAATACTATAGTTATTGGATGTTTCGCATCCAATAACTATTAATTATACTATTAACGTGTAAGTTGAATATCGGAATAATAAAAGAAAGAAAAACTATATACTGCTATTTGCCTTTATACATACTGATATCCTTATATTATACTATTAACGTGTGAGTTGAATATCGGAATAATAAAAGAAAGAAAAACTATATACTGCTATTTGCCCTTTTATATGCCTATATCCTTATATTATACTATTAACGTGTGAGTTGAATATCGGAATAATAAAAGAAAAAAAACTATATACAGTTATTTGCCTTTTATATGCCTATATTCTGCTTTGATGCCGGCTCCTGTTAGTTTACCATTATTATCCCTTCTATAGTAACCCGATATTTATATCAGAATAATATTAGTAAACAAAAAGTATATTATTTTATATCTGATATCTTACCTTTATATTGCTCTAATACTGATATCTGTTATTTTACTGATATCATCCTTTCTATATTATCCCGATATGCATATTAGTATAATAATAGGATTATATAGGCATATTCCGATAGTCATGCATTCGATCAGTGATCCATATATAAATAACAATTCTAATGAATCACTATGCCACCATGTTTTTTTTTGGCTGTATTTACTATGTGGACTGCGAAGTGGCGATGCATATCGAATTAATAGGCAAGATCTTTAATGGCGTTGTGATGGTAGATTGGAACTTACATTGAACAAAGAAAAAATAATCAGGAAGGTGCTTTTTATCAAAATAAACATGGAAAAACAGGGTCTTGGCATATTCCCATACCTTCTGATTCATTCAATAATAATTATACTCTAGTTAGAGATATTCTTCTCTATTTATCTAAATTACCCGATTCGTCATCTTTACAAGATCCATTGTTTCACCAAACTTGTAAAAGTCAAAAAGGTAAATATTTATCGTTTTATACATGCATAATTGTTTAATTTTTAACAATACTATTTTTTTTATGTTAGATTTAATTAAGGGTTGCTGGTATAAAAGTAGTCGAATGGGTTATATAAAGCTTAGAAAAATGATGAATAATATTGCATTAAATACTGGCATTGATCTTGATAATAATCAGTCAATTACTAATTATTCCTGTCGTTGTACATCAATCAAACTATTAAAAAATAATAGAGTACCCAAATCAGATATTCAGGCATTCTCTGGTCATCGTTCACGAGAAAGTTTGGCAAATTATTGTCAAACTAGCAATAGCCAACGTTTGATGAATACTGCAATGTTAATTCCTTATTCAACTCAAGAATTAGACTTGGATGAATATGAATTTGATGACATATATGTTGGTTCTTTAGATGATGAATTGGATGAATACAATGGTAAGATAAGAATTTTGAAATTATTGGGAATTGGATTTTTTTTTTATTTAATTAATGAGAAATTTAAATGTGAATTTTTAATTTTATTTAATATAAAAGTTCAATTGCAAATTTCAACCATTTCTGATGCCCAAGAAAATCAAGCCATCTCAGATGCCCAAAAAATTCAGGCACTAGAATCATTTAATATACTAATTCAGGAAATTTCAAGTGTGACACAAAAAAATCAGGCATCAACACCGGAAGAAATTCAGTTGACAGCACAATCTCCAAATAATGCCATTGCAATGTCTGATTCTACAACAAAAGACATTCGAAAAAGTATATTAAATTTATTGAAATTTTTTTTTATTTTATTGAAATTTTTATTTTATTTTATTTTTTTAATATACGATTTATTAACTACAACATTTATATTTTTATGCATATACATATACCTACATATAGCTCAAGTTTCAAGAATACCTAAGTTAAAACCCCACACCAAAACAGGTCCATATTCTACATCGTCAGTAAGGGCGTGCCATTTATTACATAATATTTTTTACTTAGTAGCCATCTCTAACCATGTATGGTGTGATCATTTTATCTCATTCTGATTGATTAATATAATATATAGACGTAATCACTACCTTTGACCATGTATCCATGGTAAAAATTACGTAATAAATGGTATGCCCCTAATAGTACCATTTAAACCACCTTGCCGTCCTGATTTTCCACTTTATTCATTTTATAGAAAACGTAGAAAACCATTATCAAATGTTAATAACATTGTTATTCAGCTTCCCCCGGGTACTTCTCAAAGTTATGAACTAAAAATAAATTTGAAAATGAATTAGATTTTATTTATTGCATTTTCAAATTACTGAATAAATTCAAATGAACCTAGCTTATTAAGCATTTACTTGCTGCTCAAATATAAAGTGCCGAAAATTTGTGTATTTTCAATTATAAGTGAACGAAATTTGTGTATCAGTGATTATAAAGTAACAAATAATGTATGTGAAAAACGTTAGGTGCTTACATAAGAAGTGTCAGATAAAAATAAATTATTTAAGAATTTTATAATTTGGTGCACCTTGCACCGTAATGCACCTCTATAGTAGCAAATACAAATAATGATTAGAGTTAGGGGAGTAACAAAAATCAGGTGATTTTTTAGGGGGGAGGGGGTAAAAAAAGTTGAAATTATATATAAGAACCTGACTATTTATATATTGAGGAAGAGGAAGGGGGGTAGACCTCTGATAAAAAATAATCAGGTGATTAATGACACTGCCCTTAGGGTTAGAGTTAGAGTTAGTGTTGTAGGATTCAAATTTTTTGTTAAAAATGCAAAGGGTTACTCTAGTAAAATTTTGAAAAACATAAAATGGGAGCACCATGGTGCAGATGACCATTTTTAAAATCAATTATTTAATTATTAATTAAATTTAATAAAATTTTTTATTTTATTGTAGTAAGCCTTAATATTAACTATATATTTAGCAAATTTGAATATAATTAGGGTTGTCATATTTACTATATTTGTTCTATTGGCCTCTAATTCTATTCACTTTTTTCGTTTTTCTACTGTAAATTTTTAGTATTAAATTTTACTAATTAAATATAAAAATATTTTAAATTTATTACTTTACTAATGGTCTAACAATATATTTAAATAATTACAAATTATTATCAAGAAAAAATTTTTTAATATAAAGACAAAAAATCAAGCTTTTGTTCTATTGTTCTAATTGCCAACACTGAATATAATACAGTAATATCGTGGGCTAAAAAATTACCTAAAAAGAATTACTCGCTTTTATTTTGTTGTATCAAAAAAGATACTTTAAACAATAGGGCACTAATGCAATCAATGTCCAGAATTTGAATAGGTGGTTTTTACCTAGTAGCTACAAGCAAAGGCGTGATTATCTAGTTTTGCAGGTCATAATATAGTATTTGAGTAAATGTCAAAATTTAAAATTCTAATTGAGGAAATTTATCTGACCGAGTTTCTCCTACAAAAAATTAAGCATTATTTGAATTAATTGCTAATGATTTATTTAAATTTGCCAGTGAATCTTCATCATGCGATAAGTTTCTTCACAGTTTGCTAATATAAAAGCATTATTGGGATTAATTTCTAAGGACTTAGTTAAATCAGTTAGTGATTCTTTGTATCTTTCAACTAGATAAAAGTTTACACTACGGGATCTTAATGCGTCTGCATTATTAGGATTAATTTCTAATGATTTATTCAAATCTGCTAGTGATTCTTCATATTTTTTTCATTAAAAGGTAATTTATTCCACGGTATTCTAATGCAAATATATTATTAGGATTAATTTCTAATAATATATTTATTTTCAACTAATTTATTTAGATCAGTTAATGCTTCTTTGTATCTGTTCATTTTAAAATATGCTATGCTATATGAAAATGCGTGATTTAGATTAACTGTTAATGAATGATTAATCTTTCTTTTGATTACATCATATAACGTTTTCTTGAATTCACCTCGGTTGATTGACTCTGATATTTATCGTAACGAACACAGAGTCTTGATAATCTAGAGAAATCACTCTTACAAAATTCTACAACATTCCCTCCAGGATCGTATTCTGTTACAAATGATCTAACACCAGGATCCAGACTAATTATTCCTTCTTCTTTTTTATTTCTTATAGAAAGAGATATTGATATATGCAAATAATACATGTTAACTTATCTCTTAATATAATAATCTCGTTTTTATTTTTCATATCAATCGCTTCACTATTCTTGATCTTTTTCAAAAAAAAAAATGTCCTCTTTCACGATTATAATCTACTCTATTTATTCAGATTTGATTTTCTTACAATGTTTCTTTGATTTGAATTTCAGTTCAAATTTTCATTTCTTTTTTAATTCAGTTTTGAGATTCTTTTTGAATTCCAGAAAGGCATTATTATGGATCGATAATGGAGTCTCTAACACCCAACACTTGCCCTTGTCGTTTTCGAAATTTTCCTTGTTTATCATGAGCTTGCGCACCAACTTTAGATCCTTTATTCCTGACTTGTAAATTCTCAAACTTTGATTGTAGGTCCATCTGTACGTGCCCATCCATCTCTTCAAAATTGCTTGTTGTTCCTTGTCAGGATACAACTGAATTTTGCGCATCTTTAAACTTTCACTAGTAGTTAGGCACATCCAAATGTCCATGCTTAAATTAATTTTTTTATTCGTATTTTTTTTAGATTATTTTATTATTTAATTTTAATTATATATATATTTTACAATCAAAAATTGAAACTGCCTAGAAAAAAAGTTTTTTTTAACAATTAATTGTTTAATGCGCCTAACAGTTTAACCCACTTGGATTTAATACCATTTAGCTTAAACTAACAGTATAAAGAAAATTTTGCGCTGCTAAATAATTTTACCTCTTAATGACAATCTGCTTATCTATGATATTTCTTAAATATATGGGCCAAATTGTTTCATCTCCATAGTTTTGATATGTCATGAACACATGGCAAAATAATTATAAATTATCAATGACGATATTGATAAATAGTTAATTGGAATAAAAATAAAATGAATAAGAAGAGGTAATATGTCACCTTTTTTAATTAGAATAATTAGAAGTAAAGATTGAAATAATAAAATTAAATGTACTATATAAACTTAAAATGTATAAAAATAATTTGAGTGCTGCAAAGAGAAAATGGGGTTGTGGACTTTCAAGTCTACCTTTTAAATAATTGGTGAGTAATAGATTAAATTAAATCTTGTAAGAAAATTTTCTTGGCATCAGGAGTTCAAAATGTGAATGATTGGCACAAATTTGTAGTCTGTTTCCTTTTTAGGAGTTTAATAAGATCAAACCGAGATTACATGGCCTAAAATTAGCCAACAAAAATTGGTTAAAAATGAATAAAATTTCAATACTATATAGATGATGTATACTCTAATTTTGCTGACATAGTAATGTAGCTATCTTATTTATACTTATTGTAATTGCCTAAAAAAAAATTTATTTATTCGTTTAACGGTTTAACCCAACTGGTTTTAATACCATTCCGAAATAGTAAGTTAGTGGTGTCCAAAAAATTTTGCAGGCACGAGATCAAATTTTGAGATCAGGTGTAATGTGAAAAAATCAAAAACAATTGAATAAAGCGAAAGAATTAAAGTAATAAATCGAGTAGTTAGGGTTTGGGTTGGTTGCTTGGTTTAGAGTGTTACTGATACCAAAATTTGCAAGGAATTTTTTTTGTTAATGCGCAGTAGACGATTTCATAGACAAACTTTAAAGTTATTAGTGATTTTTTATGAAAAATTATAAAAAGCGCGATTTTTACGTTATATCTGATTCTAAAATTCAATTGGTTTGCACCACAAAAAAGTCACGTGCCTGTAAAATTTTTTGGACACCACTAACTTACTAATTCTGAAATGATCAACGTCATTCAAACATACTTCTAAAAATTTTCACTATCTGGTCAAATCAAAATTTAAGTCATGTAACATAAAATCACATTCAAACCCTAACACCCTTAGTTATCTATGGTATATCTTGATTTTAGTATACCAATTTTTTAAATATTTTTAGCAACATGATCATCATACCATATTGGAATTCTTGCTTTCAGGACTATTATAGTTCCAAAAGGAGCTCTTTTTCTTTCCTATATGTAAGAATAATAACGACGATATTAATAGATAAATGATATTATATGCACTGTAGTATGAAGACATTTATTTAGAAATAAAATAAATAAAAAAAAAGTATACAGATAAAAATCCGAAATGAACCTGAAATGTATAGAATAATACCAAGTGAAAAAAATAGAACTTCAGGTGTTTTCAAGCTTATTTATAATTTATTAGTTTCAACTCGTGAAAAATTTGTGATATTATTGACTGTAATTATGTATCATATATGAGTTCATAGAAGCTAATCTGGTAAATAATAAAGGGTAAAATTGAAATTCAAAAACTTATCTTTATAACAAATATATATTATTTTTTTAATAATATAAGTCAGCACTCATGAATAGAGATGGGCAAAATACAAAATTTTCATTTTAGCATGCACATGCGCATGCATTTTTTGCATGCATGCATGCATGTTTTGACCAAAGTTATGATTTAATTTCTTAATACTGGCCAGAATTAATTGCATGCATGCATGTAGTCATACGCATGGTGCCCATCTCTACTCATGAATAATAAACCAGATCACAATAGGTGAAATTGAATTGTATGCATCATCGGTTGTGTTTTTGATCAAACTTTAGCACTTGTTTTATATATGCGTGTTAGAATATATAAATCTTTTATATTACCTACAATTTATATATATATAATAGTTTAATTAACAATTTTTGTCTATCTAGGGTAAATGAACTTTGTTGAAATGAGCAAGAATATCACTTCTGAACTTGTTTACGTATACGATTGGTTACATAAGTACTGAAATTGACTTAATAATATAGATATAGATTCCCGATATGCATAGATCACCTGATAACGATCCTGATCACAGTACCCATATTCGACCAATCAGATTGCTTTAAGCGGACAGACTATAATTTTTATAAATAGATTTTTTTTTGTTGTTTTCCTGTCTTTGTTTGCTTTTTCTTTTTCTCATTGTCTCTTGTAAGATTTGTAAGATATGGCTCACAAACTGTTATGTTTGGTGGTAACAATTCATAACAAATCTTTGCCCAGTTCTCTATGTTTGGTATCTTGCACATCTGAACTGAGAACCATGAATCTGATTTAATATTTAAATAATCGATCCCTTCTAGCAACCACAACTTCCTCAATAACTCCTTCGATACATCGGTCCAGAAGGGATAAAAAATCTTTTCTCTTATCCAGGTATCATTGTTTGAGGTATTCGCGTTGTTGGTCAAAATCCTTTTTTTGCTTGTCCAAGCTGACTCGTGAATAACAGATATTTTTCTTTTGTTTGGGTTGCTTATGATCTCTTAACAATCGTGAAATGTCTTCAACAAGGTAGAATTGTTTGCCGTTAGTTGTGAACAAATGTTTGATTCATCTGATCATTTTCATAATGTGTTAATTCTGACTCCATAACTTATGTTTTTTGAATTTTACCAGCAAGAAGATACATTTGTGAATTTGATTATGAAAAACTGTAGTATTTACATTTAATTGTACTATCAGGTTTACATCGCTAATTTTAATAAATAAGTTAGATTAATAGATGAATAATCTGGTTTTCCAATAAATTATTTGGGATTCACTTGACAATTAAAAGTTCCAAAGTAATCAACAATATAAATTCATTTGACAATTACAAGTTCTAAGATAATCAACAATGATAAATTAGAGAAATCCTATTTTTATTAGGATAATAAGGGCGCTGACTTTTATTACCTAATATCCATTTACAATAGAGGCTTACCCCCCACCCCAGGTAAGATCTATAAATAGAATTTTAGCCAATCAAATTTAACTAAGGTAAGATTTTTCTTGACCCCCACCTCCTAAAATATTACCTAATAAATGTTAGCGCCCTAATAGGATTTCTTTAATTTTATCATTGATTACCTTGGAATTACGTAATCCCTAATACAGTCAAACCCCGCAATAGTCACATACCAAAATCGGACTTTCTATGTGCCTATTGCGAGATTGTGACTAATGCGAGCTAAAATTTATATATAGTATATATAATTAAATAGAAAAATTAAGGTGACTATAGCGAGATTGTGACTAATGCGAATGTGACTATTGCGGGGTTACACTGTACTGTAATACATCAGATAATTATGTTAAATTTGTTTGGATACCCGATGCAATAAGATAGGTATTTGGATATAACAATGCGAATAATAGATAATGAATTAATCCAGATTAGACCCGATTTAACAATTTTAAAAATGTATTAATCACCTTTATCCTATATCCCAGTAAAATTGTTATCGAATACATTTTTTAAATACATTATTTCACCGAAAAATTAAAAACTATACTTTTCCAGTTGGGAAAATAATTATTACCAAAGTGCTTAGAATCTGCTTATTTTATAGGCAAAAAAAAAATTGTGCAAAAGGTTATCAAAAAGTCGAAAACAATTAATTTATATTAACTCAAATTAGAGCGAAATTACATGAAATCTAAATTAGTATTACAAAATTCTTTCAATCAATTAGTTGGCCATTCGATTAATTGAATCAAATAGATTAAGTATTGTATTTAAAATAATAGATTAATTATTGTATTTAAAAATAGGTTAATTATTGTATTTAAAAATAGTTTATTAAGTATTGTATTTAAAAATCGTTTAATTATTGTATTTAAAAATAGGTCAAGTATTGTATTTTTTTTTTTTTTGAACTCTAGTTCACTGCACTAGGGGCGTGTGAGGCGCTTATTTATTAAATCAATTTTAAAGTCGATTTTTTACATTACATTTTACATGCAGTTTTTTCTAGCTATACTATATCAACCTCCAATCGTCCGTTTAACCCAGCCGACTCTAGCAGGCCTTCCATGCCGGTGCCCCGTACCTTCTCGGATTATAGATAGCTTTAAGGAGCTACTTATTCTGCCTGGTTGCTTTATAGGTTGGCCGTTTTTTATCTACCCCGGAACCACTTTCCATTTTTGGACGGTATGATATCGTCAGGTGCCCCGTACGTATTTTTCCTAATTGGGAAGCCTCAATTTATCGACTTTTGTTGTCAAATTTACCCTTTTCTGGTGTCATTAGACCATGTGGCTATGTTATACAACCTTACTTCTTTTTGTTGTAGCTCACTGTTGTAAAGAAAATTCCTCTCACAGATCCTTCTATTCGTGGCCCTAGCACAGTTTTCGTTTCCTGTTGGACTTGAACCGGCAACCTTGCGTAGTGTTCCTATGAACCTAAACTGAACTGAACTTAGGTCAAGTTCAGGTTCAGGTTCAGGTTCAGTATTGAACCTGAACCTGAACATTTTTTAAAACATGTTCAGGTTCAGTATTGAACTTTTAGAGCTGGTTCAGGTTCAGTTCAGGTTCAGTTCATAAGTTCATGAACATGTTCAGGTTCAGTCTGGTGTTCATATGAACTAGTGATTCTAGGTTTGGGTCCGGGTTTGGTCTGGTCCAGACCAGGCTCAAACTCTAAATTTAATTATTAAAACTTTATACTAAACTCAAACTCAATTATAAGTTGGGTTGGGCTAGTCCAAATTTTGCAAACTAGTTTGAGTCTAAATAAAAATATATGTATTTTTTGATACTGAACAAGTTTACTTAGAGTGAGAAGTATAAATCAGTTAGTAAAATTTAGAGAATCATAGCAATTTGTATAATTTTATTAATAAAATTATACAAATTTCTATGATTCTCTAAATTTTACTAATTGATTCTAACTTTGTGATTTAGGTAAACATGTGCATATATTATGAACCTGAACATGTTCATGAACCTTGAACTGAACCTGAACTGAACTTTTTTTAAGTTCAGGTTCAGGTTCATGTTCAATAATTTTAATTTTAGTTTCAGTTCAGTATTGAACTTTTAGAGCAGGTTCAGGTTCAGGTTTATTGAATCTGGACCTGAACCTCTATTGAACTAAACTGAACTTCGGAACCCTAACCTTGCGAATGCGACTCCAGAGTGCCAACAACTGCACTATCAACCCGGCATCATCAAGTATTGTATTTAAAAATAGATTAAGTATTATATTTAAAAATAGGGGTTCGTTAGGGTGTGGCAACTTAGAGAAATTGGTAAGTTGTCACCCCAAGTGGCAGGTCTAGGGTTCAAATCCCACTGACGATGCTTTGAAAAATAGACCTGCATTCCGGTAACTGTTTCCTGTCGATTGGTTGGATATATTATCTGTAGCCCTTGGTTACCATCTCAAATGGGAGCTTTCGGGCGAAGTTGTGTCTCGTGATATAGACAAATTCAAGGAACTAGGGAAACAGAAACCCATTTGGCAAGACCCAAGTAAGGAGGTAGCAAAGATCTTTGACAGTGCTACCAAAACCGGAATATTGGACTGGAGCTGAAGTACCAGACGTCGATCTTAGGGACAAGGTCTACCAACCTGGCCGCCAGATCACGTACCGGATGAAAAGGACCTATGTTATAGAAGTAGGTACCAGGGAAGAAAAACCATGATGGCACCTAATGCTGGGTAGATCAACCTTTCCGGGCCAACTGGATTGAAAGTCTGGGAAAATCGGGGAAGGACCGGTAGGAAAGTGATGGTGGGTGCCGGGGTTGGAGCGAATCTTACAAGAGTAGAAGTAGGTATTGGTGAGAGGACAGGGGTAACTCTGTCTCGCAAGTGTTGGCCTCGGTCATAGCGATAATTACCGAAGTGTAGGTGAATACCTGATATGGGACAGGTACCACTCTACCAAGTCTTCTGTCGAGGATAACAGGACCGGGAATACCCGGCTGGGTCCTAAGGCAATGGATAAGCATCCGGAACTTGCTGACTGACTTATATAATGGGCCTGTTCTGGTGATACAAGATGGGCTGGCAGGCAGAACAGGGATTAGAGGGTTTAAATAGGCAATTCCTGTAGTTGGGTTGCAGGTATGGCAGTTAGTGTAGAACCCTTGGGCGGACCACTTAAATTAGATACCAAAAGTGTACGTGTGGCTAGATGTATCCTCGTCTATGTGGATCAGAGGGTTTAAATAGGCAATTCCTGTAGTTGGGTTGCAGGTATGGCAGCTAGTGTGGAACCCTTGGGCGGATCACTTAAATTAGACACCAAAAGTGTACGTGTGGCTAGATGTATCTTCGTCTATATAACAAATGCCGGTATTACCCTAGAGTAGAGGTCTGACTCGATGAATACTATTCACTGAATATTCACTGAATATTCAATATTCGAATATATAATTTTTCACTGAATGAATATTCGAATATTTAAAATTTCACTAAATATATTCATTGAATATTCATTGAATATATATTTATATATATCCCTTAGATTGTAGTAGAACACAGGCAAATTTGCCTGCGTTTTTGCACTTTTTTAGCTCTGATTTACTTTTTTAAAATACTAAAATAATTAAATAAAACTTTGTACAATTATATTTGAAAATAAGGATTACTTTTTTGCAAAATTAGTTTTTATATTATAAGAAAATAAATTATAGTTACATATAAGCTGAAAATAGATAATTTTAAGAAAAAATTTTTTTAAAAAATTTTATTACAATTTTTCTGCGATCTTATTTAGTTTTAGTTTTAGAACTATAGTTCTTAAGACAATATTGTAGTTTATATAAAGGATGACAACTTTCATTATTGCAACTTTAATGATTTACTTGTAAAAATTAAGACTTGTATTAGAAGTAAAGATTTTTTTTATAGACAGGAACATATAAAATTTGAAAAAATCTAAAGAAAAATTTTAATAGTAAAAATGCCAATACAAGAACTTTAAACATTTATTATATTAAAGTTTTCTAATGATTTTAAAAAAATTTTATAACAAAGTTACTAAAACAAAACTTAAAGAATATTTTTTACTTAGAAAAGATATGGCTAAAATCAATATTTAAAATTTTATTAAAAATTTTAAAATACGCAGGCAAATTTGCCTGTGTTACAATCTAAGGGATATATATAATTTTATAATTTTATTTTATTTTTTAATAATTTATTTGCAATTTTATTGGCTAATTTAAATGAATAGTTTATAATTTTTTAAAATTGAAATATATTTAATATTCAATGAATATTCAGTGAATATTCGAATATTGTTCAAAATTTTTGAATGAATATTCGAATAATAAAATATTGAACAAATAAATATTCGAATACTTATTTTTTGACCAAGTCAGACCTCTACCCTAGAGGATACCAACGGCCCTAATATCTTGAATAAAATTCCTAAGTCCCAAGACGGGCACTTTAATATAAAAAAAAAAAAATAAAAAAAAAAAAATAGGGTTTCGTAATTAACAAATAAGTGACGTATTTTGAAAATAAGTAGGACTTTTTAAATAGTATTTTTACTAAGTTGAATTATAAATCAGAAAAATAAAATAAGATTCTCAGGTTTTAATTATGAAACCCCAATAGTTTAATTATTGTATTAAAAATATGTTAAGTAATTGGTGGGGTCAGTTCTGAAAAATTATTATGTAAAAGATCATTATGAGGTAAAATTTTGGGTTAGATGTCCGGAAAATTCCGAGATAGACTAATAACTTTTTATTTTATTTTGCCGATTTATTTAATTATGAAACCCCTTACACGACACACGACGACCGACCTTTTTTAAAATCCGTGCAGGATGATTGACCTTTTTAAATGCCGTTCCTAATTTGGATATGATGATTTGTAGATCGCATCAATTATGCGATGAACTGTCTATTTCAATTCGCTAAGGTAACATAACTACCATATGACAATAACCATATCGACGATTTATTTTTCAATGCCTGAACTTGAACTAAATACTTTTTGATATAAATACTTTTAGATAAATAATAAATATCTTTTATACTTTTAAATAAACAATAAAGCATACTTCGTAAATAGCTAACGCAAAAATCTATAAGATTTATATTAAAATCGTTTGGATCATGTGATAGAACGACTGACTTTTTTATGATCATAACCTTGGAGTATTAGTTAAAAATGTCAGAAACAAATTTTACATAAATCAAATAACAACCAATTTATTCCTATACGCTCTATTACTAACATCCTAACCTATTATCGACCTCTAAGCATGACTATCATTATAAAGAATTTTTAATTAAAAAATGTATAAATAAATTTAAATAATGAGACTATGGATTGTAGTCTATATTATAGTACACCTAAAGTTAATTTTTTTTATGACTAACTAAATTCTAAATAATGTAGCCTTATTTATTCGTCTGTAAATATATTTTTATTTGGCTTAGGGTTAATGGGTAATGATTAACTTTTTAGAACAAACAAGATAGTTTGTACACCGTCAGTATAAGTGTACATACTAGTTTTCTTTTTAAATTCTAATCAATTGTCGCATATTTTTTGATAAAGGGTAACCGCTACTCTGTAAAGTGTTTCAAAATTATTTTTGTAGAGCTTAACACTTCTATTTTTATTTCAAAGGCTATAACTCGACGAAGTTATTCCAATAAGGTTTTTACGATAGTAACGAGGACAAGAAAAGTAACACAGACCTTTCACGCCCCACAATCAATTATTTAGTATGTCTATTAAGAAGGTATAACCCGATTTACTTATTTACCAATAGCGATAGTAAATATTTATTTGTTGATATTTTTGCTAATAGCATTTAGATTAGAGCCTTCAATTTCACGTAATTTGCACAAATAAATGTATGCTAGCATATATATTATAAGTTGTACAATTTAAATATTCATGAGTTCAATGATTTATCGTATGGGTCTTATGTAACAACCCGTGCTCTTTTTGAAAGCACGGGTTTATATGAAAACCATGTGATTTTATACATACCTGTGCGAATGAGTTATTTTTATAAAAAAGATCTGCTAAAGACTATGTAGTTATAACTAATATTAAAACGGTCATAAACTTAGTGTTTTTTTATAATTAAATAAAATTTATTTATTTTCGAATTGTAAATCGTATAATAATTACAATTGTTCATTAAAAAAATTTTATTAAGAGGAAAAAAAAAGCTGCAGTAAAAAAATCAATTATTGAAATCTTCAAATTGATATCAAAGTATCAGGAATTTGAACAATAATGTTATTAATTATAGGCAGCAGTGTCATGTAACTTGTAAATGATTTAGTGAATTGACTCGATTGCATGATACTCGATCATTGATCGATTTAGATCAATGATCGAGTAACAGTTAATGGGCTCGGACAACAATAGGCTAATCAATATTCAATAATACCAATCGAGATTAAAAAAATTTTTAATGCGTTTCTGTTTAAGATTTGACCCAAGTGTGCCTTTTATTGATATGCATATCCGCTTTTTTGTGCGGGTAACGCAAATTTCTAGTGAGGAATAGCCAGTCGGAGAGTGTAGCCCGACGAAGAATTCAAAGATAAGTTAAAAAAGAAAAAAGCGAAAATATGCAAAAAGCAATGTTTAAATCGATCTTGATGCACTAATCATGTGGGCCGATTTTTACTGATTTATGTGATATTTTCAAATGATCTTCCTGATTTGTACGACAGAATTTGCTAATCACACCAATCAGATTTATTTATGTGATAATTAATTTTGTTTTTTTTTTTGTTTTTTTAACTTGAATATAAGTTCACCATGAGTCTACCATGAGTTCACCATGAGTTCACCATGAGTTTTTGTAGGTTAGAAAATCCTTCAACATTAGTTAGAAATGTTTACATGACTTTAAAAACAATTTTTACGTATTTACTGTTACCTTTGTTTAGACGAGAATCTTAAATTTTAAGAACTTCGTTGAAAGACCATTTATTGAACTATCCAAAAACACTATTATATACTGTAGACCATTAACAAATAAAGGTAACAAGAAGCGTTTTTTGTTAAAAACTGTTTTTTATTAGATTTTTAACAAACTGTTTGTATGAATAACATTATAATACAGTTGACTGATGAAATAATTACTGATATGTTCTTTAGAGATACGAAAGCTTAGTTCGTGTATAATGATTGAATAGGTTTGGTGCTTGTACACTCCCCTGACATTGATCACCGGAATTTTGATAATCACATTACCTACTAACGATCGTAGCCATATATACAACTTTTTTTAATGAGAAAATTAAACATGGCGTAGTAAGTAAAGTTGTACAGAATAATGATTTGCATGTACTCTAAAATTTTTAGGAATTTTAAATAAAATTTTATTAAGTCGTATTTAGCATTTTTGATCAAAAAAACGAAAATTAAAAAATTTTATATTAGGTCGACGCATTTTAAAATCCTATTATAAATAATAGTTGGTTTTAAAATATGTCATTCTCTATACCTAACGGCATATAGGATTAAATTTTCATAGAGCAATTCAAAAAATTTCTCATAAAATTTTTGAGTTTAATTAAAATTTTTGACAAATAAAAAGTTGCAATTTTCGTACCTTAAAATTCGATATAGTAGAACATTATAAAATTTGTATTAGAATAGCTTAAAAAAATAATCATATATGTATTAAATAATAAATACTTAAATACTTTATTTTGGGAGATTTTTAATAAAAATTTTATAATGTTCTACTATATCGAATTTTAAGGTACGAAAATTGCAACTTTTTATTTGTCAAAAATTTTAATTAAACTCAAAAATTTTATGAGAAATTTTTTGAATTGCTCTATGAAAATTTAATCCTATATGCCATTAGGTATGGAGAATGACATATTTTAAAACCAACTATTATTTATAATAGGGTTTTAAAATGCGTCGACCTAATATAAAATTTTTTAATTTTCGTTTTTTTGATCAAAAATGCTAAATACGACTTAATAAAATTTTATCTAAAATTCCTAAAAATTTTAGAGTACATGCAAATTGTTATTCTGTACAACTTTACTTACTACGCCATGTTTAATTTTCTCATTAAAAAAAAGTTGTATATATGGCTACGATCGTCAGTAGGTAACGTGATTATCAAAATTCTGGTGATCAATGTCAGGAGAGTGTACTGTATAGTACGTAGTACGTAGCATGTTTGGGCCAACTAATTGTACCGTAATAAAAGTTTTATGTCAGAGTGTACAATCGGTTTGGATATAGTAATAAATACTATTTTTTTCTATACTTTGCTTTACGTAATTTTTTTTGTGTGTTTACAATTTTTTATTTTTTTTTCTTGCGGGTTTTGTTTTTTATCTTTCCACTGTTATTGCAGTATCGTAAAGTGATGAAATTTAAAAAACTAATCAATTTGATTGGTTAACAATCACATGTAGATCTACAATTAGAGATATCACATTTTTATATCACTCAAATCAGTCAAAATCGGCACATATGTTAAAAATGATGGGAATGAAATTTTACATACAGTAAGCATCGTTCTAATCCTATAGCTTATAACGTTAAGGCCCTAACCCTAAATGTTTTTATCTCACGCAATTTAGTTTATTTACCAAATTGGGATTTGTACTACTGTAATGAATAATTTTTTTTCCTTGTCTCCCACATTCGCGTTTGTCTAATAATTCATTAGGTTGTCAAATATCTTTTATAATTGTATCGCTTTAGCTATGTTAATTTTACCTTTTTAGTATTAGGCATTATTATGTATTTTAATTACATAGATGTTACTCAAGTAAAGGTGGAGTAACGTATTGCTTTTAATCTTATACACAATATTTTGTCTAACCTATTAAGTTGTCACATACTTTCCATAATTGTATCGCGATGGTCATGTTAATCTTACCTTTCTAGTATTAGGCATTATTATGTATTCTTAGTGGCATCCACTTATTTGAGCGGGTAATACAAGCTCCTGGAGAGGAAATAGCCAATCGGAGAGTGCAAATTTTGACTATTCCGGATCAGCCCGACGAAGAATTCAAACACGCGTAAAAGAAGAAAAAAGCAAAAATACGCAAAAACTAATGTTTAAATCGATCTTGGTGTACTAATTAAAAATGACGGTGATGAAATTTTACTTATATCAAGTATCACTCTAACCCTATAGGCTCTAACGTTGGTTTGTGTTACCCGCGCAAATAAGTAAAATGTTCTCAGTGGCTTAATTATACGGTTGTTACTCAAGTCGATGTTGTAGTAACATTACCCACGCAAATAAGTAAAATGTACGTGGTTATGTTAAAATAACGCACATATTTGTTTACGGGTATGGTTATTATTATTGCTATTTTTATAGTGGAACTGGAAATTGCAATATCGTTACGTGCAAAGTGGATTATATATGATAGGAAAGGGTTTTAAGGGTAGGCTTTCTCGGATTGGTTACACAATATAAAATGTAGTACATCCGTCACATGCATGATGTAGATTACTTTGTATATATAATTTTTGACGCCAAATATCATAAATTTCAAACCAAAGATTTAATAAAAAAGAAGCCCGTTAACTTGAGGAATAGGCAACTTTAATACGGAATGTGCAAAGTATTACTTAGAGTAAAAACTGAAGTAAAAATTTCTACAAGTCATATAGCACAATTACGGTTTGCCTTAAATGTAGATATTAAATAAACATCAAAATTTAAAGTAATTATATATAAAAACTATAAAAAAATTCAATATTTCTAAGAAACTAATATCAAATAATTAAAATTTTACCTTTATTACATTATAATATTAACTATCACTGTTGCCAAATATCATAGAAATTTTTAATCCAACGATTTAATAAAAAAACTACCGTTAACGTCAGGAATGGGCAACTTTAATACGGAATAGGCAAGTATTACTTAGAGTTAAACTGAAGTAAGTTTAATAACTAGTAGTTTCAAACTAAAAAAAAACCTAATAAAACAAATAAAACAAACTAACCGAACAACAAAAATTGTTAAGTCTTTGTAAAGCACTAGTTACTATGAGTTTAACGAACAAAAAGTAGATTATCTGCACTTAAAAAGATCGACATGTATAATATATATGTGTAACATCACATGCAGAAAGCCTACCCTTAATCGCTATTCGTGTAGTTAATTACGATCGTGGGAATTAATTCTGTGATAGAGTATTACAAAGCACATGCTTATTTTTGATTTACTAAGCATAAATAATAGCAATGTAGCAATTTTATGTCGAATTTCTGGAAGATGGTCACTTCACCGACAATTATTTCACCGAAAGTTCACTTAGCCGACATCACATAGGGTTAGGGTTAGAGTTTTATTAGTTGCATGTATGTATTTTTAGTAAATTGTCACTTGGTGTGATGTTGGTTAAGTGAGCTGTCGGTGAAAATGATTGTCAGTGAAATGACACGTATCCGAATTTCTGCAGTGTTTAATGAGATGCAATAAATTATTAGACCCTTTACCTGTTATGTAAAATTATTACAGCCGGATATATCAGTATGGTAAAAATAGATAGCAATTTTCTGTTTTGTAACTTACTAATGCTATTTCTTTTTCATAATCTAAACTAAGAGCGTAATCATCATTCTTCTACATAGGGTGTATGCAAGGCAGGGAAGGTTCAATGAACTTCCCAGGTTTTAAACCACCAGGCTACACTATGTGGATGATATGAATGTATACACCTCATTTTTTTGCTCTTATACTTCACTGGCAGTCAAGCAAAAAATTTCGTTTTATCATTGAAGCAATAGGGCCTCTGACTAAGTGAAATATAAAGAAATAATATGATACAAGGATTCATATTAAATGGTTTAGGATCCACGTACTTCCTTCCTTGAAAGCATATCATATAGTACATTTATTTTTTTCTTCCTATACTTATACAAACACTAGAGAGTGTGATCGTCAGATTATAATTGTCTATATACCTTTTTTCCTTTTACCTCAGGCATGATCATTATCTTCAATGTGGGGCATGTGCAAGAAGGAAGGTGATGCAGACTTTCTAAACAACTGAACACACCACAGAGAGTGATTGAATGTATCCACCAGGAAAAGAAATATATAAATAAAATCTAACCTTACCAATATTCCTATACTACCTTCAATGAGTAAAGTTAAGTTTAACCTGAATCAGGTATGTATTGCATTTAATAAATTAATCACTATAAAAAATATCTTGTCTTTTGGAATCATACTGACTAAATATGTTATGATTGCATGATGTATTAAGAAAGAGCAGTATTTACTGTAGATAGATTAAAATGGTGATTGAAGAAAGTTCTGATATCTTGATAATTTAAAATCTACCGATAATTGTTTGTAAAAACTAACTCACTAATAATCAACATCACAATCGCAGTTGTTACATTAGCATATAGTTGATCATTTGATTGAATGGATGTTGTAGTAGTAACATTGAACATTAGCGAATTTTGAGAGCCTGATTTGAAAATCAATGTGACAGGTGTTATTTTCTGAGTATCAGGATGAAATCTGCATTTCAACTTAATGTGCAGATTTTACTGTTTTACACTTTTCATAATTATTAAAATTTGCTAATGATCATTACAAAATTCATTATGCCCTACTAGTAAGTATTTGAATTCATTAGCAAAGGATTTAACTTTTTTTATTTTATCATTTTCTTACTAACGCTAAATAGATAAAAATTATATTGATTACATGTTTGAATCAAAATTTTTTATATTATATAGGCTAATTCTCTTGAGTTATATTTTCTATACAGGAAGGTGGTCAGTTACCTTCTATATCAGGCATGCTAGTATCACTACTTATGTGGTAGTTATCGAATATGCAAAAACAGGAAAGTCTAATTGTTTGTGAGATAAGTTGCTATGAAGAGATTGTAATTTAGGTGCTTGAAAGCACTTTACATTACATAGCTACCTAATTTTCAATTTGATAAATATAATATAATCGATTAATGATTGATTCAATAATTGATCGATTATATATACTTGAGCTTATAGATTATATGCTTGATCAATTATACTCAATTATACAGAATCAATTTTTGATCAACTTTTTTTAATTAGTTATCGATCAACAAATTTTTTGTTAAATTAAATTACTAAATAATGTATAAACAGTATAATTTTGAACCTATGTTGAGATATTTTCTAAGTTATTTTGTTAATTTTTATAAAATTGTTATTTTTAAGCTTAGGTTATATGGACTAAAGCAAACTAAAGTGGCATGCGGCATTAGATTACACAATATTGCCATTTTGATAAGAATTTGCAATGATAAATTTGATTTAAAATGGTCAGAATTAAGGTAAATTTTAATGTATTTTTTTTGATATTAAAAAATTCTGCTACTTTAATTATTAGAGTATACATAATATAAATAATATAGTTAATATCTCAGCGTGCAGATTAAAATGGTGGTTTGTAGACGAGGGTAAAGGTTGGAGTTTTGTAGTAATGAGAAAGATGTGAGTTGAATAATTTTATAACAATAAGTTTTTAATAGTAATTGTTAGATAATATTTGATTGTGATCTTTTCTGTTTAATTCAGAGAGTCTTGCATATTCTAGTAATACAGTCTGGTCAGTTTTTATAGCATCAAAATCAAAAGAAATAATGTCTAGAGAATCCCAAGAGGTTGCTCTGCTTATTGCGATATATGCTTGGTCTGGTGCAAATATTTCTGGGTTAATACTTATCGTAATATGAGGTAACGTTAAGCCTTGTATTTTATGAACAGTAAGAGCAAGTGCATTTTGAAATGGGAATTGGCGTCTTGATGCATGACTGCCGTTTACTGAGAAATTTTGCGAGCAGCTCATTGTGCATCTCTTCTTATCTCATTAATTTATTATCGCTAAGCTAATAGCACTAAATTACTATGATATGTATTTTTTACAAATATTTTTTTTATTTTTTTTTTTATTTTTTTTTTTTTACGGTTTATAGAGAGACTTCTTTGCTCTCATGGTTTTTATTAAGTATACAACCTATATTAAATAGGGGGGTATTACATTTTACATATCAACGAGACTACAATTAGCCACGCGTACAATTTTAGTCATTGTCTATTTAAAGGCTCCGCCCGCAGGTTACCTACTAATTGCTATACCTGGAACCCGCCTGTGGGTTCCCTATTTAAAGTCTCTGGTTTTCAATGTTACTATGTAACACCAAACTTATTTTTATCCATTCAGGCTTAGGGCTATTTTACCCTCGAAGTAATCTCTACCATAACGGACGTAGATCCCACATCTATACCGGTTTTGGATTTTTGTGCCAGAGGTGATTCCATAATTGGCAAGGCCAATCCTTTTCCACAAACGTCGACGGCATTCTCCACATTTCTCACTATAATAGTGCCCGCTCTCTGCCGTATCGGTTTCCTTCCGGGAATTCCTTGATTCAAGCATGTACCTTCACATGGACTTCGCCACAGGGCTTCGCATCCGATTATAGGCTCCAATTTTTGGTTACAGAGTATTTACCTCCAGCCGAACTCGAAACGTTGACCTTGTCTGTGGGGGAACGGGAACTTAACAACTAAGCTATGGGACCCGAACCCTTTTTTACAAATATTTTTCACAGTGTAACTTGAATTTTCTATAAAAAACTAATTTTTTACCAAATATGGGAGCGTCTAAAGCGGGGGCAACTCATATTTCTTTAGTAATTTTCTCGATTAACTTTAGAGTTAGGGTCATCTTAGATTAGGGTTAGGCTAGGTTTTAGATAGTTATATATAAGCAAAATTGTTTTCCCGATATTTTTACTTAACCTACCTGAGGTAGGTTTAGACTGCTGTTTTTTGTATTTTTTAGGTTTTTCGTTCTTTGCTTCGCCAGCAATCATCAAAATTTTGTAATTTGATTGGCTATGATCACATAAATTTGCCCCGCTTTAGACGACCCCCAAATATGGTTATATAACCCTATCTGTAATACCTTTCTTCAAAAATATGATAACTCTTATTAAAAAGGAATTACTGTTATACAAACTCCAAATGATTTCTCTTAAGCGCTAATTTCACATATTATGAATATAGATCACATTTATTATATACATATTCCTTTTTCTTTTTTTAATAATTAATTCTATTCACTTTACATATGTCCGATCGCTGTAGTCTAACAGATAATATTGGATGCTACGCACCAATAACCAGTGATGGCACATTGTCATTTAAAAATAAATAACACCTTGTCATATAACAAGTCATTTTTGTCATAAAAAAATCATTTATCTTTTTATGACTATACTTGTCATTTATAGTTTATATAATAATTATTAATAATCACATTGATATTTGCATTGATACGAAGAATTTTGAAAATATATATTTAAAAGCTCATTATAGTGATATCTATTAATTAAATATCGCCGTTTGTTGATAATATTTGATCAAATGTCTCACGAATCATAAACCATATCTCAACTATCCTAATTCAAACACTAAATGCTTATCCGAAAGAGCTTGTTAAAATGGCAACAATAAAGAGCCGTTAGGATGATTATTTAACATAACCATAAGGAGTTTTTAGAATGGTTATTTATCGCTAACTATAAAGAGCTGCTAGAATAATTATTTAACATTAATCATAAAAACTATTAGAATGATTATTTAACACTAATCATCAAAAGTTGTTAGAATGATAATGCTAACCATAATGAGCTGTTAGAATGATTATTTTTAAATGTTAATCCATGTAAACTTGATTAACATAAATAACCCCTTTTTGTAAAATCTTCATAACACGTTAACGTGTTAGCACTTATGCGTGTTAAGGGACACAGATTAAAACATTCTCGATAGCACATCAACGTGTTAAGCTTAGTAGTACCATTGTTGAAAAGCACCTAGTGTTAAATAGTATGTTAACGTGGCAAATAACACATCAATGTGTTGTATATTAAATTCAAATGTATATAAACGAATGAATTTTTGACTTCAATAAAGAGAGAGACAGATGAAGAGGGGTTCCCCCCGATTTTACTTAATGAAAATAAAGGAAGTAAGCTAGTGTAGAGCTGAAGAGACCTTTATTCGAGTAAATCAGAAACTTATCTCCTAGTATCTATCAGAGTTAAATCGCTTAAACGTATACGCTCTCCCTCTTTTAATAGTTTCACTATTTTACATCTCGCTTATTATGTAATGGAAATTTGAAAAAGATGTAGATTGTTCACCTATATTTCGCAGAATATTATAACCACATTATAGAACTTGGATTTGTTATCACTTGTATACTAAAGTTAATAATAAAATC
>QKWP01000446.1:94480-124321 GCA_003550325.1 Gigaspora rosea | reverse complement strand
GGGGGGGGGGGGGGGGGGGGGGGGGGAGGGGGTGGTTCACATAGTAAAATTTTTAAAAAAATTTGTCGAAGTGTCCCGTAGCCTATGTATATTTATCAAAATTTTTTTTACTATGAGGGAGGAGGGGGTAATGTAAAACACATAATCAACTTGGTCTGGCCCTATTGGATGCGAAGCATCCAATAACTATATATTATCTGTCTTTTTTTTAATAAAAGACTTTTAGAATCTTCTAACGTTCTGATTTATCGTTGACGAATTTGTGCTACGAGATCTGATGAGATCCGATTTAGGAGGCCCCCGGATAATACTAATAGAGGTACGAGTTGAGTTAATAGTAAATTTTGGGGCATTATGCCCACTTTAAAAGCTTTAATTTTGTCTATTTAAAGTCCTATACTTTTTAATGTCCGGTTTAATAATATTATATATGAGAAATGGTAAATTCTTGAAATAACGGGCATGGGCATTATTTTGAATTTTGAAATAACGCCCATGATTATTGTTGATCAATCGTGATGTTGCATTATTTGGCCCGTGATTTCGATTTCCAACGGCACGTGACGTTGCATTACTGGTCACTAGGGTGTCCAGGATTATGATCCGATAAATGCCAAATTATGCATGGGACCCAGGATTAAGGTTAAAAAAAAATTTGCTGACCAACCAAAAATTTCAAGATCCTCTGTAATGCAAGACAAATTTTATAACCGTCTATGAAACTGTTTTTACGTGTTATAAAATTTTATTATATAAATAATATTTTCGAACTCTAACCTTATTGTAAAAGCACGAAATTTTACTAGAAATTTTTTTGTGTTCTGCAACTTACATTGTACAACCAATAGTGTGTATAATCAGTAATCGTTACTACATTCGAGGTGTTATGAATATAAGTATGATTTTAGTATGATTTTATCAAACCTTATCATAGAGTTTGCTTAATTATCACGCCTCATAGAATTTAGGGTTAGATATACCAGAAATTATGATTAATTCCAGCCGGGCTTTTTAGGGAGTGATGGTACGGTTTGATAAAATCATACCATACTGATCTGTAATTCCCTACATTCGGATCTATTAATTTTAAAGTGTAGATACTATGATAGTTTAGCCAGCATTATTCACATGATCCTACTCGGAATTAGCCAGCGTTAGAGTATAATATAGGCCGACTTGATAATACTTTATAGTTATTGTATGGGTTGTAGTGAATAACCCAGTACACACGGGTCATATTCCGTGCCGAAGGCACGGGATTTAAATATGAACCCGTGTGTGTAACGGGTTATTCAACACCCATATAATAACTATTTTATTGCACGGTGTCTGACGTAACAATCCCGTGCCAATAAGTAAATGAAAAAAGCACGGGTTGTCACATAAGACCCGTCTGTAATTTAATCTGTGTAACGACAATTGACCAATAGAAATTCCTTTATACAAGAGAAAGGATAAATTATGCGGTTTCTTTAAATTATGCGAAATCGCATATTTTATGCGCTATAAGGTGAATTATGCGAATATTTTGCCGGATCATAATCCTGGACACTCTACTGGTCACAGACATTGTTATATCGTAGTTTTAATGATTTAGCCAATCAAAATTCATCACTATAAAAAACTTTATACCCAGGTTGTGATTTCAAATTTTAGCTCGTACTAAGCTTAGAAAAACAGCAGTTTATGGACTTTTTGATAATATTAGATATTTATTTCAATAAAATCATGCCCATTTTTAGTACTATATAATACTAGTTTCATTCAAAAAGCCTTTTTAAGAATATAACCTTCAACAAAAATTTAAAAATTCTTGTCCGGTTTAATAATATCACCTCTATTATTAATATTATCCGGGGCCTGATTTAGGTGTTGCGGCAGGATGTCGATCATGCGACCCGAACTTTTGGAGCATCGTCTTACGTCGTACCCATGGGATAACAAGTATTTGTAATAAAAGGAAATATATTAAACTTAATCAATTAACTTATAAAAATATGAAATTTAAAATGTGAAATTTACATTAATCTCTGATATAAGATACTCTTGCATCAAATGCGCGAAAACCTGCTCTATAAAAATGCAAAATTTTGCTTTCACTAAAAAAATGGTAACAATCATCATAAAATTTTTTATACCATAAGCTACACTCTTCTCTAGCATAAAATAATTTGACAAATTCATATATTTCTAACTGTTCATCAGTGGACTCATACATATACTCTATATTATTATTACCATTATCATCATGTCTGACCTTTTTTATTTTTTCTTATACTACAATAATATAATCTATTTTTATAAGCAGTTCATAATCACCGATCAATTCTTCAAAAATTTCCACGAACTGCTTAATTCTACGATATTCTCTGGTATAAGCATTATGATTTTCAATAGATTCAATATCTGTATCTGTAACGATTAATCCTAACAAATATCGTATGGAATTATTCAGGCGTTCATAGAGTATTGGGAGTGCACAGTTCAATCGGTCTTTAAACTCTCCATCATCATAAGTATTTTCGATTAATTCACAACAAAATCCCAAAAATGGATCGTTTATTTCTTCATCGGTAGGGGAAGACATTCTGATTATTTTTCGTGATTGCTCTGAATAATTTTAAAAATTTTATGTTTTTAAATAGAGAACGTATGGATCTTTTTCTTGAAAATGCTATTACAAGGATAATAAATAGCGATTATTTAAATATGATTTATAATCATTCTCAAGACAAAGAGCTCATATTGAATTTTGCAAACAGATCGAGACAATTGTTATGAGATTAATTTCTTGGGACTAGATTAGATCGTTATTGTAAGAAAATGTTATTTGTCTTTTGTTATTTTTTGGTTAGCATTATGCAATTAAATTTTAATATATTAAATAATTGTTTGAATAAAATAAAGCTTTGAACAAAAGCGAATAACCAAATTAGAAAAGAAATTGTCTAACCTTAGTAAGCTTAGATTTTTTTAAACAAAAACTAAATTACAAATCGAGTAACTTGTCATTTCACAATTCTCTATGTTAATATCGCATAACGATAATCATTTGTAATCGTTTTTCAAACAAAAGCTAAACTACAAATCGAGTAACTTGTTTTTTCGAACTTCCTTGAATTAATATCACATAACCAGTTGTGATTATTCTTTCAAACAAGGCCAAATTACAAATCGAGTAACTTGTCTTTAGTGTTATCATATTTTCTTATCTTTTGTAAATTTATTTAAAAATGAAGTTCAGAAAAGTAAACTTCAAATCCCTTTTTCTTGGAGAATTAGATTTATCATTGATAAATATCATTTTAATAGCGCGAATAAAATGTGATATTTCAGTATTTACAGTACAGCAGGTATGTAATTTTTGTTACATGATAAAACTTATACCAGAACTTTCTAAAGGCGCTTTCAATCAAAAAAGTCAGACCTTCCCTTGAGGGGATATCCATTGTCTGACCATTGTTGATAGTGAGATTGTTGATGATAGTGCATCACATGGATTATTCATGAGCGTTTCATAGTTCGTCTCATGCGGCACAGAAAACAATTAGAACAATTATAATATGCAGGGACAAGTATATATCGATAAATATCGATACCAGAAATATCTCTAAAGAAAAAGCAAAAAAGTGTTCCGGAACTAAGTTTATTATTAAAGTTGAAAATTCCGAAATAGAACTAACATAAGCTGTTAATCGATCGAACATCATATTTTATATTAATTCTGCACATTTTTTATATTACTCGATCGTCACATGTACATGGTTTTATTTTCTCGCATGTTTTTATTTTATTTTTTATTTTAAAGTTCTGCTACTTGATCGTTACATGTTTTTATTTTTATATAATAAATATTTTAGTTAATACATACAGTACATATTACAATCATTGATTGTATACACTGCAAAAGCTAAATTTATCTTTTGTTGAAAGATTATACAAATTAGATTAATCAATTAACTAATTGTAATCGGTTTGCAACTTCGATTTGTATCACTAGTGAAATCATCAAAAACGACCATCCACAATAATCTAAAGTTTAAGCGACGATTGCAATTGTAATACGAATTTTAAGACATAAACAATTGTTGTTTAAATTTTAAAGAACTATTGCAAATGATCTCTTGACCCGAGAAAGTGAAAGTAAGATTTACTTAATGATAAACTTAGTTCCAGAACATTTTTTTGTTTTTCTTTAGAGATATTTCTGGTATCGATATTTATCCCTGCATATTATAATTGTTCTAATTGTTTTCTATGCGGTATGAGGCGAACTATGAAACACTCATGAGTAATCCATGAAATGCATTATCAACAATGATCAGGCAATGAATATCCCCTCAGGGAAGGACCGACTTTTTTGCTTGAAAGCGCCCTAACATCACCTTTTGTTTATTCATAAATTCATACAATGGTCTGAGTAAACATTTACGATTTAATAAATACCACGGTTTTCCACTTTTGTCAACCACAAATGTATCTTCTCTCTAGTAAAATTCAAAAAACGTATGGAGTCGGAATCAACACATTACGAAAATGATCAGATGAAGGAAAGATCCAACATTTGTCCACAACTAATGGCAAACGATTCTACCTTGTTGAAGGCATTTCAAGATTGTTTGGAGATCACGAGCAACCCAAACAAAAGAAAAAGACCTGTTATTCACGAGTCAGCTCGCACAAGCAAAAAAAGGATTTTGAATGACAACGCGAATACCTCAAACAACGATACCCGGATAAGAGAAAAGATTTTTTATCCCTTCTGGACCGATGCATCGAAGGAGTTATCGAGTAAGTTGTGGTTGCCAGAAGGGATCGATTATGTAAATATTAAATCAGATTCGTGGTTCTCGGTTCAGATGTGCAAGATACCAATCATGGAGAACTGGCCGAAGATTTGTTATGAATTGTTACCACCAGACATAACAGTTTGTGAGCCATATCTTACAAATCTTACAAGAGTCAACGAGAACAAGAAGAAGCAAACAAAGACAGGAAAACAACAAAAAAACGAAAGTTTAAAGATGCGCAAAATTCGGTTGTATCCTAACACGGAACAGCAAGCAATTTTGAAGAGATGGATGGGCACATCCAGATGGACCTACAACCAAAGTTTGAGAATTTACAAGTCAGGAGTAAAAGATCTAAAGTTGGTGCGCAAGCTCGTGATAAACAAGGAAAATTTCGAAAACGACAAGGACAAGTGTTGGGTGTTGAAGACTCCATCATCGATCCGTGATAATGCTTTTCTGGAATTCAAAAAGAATCTCAAAACTGAATTAAAAAAGAAACGAAAGTTTGTAATGAAATTCAAATCAAAGAAATATTGTAAGAAAGATCAGATCCGAATAAACGTGAGAGATTATGATCGTGAAGAAGGACAATTTTCTTTTTTGAAAAAGATCAAGAAAAGTGAAGCGATTGATATAAAAAATAAAAATGAGATCATTATATCAAGGGATAAGTTAAACATGTATTATTTGCACGTACCAATACCTCTTTCTATAAGAAATGAGAAAGAAGGAGGAATAATTAGTCTGGATCCTGGTGTTAGATCATTTATAACAGGATACGATCCTGGAGGGAATGTTGTAGAATTTTGTAAGAACGATTTCTCTAGATTATCAAGACTCTGTGTTCATCACGATAAATATCAAAGTCAGTCAATTGAGGTGAATTCAAGAAAACGTTATGTGATCAAAAGAAAGATGCGACAGATTTATCAAAAATACGTAATTTGGTCGATGATTGTCATAAGAAAATAGCAAGATATCTATGTGACAACTACCAAACAATCGTTTTACCGATTTTTGAAACCCAAGGAATGGTAAGACGAGCAAAACGAAAAATCCGAGCGAAAACTGCGCGTAATATGTTAACATGGAGTCATTTTCGATTTCGACAATTCTTATTACAAAAGATGAGCGAATACCCTGGTAGAAGATTGATAATTTGTACCGAAGAATACACCTCCAAGACATGTGAACGATGTGGATATGTTAAGAACAATTTAGGTGGAAACAAAAAATTTAAATGTGATGAATGTGGATTGATCATTGATAGAGATGTGAATGGGGCGAGAAACATTTTACTCAAGCTGTTAAGTCAGGTTATACCTGACGCTGTGGTCTACCACCCTTGAGCTCCATTCGGAGCTCATTGTATAATTAATCATTTGTTAACTCTTGTTATCAAATGATTAATTTTTTGTAGGAGGTTGGTAACAAACAACTGTTTTCCTTGTTCTCTTCTTGATTCACTACTGAAATATCTCTAATTCTTTTACTCCTATAGTCCCTCATACTTCCCTCATTCATTTTCTGTATTTCCCCGGTTTAATTCGTAGTTGGAGATACCTTAAAGTAAATCCGTGTTGACATCCTGCCATTTGGCTAGCCAATGACTGTAGCCAAATTGCCAAATAACGGCAAAATATTTATACGTATTGTAAAGCGATTGGTTCAATATTATTAGAGATTTTTGGATGGCGGTCGAACAAAAAAAAAAAGGGTTGCCGCAATACTATATATCATGTGTAATAAAAGAATTGCAATTTAAAAATCAACTTACTCTAAATTTTAGCAAAATGGTTATTACTGTATGTCTTTCAATAGATATAATTGCGTTAGTGTGTCTGGTAGTGTAAAGGGAAAAATCTTGTCAGCAAGATATGTCCCATTGAAATATTCCATAACATAAATGACAAAATTTCTCTCTAAGAAAATAACAATAATTAGAAAATATAATAAAGCTTTATGATTATACAATATGCTAAAAAATTTTATTTAATATCAATCATAATTCCAAAGGTTTTAAGATTTTGCATTATTTTTTCTTTGTCAACTATGCCTTTTTCATATAAAGATTCTATCAATCTTGAAAATGCCAAACGCATCGCTGCTTAAAAAATTATATGAGTTTCAAATTCTTTTATACAATGAATATGCTAATTTTTACCTTCAAGATCATTAGTTTTCTTGTCACGGTCTTTAACTATGGCATTTTTGATTACTTCAAGAAAACCTGCTAGCATGTTGTGCCATTTATATTAACCTTGAGTTTTTTGTCATGGTACCAACCAATGGACCTTAGTTTATCCGAATGTTTAGATAAATCTTTTGATCTTTGCGATCAATGTTTTCTACTTCTCCAATATTGTATATATAACTACAGTAGATTAATGCACAACATTATGTGTCCGAAGCAGGGCCGATGATTTTCTGCGGTGATAAATTGTTAATTCCGTCCGTAACAAATTCAATTTCTGCATTAAAATTCATAATTTCTGCGTGAATTCTGTGTTGGTCATTTATAAATTCTGTGTTGGTTATATAGAAATTGAATATTCTGCAATCAATTTGTCGTTTAGTCTTCTGATTATGTCGGGTATTAAGCAAGAATTTTCGCTCAACCACGCTCGTATTTCAAGTTTATTTATTTTCTACATCAGAACTTTTCGGAAGTTATATTTTTAGAACCTTAATCCCTACTTTCTGCGTGCTATTCTTAATACATTCCGTGTTTACAACCTAATTCCGTGATTTCTGTGGCATTCTGTGAAATGTAGAAAGATTTAATTTCATTTGGATGTGATACAAATTAAAACAATACATCAAAAATGTAACTATTATACGCATGCGGACAGACACCAAATCCAGAAGTTACATTTTTGATATTACTATTATTGATGCATCAAAAATGTAAACTTTTGTATCACCTTACGTAAACATATAAAGTTACAGTATTGCGCAAATTACGGATTTTGATTGGTTGATCAGATCAAAACAATTATGTACTCTGAAAATAGCCATTTTGTCAGACTGATCCGTTCTTTGGTTCAATGTTAAGCTTTATGACATAACCCTTCTTCCTATTTTTTAAAATTTTCATATGGGCCAATTTGTTTCTTTACGATAATATCACATATGTGACAATTGGTTGTTTAATGTATGTAAAAACATACACGTGTACACAACTTGTACACATATCTGATATTTGATATCAGATAACGGATAACGGATAAACAGATATTACGAGAATTAATCGCATGATATGTTAGAAAAATTCAAAATTTTAAAAAAAATTTTATTTTGGAAGACGTTACTTTATACTAATGATTTTGAAAACTTTTACTTTGTAGCGATTATTTCAAAATACCTTCATACTGCAATAAATATTTTTCTGGAACATAATTTCAAAATAAAACTTTAAAGAACACTTTCAAAACACCTTATAAAGAATCTTTTTATTCAAAATAACAATGATCCCTGTGTTTGATACAAGAAAAGGTTTGTACACGAATGACAAAGATTTTGTACACGAATGACCTAAACATTTTAAATAAAATAACATTATTTGTAAGCATAAAAGTATTATGAAATGTATATAAAGACGAAAAATATGGTATAAAAATATCATGTCTATAGTTATTATATTTACTTACTATAATTTCACTGAAAACCAATTCCCAAAGATTAATATACTAAGACAACCTAAATGTTTAAATCAAGTATAAATAAAATAATACAAAAACAACAAGATAAAAAAGAGTGTATAAAATTTTGCTAATGCTCTAGACACCTTGCAAAGTGTTATATCTACCATTTAGCTAACTACCTTTTAATTGTTGTAGAATTAATTTTGCGAAAAACCAATTTCCAACTGATTAACACACTAGTGATTTCAAGAAATTTTTTCAAAACAGTAGTTTGTGATTAGTTAAAAATATCATTTTATCATGAGATCTATTTTAATGTAAAATAAATTCGCAATAATCACTATCAATATTAATTTTAAAGATGTATCACTTCTAAAAAAGACCAGTCCAGAACTGGTCCCGGACTGGAACTGATAAGGACCATGGGACTATTAAAGGACCGGTCCTGGGACCAGTCCTTGTAAGCATAACTGTGATATTAGTATCACCCAATCAAATTTCTTTATTAGGTGTAACATAGATCATATGATGTTTATTTATATCTGACAGTAAATAATTATGTCATTTTTGGCCAAAAAATCTTATGCATTAAGATTAACATAATCATTAAAGGACCATTATGGGACCGAAGAACCGGACTGGGACCGTAAACACTATGATAATGGTCCTCTTAGGGACCGGACCAAACCAGACCAGACTGATGCAACCCTAATTAATTTGATTGGTACAAATTTGAAGACCTTATTCGAAAACATCACCAAAAAATCCAAATCGGCCCATATGTAAATATAAAATAAACACAAATTAGCCAATCAAATTGCAGTATTGCTTTTAAAAATTTTTATATTTGTTAGCAAAAAAATCACTGTTCTTTTTTTTTGTTGTTAATTTTTTATTTCACTTTTTTGCAAAGTATTTATATTATATTAAACAAAATATCAATTTGGACTTGTTTTTGGATCTAGAATTTATTTGGTTTTTTTTCATTTTAAGCAGTCTTTATTAATATACTAAATGTATATCAGAACAAAAGCTCAATAATATATTTGTTTACTATAATTTTACTACTAATTTGTTAGTCTGTTATCTTCTAGCTACCATCTATAGATTAGATACCCAAATGCAACCTACAAAAATAGATGCTAGAGTGGCTCTGTTAGACCATGTATTACAAAAAGTGCATTCCACACTATAATAAATAAACTTCAATAGAAAATAGGAAAACAGTACTATATAACTAAAGGGTAATGTAAAAAAAGTGTGAAAATTGATAATAAGCAACTAAAAAAAAAATAAAAAAAAAAGAAAAAAGGGTAAAAAAAAAGGATTTTATAAAATATTGTCATAGTGATATGTTATTACCTTGATTAACCAATTAAAATGCAAATCAGGCATAATATGAAATTGAAATGATTATGAATTTTTTTAAAAATTATTTATAATTCAAAATTTTGTTTATAAAACTATCTCTTGTGCTCTAACAAAAAAAATAGAAACTTTTTGATAAAGCATACTATCCTAACCCTAATCTAACTCTTACTCTAACACTAAACTAACAAATTTATTTTGTTTTGATTTCATACATTATTATAATAGTGTTTTACTAAATTTAAAAAAAAATATTAAAAAAATCTTTATTAAAGAGATTTACAACTATTAGCAAAAAAAAACTATATAAACCTCTGTAAGTTTTTACACAAAAGTAAACTTACAAAACTTATGATTAGTTCAAAGTATTATATAGAGGTAATAATTACAAAAGTTTATACTATAATACTTCGGAGTATTATGAAAGTATAAAAATTATAAACATTTATAGCATAGTAAGTTTAAAATATAGCAAAAATATTACAAACAACTAACATTGAAACTTGCAAAAACTGTCGAAAACTTGTGTAAATTAATAAATATTACGATTAATTAATAATAATATTCATATAATCATGCTTTTTGAAAATTTTTTAACCATTTTACAGGTTTTTGCAAGTTTTCACAAGGTTTCACAATTTATTAAATTTATTATAAAATTTTATATTATTTTTTTTATTTATTATTATTAAACATTATATTTTAAATTTTTAATCAATATTACATATTTTTATTATATATTATTATATATGTTTACAAAAAAAATAAAAAAAATAATAAAAAAAAATAAAACCAAAAAAAAATAAAACTAAAAAACAATATCAAAAAAATAGTAATATTTTAAATACTTTTGCACTTTGTCATATTTAATTCTATAATAATACTAGCCCAACACACTTCCTTTTTTTGTTTTAACTATCATATTCGCTCATATTCACTACTTTTTGCAAAGTGCTGAAGAAGTTAGAGTTGGTATTTTTGTAAAGTGACAAAAAAGTCAGGTTGTTTTCTTGCAAAGTTTTAAAGAAAGTCAAAAATAAATAAAATAAAATAAAATTAAAAAAATAAGTAAAAAAAAAAACAAACAAACAAAAAACAAAACTATAAACAAACTAAATAAAAAAAATAAATGAAGCCCCAAATCTCTATTTTTCTGAAGTAAGAGTTCATGTTCTTGCAATTCAGAAATCGTCAAAATTACAGTTTTTGCAAAGTGCCAAAATAAATAAAAAAATAAAAATTAATTTGTAATCCGCCTAAGAACCAGTGAAAAAACATAGTAAATAGTAGAGATATGTTTACTATGTATTTTTGTCTTTTTTGGAATCAGAAGTTTTCCAAAGAAGAAACCGATTTTTTACTAAGTAATTATTTCTTTTACATTAAGTAAAAGTTGTAGAAAAGAAAATTTCAATCATAATAGCAGTTAAATCATTAAAATTGGCCCAGTGGGACACGAAATATGAACATTTTTGTCTTCACGATTATATGTTTATTTTTTTGTTTACACAATACATTCGCAAAGACAAAAATGCTCATATTCATGATTCACTGGGCCAATTTTAATAATTTAATTGCTATTATGACTGGAATTATCTCCTCTACAATTTTTATTTAATTTAAAAGAAATATTTACTTAGTAGAAAATCGGGTTGTCCTTTGGAAAACTTTAGATTCCAAAAAAGGCAGAAAACAACACCATGATTTACTATGTTATTTCACTTGTTCTTAGGCTGATCACAAATTAAAGAAATAAGTATAAAAAAAACAAACAAAAAAAATGAAAACTAAATAAAAAAAAAAAAACTCAAATCATTTCTCTAAAGTAGAGTTTATGACAGAAATTGCTAAAATTAAATTGTATATATTCTTGCAAATTTCTGGAAAAGTCTGGGTTTGCTTGCAAAGTGTTGGATTATTTTTCTTGCAAAGTGCTAATAAAAAATAAATTATTAAAAAAAAAATAAAAAAAAACAAAAACAAAAACAAACTAAAAATATCAAGCGAAAAAATAAATGAAACACTAACTAAATCTTTATTTCTTTAAAGAAGTGTTCTTAGAAATTTAGAAATTATTTGATAAAATTAGTTGTGTGTTCTTACAAAGTGTTGGAAGACTGAGTTGGCTTGTGCAAAGTATTGAAAGTCGTTGGATTTTTTGCAAAGTGCCAAAAAGTTAGGGTTGGTATTTTTTGTAGAAATAAAATAAAAAAAATTAAAATAATATATAAATAAAAAAAAATTTAAAAAAAACAAAACAAAACTAAACAAAACCAAACCAAATCAAAAAAAAAACAAAATGAAAACAAAAAAACAATGTAAAATTGATAGAAGATCTAAATTATAAACAAAAAAAAAACAAATAAACAAAGATCTAATATAATCTTGTAATATGATTATCGAAATATTTCAAAAATATTAGTCAAATGTGCTCTTGGTATAATCCAGACTACAGATTTAAGATTCAGCTTGTTTTTTTGTTCTAAAAGAATTCAAAATATTTCAAAAATATTAGATCTAAAATATTTTGAAATATATTTTACTTATCTTGCAGTGTGCAAGATCTTTCAAAATATTTTACACATATAAATTTGTGTAATCTGGTAGGTAATAAATACAAAATTTGGAAAAATGCAAAAATTAGAAAAAATTAGTATAAATCTGGAGTTTTTTTTAAGTTTTTTTTTTTATATTTTATACTATATATATTTAAAATATATGGCAAATCATGGATCAAATGAGCTTAAAAAATTTATTATTATTTTTTTTTATTTTTTTTTATTAATAATTCTTTAAAGTATTATGCCGCGCTACTAATATCTTATGATTTACTGATCGAAATTATGTGATTTTAGTACCAATTGATTTATCTCAGTAAGACAAATTGATTGCTACCAAAATTGATGAATTTTGATTAGCATATCACAAGATATTATGATTAAAGTAATATTTAAAGTAAATAAAGGTATTATATTATAGCAATAGAAATATTGCAATGTATAGCAATATTTTGTGAACTATCATCAAAATTATATAATTTTGGCACTATTCAATTCATCTTATTGAAATGAATTGAATGGTACCAAAATTATATGATTTTGACTAATATTTCTTGATATATCATAATTTAACCAAAATAAGCTATGCAAAGTAAAATTTAAAATTAATATAAATTATGAATAACTTCTGATAGACCAGTTTGTTTTTTATAATTTTACTACCAAAATAACTGGGTGATTCCAACAAGCCCAAAATCACTAAAATCTGGCTAAGAGTCATGGGCTTGTTAAAGTTTTATTATTATTTTGATAAAAATAGTTTATCTAATTTAATTTTTATCAAAAACAATACAAAAAACTTTTTCCTGTCGATCACTTGTTCAAAATTTTAAGCAAACGAAAAACAAAATTTTTATTAGTAAAAGACGAAGCAGATATAATACTGGTTTTTATAAAGGTCAACCTTTTTTGTTTAACTCTCGGGGGACTCCTTTATATATTCGGCAAGCAAGCCAGAAGCATCAGTTGTGCAAGATAACTGGCAGTGGGTGCCCTTGGTACAAGAAATTCTGGTGGAGATACAAACATTTTTTTTTCTTCGTCGACGAAGGTGTTCTATTTTGGCTAGGTGGTGAACTAAAAAATGAGTTTTTCAACACACTCTTTAAAAGTTTTGGCTACAAAAACATATTTTACCATACTCCTGCTATCATATTCTCGATCAAAGTCTTTTTTTCTGGAATTTTGGATGAAAAGTGGGAAATTTGGTGTATCCCCTTCAAAAGATCGGCATTGTTGTTCCTATCCTAATCGAGAAGAAGGCATGCAGGTAAATAAACAGAAACGGACGCGTAATGAGACGTGGCGCAATGGAGTAGGCTGATCTTTAGAAAATAAATTCTAGAACATTCTTTAGTTTTCTTTTATGTACATATAATACTTTGGTGAGGCGTTTCCTTGCGCAGTATTATATAATTTTTATCGATTATCAATGCCTTCATAGTTTATTTTTTCTTTGCTTTTTCTTTGGGTTTTCTTTTTTGTTTTATTTTTCTTGGATGTATAATTTTGGTTTTGGTTAATTTTGTCAGGTATTTAGTTTTGTTCCCCTATTTTAATCTTCCCCTTGTTTTTATTCTTCTTTATGAGAAGCTCAGAGAAGGAGTTTTTGAAGGAGTAGATTATGAAGCATAGTTGGTTTGTAACTATAGCTAACGAATTTTTTTGGCTTATACGTAAGCCGATGCGGCTGGTCGCATCTGGGCACAAAATTTATTTGTAGCCGTATGAGGTCGAAGTCTGGGGATTGTAAATGTATTAAAAAGGAATTTTTAGTAATAATAAATCTATTAGATTTTGGCAAGACTGCCAAAGTCCTAAAAAAAAAAAAAATACAAAAAACTTAGCGATCCTGTGATTCTGTTGTTGGATTTTAGTGATTCTAGACTTGTTGGAATCAGCTTTTCAAGGCAGTAATTTTGGGGATAAAATTATAAAAATTGAACTAGTCTATCAGAAGTTATTTATGATTTTATATTAATTTTAAAATTTGTCTTGCGTAGTTTATTTTGGTTAAATTATGTTATATCGAGAAATATCAGTCAAAATTACATAATTTTGGTACTATTCGATTCGTCTTAATAAAATAAATCAAATGGTAACAAAATCGTTCGATTCTAATTAATAGATCTCAATAAATCATAAAAAATAGTATGTGCATCATAATTGGTATCTGTGTAGTATCTGTATTATAATTTTTTTTTAATTTATATATTGTAATTAATGATATCTTATAATCTAGTAATTAGAATTGAACAATTTTGGTCCATTTGATTCGTCTTAATGAGACAAATCAAATGGTAAATGGTACCAAAATCTTTTGATTCCGATCAATATATTATGTATTATTAGCTAAAATATTTAACTGTGCCATAATATCTATATATACCTTATATACCAAATTTTTATTATAGTTCAGTTTAGAAAGAAAAATTTTATATTTTGGACTTTCTCTATACCAAATAAAATCTCTTGGGACAGCATGTTTGGATAAAAAAGAGCCAATTGTATTTTTATAATTTGTAAGAAAAATTGTAAATTTACATAAAATTTTTATATAAATTTATGATTTTCTTACATGCCATAAAAAAATTGCAAATTTATATAAAAATATTATGTAAATTTACAATTTTCTTATGCCCTATAAGAAAATCATAAATTTATGTAGAATTTTTATGTAAATTTACGATTTTCTTACACACTATAGTTTACATAGTTTTATGCTAAATTTTATATAAACTTATAATTTTTTACGTATAATAAAAACTTACAAACATCACAAAATCGAATTCAGTATATTATCCCTATTGCAACCCAAATCGATTGGAATGCTACATGGCTTTTCCTTAACAATAACCACAAACGCTCATACAATTATACTAACTTTCAACTTTGTCAATCCAAATTATTTCGAATTAAAAACTTACTTCATATGCTTTCTACACTACCTTATCTTAACTCCTTAAATTTTACAAATTCTAAAAACACAAAATGTATTTCCTGCAACCAATCTGAAAGCCAATTTCATTGGCTACTTTGTACTAGATATAATAATATATTCCAAATCATCCATAATACTATTACACAATTCTCATTCTTAGATCTCTTAGATATAACAGAAATTCAGATTCAACTTCGTACAAGTCTTATTAATCACCAATGCTTAAATTCTAATTACAATCCCCCTTTCAATACCCTCTCATTTATAACTACCATTCAAGGCTTTATTCCACTCCCATTAATTAATACAATATCCCAATATTCTTCTTACAAAATAGCTTCCAATATTGCTATTAAAATTCTCCTAAATATCTCTTATAATACTTATGAACAACTTTGGAAACCTTACTGTGCTAAACTTGCACAATGGAAAACCTCTCAAAACTTTACCTCACCATCTACTATTCTTCCAAATCCACATACTTCTGTATACTAGGTAAATGCTTAGCATTGTATGTCCGGAGCCAATATTTAATATCTGCACATATTATATTTAACATCAATACAGCAATATAAGTTGATTACGTTGCTTTTGTTGATCAGTTGAATGTGATTGGTTGTATATCACATAATGCAGCCGGACAGACAAACATTTGCTGATCAAACCCTTTCGTAAAAATAGAGAGTCCTCTGCTTCGCTCCGGACTAATAAATATACTAGAATTCACTATACCTATAGTTGCATCTGTAGTCTCCCTGACCAGCTACATGATGAAAATACAAACACATGTCCACCTACCGGTCGTGCACTTCGAAAAATTGATACCTGGTCCTACCAATGGATCAAATACAGCTCAAATACTAATTCTATACTCTATATCCAAATCTAGGTGAGTTTTAACTACTCTAGTAGGTTTAGGTAGGTTGCAGATAAATTAGATAATATTAATTTTATCTATAGTCTGAGTCTCAACTCTTGTAATATAAACTGTATTAAAAATATTCTTGTAATATTGAGAAACCCCAAAAGGAATCTCACACAGTTTATCAATAAAGATAGAGCCAAAACCTCACCTTAACAACAAAAAAAAAAAAAAAAACTTACAAAAGTTTACACATATATATTTTTGCTAATGATAGATATTTAATAAAAAATTATATAATACTATACAGAGAAATACTCTGCCAAAATATTATATGTATATGTTATAGCCCAGATGTCAATTTTGTTCAGATGTCAATTAGACCAAATTAAATTTGGGTTAGAGTAAAATTAAAGTAAAGTTAGAAATCAGTTTAGACCAATTTTTATTTTTGGCTATAAAAATTGACATCTGAGCAGAATTGACATTTGGGCTACAACATATATATAAGAAAAAAAAGAAAAGACTATGGCTAAAAAAAAACTAACAAAACATTCTAGAAAGAAATTTTACTTCAAGATTCCTTTAAAATATTACACATATCATTTATAGTTTATTTCAATAAATCTAAAATTTACTTGTGACTTAATCAAAGAGCCAAAGAAACAAAAAAACCAACACAAAGATCTACTTGTACAGTTTTAAATAAGTGTATATTTTCTTTATAAAATAAAAATTTATTAGTTATTCTTAGAAATATTATATAAACTAGCTCTTAACCTTTGCTATGCTTTAAAAACAAATACAATCATCTTTCTTTAATTCAAATAGGCTGTTCCAAAAGATTTTGTTTGATATAAAAAAAGTTCAAAATATAAAATTTCTCTTTTTAAACTGAACTCTAATAGAAATTCAGTATATAAAGAGTTATTAATAAAAAATAAAAAATAAAAAATAAAAAAATTATTAAGCCTGTTTGATGTATAATCTGCCATATACTATAAATATATGGGAGTAAGTCAGTAGAAAAGGACAAATTTTTTCTAAGTAAAAGTTTTCTTGACTTTAAGCTTAAATATTTTAACAATTATCTTAATAAATTTAATAAATTTTTTTTTATTTTTATTCTATATAATTTTAAGATTAAAATAAAAAATTTTTTAGCAAATTTGATTAAATAGTTGTCAAAATATTTTAATTTAAAAATTAAAAAAATTTTACTAAAAATGATTTATCCCTTTTTTACTAACTCACCCCATATATTATATAAATAATATGTTGTATTAGCCAATTAGAATAAAGGATATATAATAACCTGACTAGGTCAGAGACCCCCTTCTTTCAAGAAACCAGCTGATTTCTGGCACCCCCTTAATTGTTGTAGATTGGAAAGAGTAACCATAGATCCCTTATTTATTTTTTTTAAAAATACATTTGTANGGAGGTCCTTTTTAAAAAAGGTTATATTTGAAATGTAGGTATTGGATAAAAAGATTATATTTGAAAACAGCTAAATAGCAAGAAAAGTATATTTAAAAGAATGCTAATAGGGGTAATTTTATAAATCTTAAATTGAAATATGCTAATGAAAAATCTGAGGTATAATAGTAACTCAGCAGGTAATAAATACAAAAATTAAAAAAATACAAAAATCAAAAAATATAAAAATTAAAAAAAATAATATAAAATATTTTTATATATGGGTATATCAATAGAAAAGGAACAAATTATTTTTAATAACTTTTTTTTAAAAATTTAAATTAAAATATCTTGACAACTACCAAATCAAATTTAATAAATTTTTTTTTGTTTTAATTCTATAATTATAAAAAATTAAAATAAAAAAATTTTAATTAAATTTGATTAAGTAGTTGTTAAATTATTTTAATTTAAAGTTGAAAAAACTTTACTTAGAAAAGATTTGTCCCTTTTTTATTGATGTTCCCCTATATATTGTACCTCAGATCGATTCTTGTATCAGATTGATACCACCTAAATTAGATTAGAGTTAGAGTAAAATTACAGTAAAGTTAGGAGATAGTTTAGGCCAGTTGTTGCTAATTATTTAATGCTAGTCAATTGATAATCATCTAATATATGTTGGATTTAATCTAACTCAAGTTTTAATCTAAGGCACAACATATATGTCAAGATGTTTGGTTCACAGATTTTTCTTTATATACTACAATATTAGAAATGAATCCTTATCCTGAATAGATTATTTTTATATTAAATAATGGCTTCTATTATTATAATACAAACTTAAGAGTTTTACTAAAACACACCTATGGTGTTTTACAAAACTATTGGAATAGCCAATCAAAATTTAAGATCAGGTATAACAAAAAATTTCGTTTTTTTGTTTATTTTTTTAAAAAAATATTCATATCTTAAAATTTTGCTTATGAAACCATTTTTGGGGCTCTAATAAAAAAAATTCCTTGCTAAATTTTGTATATACTAATGCTCTAATAAAATCCTAGGCCTTACCCTAACTCTAAAGTAATTAAAGTTTATTTTTTGTTTTGTAAAAGTTTATTTTTTTGTTTTTGTTATACAGATTTGCAAATCTAATTTATCTATGGCGATAAAACACTATAAGTGTGTTTTATAATAATTGCAAACTTAATAATAATTATAAAAAAATAGAAAGAATAGTATAATACATATATTAGAAAATAGATTTTTTTTTAAAGCAGAAGAAACTAAAGCAACAATCAATTCTTACTATATTCAGATCTAAATATTAATCTACTGTATTTGTATATAATAACACACATGGCTGTTATTTAATTTTTTCATAGTTTGAAAATTGCATATTTGTCCAAAATAATATTCATATATGCCTCAAAATAATATGCTTCTACTGTATCTGAACCTAATTAAATTGATACATATAGCTAACTTGATTTTTGAGTTTTGAAATTTTGATTATTCAAAATAGTGATTGTACCCGGGTAGAATTTGCAATTGTGTGAAATAGTAATTTATCCGGATATCCGGGTAATTTAATAGTAACCGAGTAGAGGTTTTCCCAATGGGTACAATCTCTAGTTCAAAATCAAAAACTCAAAAATTGAGGTTTATTTAATTTTGTCAAGTACTACTCTATAATTGCATACTGTTAGGGCAGTGTCATTAATCACCTGATTATTTTTTATCAGAGGCCTACCCCCCACCCTCTTCCTTAATATATAAATAGTCAGGTTCTTATCTATAATTTTAACTTTTTTTACCCCCCTCCCCCCCTAAAAAATCACCTGATTTTTGTTACTCTCCTTATATTTGTATAATTTTAGTATAATATCATAAAAATATTAAAAATAGTATAATTTGTTGAAGCAATTAAATTTGTAGTATTAATTTCATTAGAAAAACTTCTTTCCATTCTTAAAAAGGAGTCATTCTCGCTATAATTCATTATAACTTATTATCATAACTCGTTAGTATATCTTTTTATTATAACTTGTTATCATAACTTGTTATCATAACTCTCATTATCATAACTCATTATTATGTCTCATTATCATAACTTATTATTATATCTCTTTATTATATCTCGTTATAGTAAAAATTCTAAGTTTTTACAGATATATAAACCCTGTCTTTCTCTCCAAGGCAGAGCAGGTTCTGACCTAAAATTCTTTTCCTTTATAAAAATATTTATACTTAAAATTTATATTTAGTATATTTTTAATAAACTGATATTAGCCTATAAAATATAAAGTTATCGCTTTTATATTCTTTGATCCTTTATCCATTGTATAAAGATTCTTTATTTTTGGTTGTTGTTTAAAAGTCTTGTTGAATTATTATTCTTCTTTTTATTTGGTTGCAAATATTCCTTTAGTATATTTAATCTTGGATTTATTTTTTTTTATTGTTGACTTCTTTTATATCGCACATATTTCTTACTCTCTTATACATTAAGTCAAGTGATATAGTTTCTTGCCTAAAAGTTACTATATTACAATATTTAGTTTCTGGCTCTATAATTGTATTTTTCTCTAAATGTATATTGTTAGAAGAGTGACAATAATCAGATGATTTTTTAAAGAGAAAGGAAATAAAGAAAACTTAAAATTATATATAAGAACCTGACTATCCCTTAGATTGTAACACAGGCAAATTTGCCTGCGTATTTTAAAATTTTTAATAAAATTTTAAATATTAATTTTAGCCATATCTTTTCTAAATAAAAAATATTCTTTAAGTTTTGTTTTAGTAACTTTGTTATAAAATTTTTTTAAAATCATTAGAAAACTTTAATATAATAAATGTTTAAAGTTCTTGTATTGGCATTTTTACTATTAAAATTTTTCTTTAGATTTTTTCAAATTTTATATGTTCCCGTCTATAAAAAAAATCTTTACTTCTAATACAAGTCTTAATTTTTACAAGTAAATCATTAAAGTTGCAATAATGAAAGTTGTCATCCTTTATATAAACTACAATATTGTCTTAAGAACTATAGTTCTAAAACTAAAACTAAATAAGATCGCAGAAAAATTGTAATAAAATTTTTTAAAAAAATTTTTTCTTAAAATTATCTATTTTCAGCTTATATGTAACTATAATTTATTTTCTTATAATATAAAAACTAATTTTGCAAAAAAGTAATCCTTATTTTCAAATATAATTGTACAAAGTTTTATTTAATTATTTTAGTATTTTAAAAAAGTAAATCAGAGCTAAAAAAGTGCAAAAACGCAGGCAAATTTGCCTGTGTTCTACTACAATCTAAGGGATATATATATTAAGAAAGAGGAAAGAGTGTAGACCTCTGATAAAAAATAATCAAGTTATTAATGACATGGCCCTTAAGGTTTGATTCTTAGAACATACACTTATAGAAGTTTTACTGTATTATATTCAGTATAAAAAAAATTCAAATATTATATATATTTCTAAATAACATACAAATATGTATTATTATACAAAAATACTATAATATTATTAATATATTCAATTATTTTATATTTTAAATATTATAGAATTTGCATATAATTATCATAAATGACCAGATAAAAGATCCTCTTAGATAGTTAACCCACTATGTACTATACCCAAGTGCAGATCGCAGAATCTTCTTTAATTAAGCAAGGTTTTTTTTAATATCTAAATTGCATATTATATAAGTACTAAATATATGTGCATCTCAAATTTTTACACTATATGATATAAGCTCTCAACCACAACTATACCTGGATTTATTATAGAGTTCAAAAATTGGTGAAATATAACAGACCCAGATTTTGTATTCAGCTATTTATCATATTCATTTATGGTTCAATATAAAACAAGAATTAGATATTAAATTGGCTATTAAAAAAATTCATAAAACATTAGTAGCTTATTTGAAACTAAAACATTCTAAAGATAATAAAAATAAATAAAATATTAAGTAATAGCAAACTAACTTTATATTAGTTTTAAATAAAAAGCAAATTGATACTTTACTAAATAACTTAAACTAGTTTTCAGATAATAATAATATAGAATATATTCAAATATATATGATATCCAATATTGGTAAATGAACCAAATTTTTACTTGCAAAATTAGAAAAGTTACAAAAAAAAAATATTTAAAAACTAAATTTTCAAGTTTTTTAGTATTTATTTTCAAGTTTTTGTGGCTTGTTTCAATGCTATATAAGTCAAATAATATATTAATTATTAGAATTGCTTTTTTACAAATTATGCTACTACAGTATTTAATTTGCTATTTTAGAAATTTGTTCTGATTGTCTAATAGTTGATTAACTAAAAATATGATTAACAAATTGTAGAATTAGTTATCTCTTAGATTGTAGTATAATATAGTTCAAATTTGCCTGCATTTTTGCACTTTTTTAGCTCTAATTTACTTTTTAAAATACCAAAATAATTAAATAAAACTTTGTACAATTATATTTAAAAATAAAAATTACTTTTTTGCAAAATTAGTTTTATATTATAAAAAAAAAAATTAAAGTTATATATAAACTAAAAATAGATAATTTTAAGAAAAAATTTTTTTAAAAATTTTTACAATTTTTTTATGATCTTATTTAGTTTAGTTTTAGAACTAGTTCTTAAAATAATATTATAGTTTATATAAAAGATAACAACTTTTATTATTGCAATTTTAATGATTTACTTGTAAAAATTAAGACTTGTATTAGAAGTAAAAATTATTTTATAGATGAAAATATATAAAATTTAAAAAAATCTAAAAAAAAATTTTAATAGTAAAAATACTAATACAAGAACTTCAAACTTTTATTATACTAAAATTTTCTAATAATTTTAAAAAAAATTTTATAACAAAGTTATTAAAACAAAATTTAAAGTATATTTTTTATTTAAAAAATATAGTTTAAATTAATATTTAAATTTTATTAAAAATTTTAAAATATGCAGACAAATTTTCTATATTACAATTTAAAGAATAATAATAAAAGTACAAAACAATATTTGATATTTTTATAGATACTATATTATTTTAAGAACTGAAGTTTTAGAAAACAGGTATCATATCTTTAACTAGCAATGCTAAGATTAGCTAATTGCAATATAATTACAGAATTATTTACTAAAGCATTGAATTCAAATAAAAAAAAAATAAATTTACAATTATAAATATTTGTACTATTGCAATTTAACCAACTATTAAATAAACAAATATATATATATAGTGAATTTCTGTTTGTACTAGACTAGACATTAAAAAAAACCAAAAATTTAAAAAAAAAATGAATGTAAAAGAATCAGTAAACATGTTATAACTTATTTAGAAGGCTATTTCTTTTGTTGTCATTAATAATTCTGCTTTTATTATATATCGAATATGGTAATTTTACACCTATAGATATTTTTGCCTATAATCCTCCAATTTAATAATAAAGACTTGTTCGGTTACCGAAGTACCTATTCGCGATTATTGCAACAACTATTTATCTCCCTAGAGGGCCTCCAACTTTCTGGAGGTTCCATCTTCAGTTTACCAACTGGAAGTTGTTAATCTATCAAGATTACTAGCTTTTTTTTAATCTACTCTACCTAGCCTCTAGGATAAGGAATATTTACATCTATATCACGAAGAACAAAAAGTATATGAAAGAAAGAGAAAAAAAAGGATAAAAAAAAGGGGACAAGCCTGCAATACCTAAACATAAACCAAACAGACAAAATAAAAAAGAGAAGAGATATAAAAGACAAAAAAAAGAAAGTAAAATTGAAAAGGAATAAACTATTATTTAAAAATTACATAATACTCTTAAATCTAGCTCTACTCTAAATTTAGTTCATATTATATTTATCATTGTCTTCGGGATAGAGTTAACTCTGCAAGAATTTTCTAGAAAAATCTCCAAAATTGAAGCTAGTCTTTGGCCTACATGTGGCTGAAAGGTAAGCTGGATTTCCCACTTTTACATCGGCAAAAATATTCTCTAAAAAACCCCAAGAAAAGCAAGAATATGGTAGTGGAGTTCAGTTCATGTCCTTTAGATTTTCCAAGGAGTGTAGTGAAAAACTCAGTTGCTGTTCTCCATTAAGCCCTATACAAAAAACTTCATTGACGAAAGACTTCTTTCTCCAAAATTTTGTATACAAGGGCGCCACCTCCTGCCAGTTATCTTGTATACTAATGCTTTTGGTTTGCATGCCAAATATATATAAGAGTTCCCAAAGGCGATAGACCATAAACCTTTGGTTAATCTGCATAAAAACTGTTATTTTGTATCGCTTCTTCATACAACTCCAGCAAATTTTTGTTTTCGTATATGGGAAAATCTGGTACAAGTGATCATTAAGGAAAGTTGTTTAGAAGGCTATTTCTTAGCAAGCAATATTAATAAAAATAATTAATATACTGCAGAAGAGTGTATAATACCATATGTGTCCGAAATTAAGCTACCTTTTTTGGCCAAAAAATTACACGAAAAATCGTAAAGTAGCTTATTTTTGAAATATAGCATTTTTTGAAAAAATTGAAAACCGTACTAATAAAAAGTTATTGAAATGACACCAAATCTATATTGTAGATGTATTTTGATACACTGAACAACTTTACTTAATCGACTTTTTGAAGTTACTTAGTAGAAAAAAAGTTTTATATGTAGCAACTGCTAATGAATTTTTTAAGATTTTTAAAAAAAATCAGGGGAGTAGCTTATTTTAGGTAGTAGCTTATTTTCGGACATACGGTAAATTGCTTGAACTAGTAAAAGCAAGTAGTTTAGAAGTAAGTAATATTCTAAAAATTTCAATAATTCAAAACTAGATAGGGTGATTATGACATAGTGTAAACAAAATCAATCATATTGGTTAGAGCAGTGTCATTAATCACCTGATTATTTTTTATCAGAGGCCTACCCCCCTCCCTCTTTCTTAATATATAAATAGTCAGGTTCTTATATATAATTTTAACTTTTTTTACCCCCCTCCCCCCTAAAAAATCACCTGATTTTTGTTACTCCCCTTAGTAATATTTTCATAATAGTATACTTGTATTACAGTCAAACCTTCATAAATGCAATATGTATGGACAAGCCTACAATATGCATTTAGGAAGATTTGCATTTAAAAAGAGCCAATTAAATTGCAGCTTTAAAAATTAAATTATCAAGTTCATATAACTTCTACTAAAAACTATATAACCTACTTGTTTTTTTTAGCAAAAACCCCTGAAATTTGAGAAGCAAAAAACAGTATTTGCCAATTATTTTGACATCCAGTGGACCAATTTGAACTAACCTATTTTAAATACTAAAATTTGATTGGCTATATGCATTTAGAAAGATACAGTCATCCCTTTATATAATCACACAGTTGGGCACATAGTAAATTTTTTTAAAAATGTACTTATAAAGGAGTTATGCTTATATGAAGGTTTTGTTCTTATAAATTAAATCATAGTTTGGCCTAAATATAAATGTGATTATATATAATGTGATTATATGGAGTGACTTTATGGAGGAATAACTGTAGTATAATATAAAAAGTTATTTAAGAGAACATGCATTTACAGAATATAAACCATGCATGTATTTAGCACTAATAATATCTTACAAATAAAACAAAAACATGCATTTAGGGAGTTATTGCATTTATAGAGGTTGTATTTATAGAAGTTTGTCTGTAGTAAATTATAGCATTTTAAAAGATTAGAATTTGGTATTTCCTTAATAAAAAGTTTTTAATGATTAAAATTTGATAAAAAAATTTAAAATCTAATTCTCATGGGTTTGAAAAATTGGGTATATAAATTTTAATACAAGTTTAATATTATTTTGTTTATTTATCTTTAAATAAAGTTTGTTATTCATATTTTTTTTATAAATGATTTATTAAATATTTTCCAAATTTTATTAATAAATTTTACTAGTTCATATGCATATTATTAATTAATAAAAATAATTGCTAAAGTTAAAAAAAATTTTTTTTATATTAAAATTTTGCAAAAAAACTTTTTTGTTAGTATATAATAGATAGTTTTATAAAAAGTTATTGTTAAAAAAGATCTGATTAATATACAGTACAGGATAGCTAAAGATATCCACTTTTATTTTATTATTATTATTATTATTTTTTTTTTTAACTTTGTAACCTGTCTGATCTTTATTAGCAAAATTACATAAAAGCTATATAATTTTATATACTAACAGTAATGATCAAACTAAGCCGGCTGTCCAAATTGGTGCCCAACTTTGGCTACTGCACTGAAATGGTTTGCTCATACTCAAACGACGGTCTTCTCTATCAGTAAGAAGTATAGCACCGCCTGGTTTCAGAAACCAACCACAGGATCCATTCCACCTAAAAACTTCTTCTCTGGGCTTCTTATAAAGAAGAATAAAAAAGGGGAAAAAACTAAAGAGTGACAATACCTAAATGACTAACCAAAAAACCAACCAAGAATACAACTAAACGAAAGAAAAACCAAAAAAAAAAAACCAAAGAAAAAGCAAAGAAAGAATAGAAACTGTAGATGCCAACACGTCTAGCATAAACGATAAAAATTATATAATACCACAAGACTAATGTCTATCGATGTATTATATGTACAAGTAATGAAAAAGAAACTAAAAAAAAGATAAGAAATTTTTCATGTGCCCTTCAGATCCAACCACGTTATTCATTGTTTATTTGTATGTAGCGACCAAATTAACTTGTGACAGCACCAGTCCCGATTCGGATCGTCACAATTCGGAAGGAATAAACACTGCTGATCTTTTAGAGGGGTAAGCTAGGATTCCTACTTTTTGGTGAAAATTTCGAAAAAATCCAAAGAGAAGTAAGACAATACTCGAAAGAAATGTAAAGGAGAGGGCAGTGTTGTACATGGAACAGTTGGGACATACGTTAGGACATTTTGGGACATTCTGGAACAATTTTATAAATTGAAATTACTTAAAATTTTATTAAGATAATCTAATTAAATTTTTTTAAAAATGTGTTTATCACCTAAAAAAATATATAATTATATATTTTTTTAAATTTAATTTATTAATTATTAAGGCTTGGGACGTAGTTGGGACACTTGGGACACTGGGACGTTGGAATGTTGGGACATGCCAAAAAAAGGCTAGGACAGTGAAAATGTAAAACACTGGGAGAGAGTATAGTTGGAAAAACTCAGTTTTTTGTTGTTCCCCATTGTTTTTCCACAAGAAACTTCGGCGATGGAAGAAAACTTTAATTTCCACCAAAATTTCTCATACAAGGGCTTCACTTTCTGCCAGTTATCTTGTAAAAGTACGCTTTTGGCTTGCATGTCGAATATATAAAGGAGTCTCCGGAAAGTTAGTTGACCTTTATAAAAACCGTTTTCCTGTGTTATCCTACTATACATTAAGTATAGGCAACTCTCCAACAAAAAACTTCTTGTTTTTCTTCCATTGGTAATTTTGTTCAAGTGATCATTGGAAAGAGAGTGTTTTTTCAGGTTTTATTTTATTATTAAAAAAGTGCTAAATTTAGATAATGATACTATAAAATATCAACTTTTTACTAAAATGCATCAAATTTAAAATAATATAACACAAAAATAATTTATTTTTATTGGCTTATGCATGTAGATCAATACCAAATTTTTGATTTATATATAAAATAACAAAGTTTAAACTGTTATAATATTGTGAAAAATAAAAATAAAAGAAAATCCTTTTTCAGAAATATAGTTTGAGTTACAAACTATCAATTTAAAAGAGAGTTTTTTGATTTAATAATTTTTTGTTAAGTTATACTATTTTAAAACAACTAATAAAATTGGATATCTTTAGCTCTTCTGCACTGTATTTGTTTTAATTTTTTTTAGTTATACTACTAGAATAGCTATATATATAATTAGTAATGGGCAAAATACAAAATTTTTATTTTAGCATGTATATGCACATGCATTTTTTGCATATATGTTTTGACCAAAGTTATAATTTAATTTCTTAATGCTAGCCAGAATTAATTGCATGTTTTTGCATATTATGCATGTATTGCCATTTCTACCTATTATTAATGTATATTTTGACTATTTAAAGTCTTTTTTTATTTTGTTTATATTCAAAATATCCAAAAGTTCAAAGCTTTAATAATATATATTTATTTAGACAATACTGGTATATCTATATTTTAATTAAGATTAAAATAGTAAATTTTAAGTGAAAAACTGCAGATAAAGAGTATAAAATAATCAATATTTTATAATAAATCATAGCGGACATTTAATAGTAAATTTCTATAGTGTGTGAATAGGGCTGTTTTATATATAAGTATTTTTTTTACTAAGCAAAGCATTTATAATTTCTAATTAAACTTTGCAAATCCAACTTTTCTAATTCTAATGATAGTTAAATCATTAAAATCACATTAGTATATAATATGATATGAGTATTTATTAATTGTTTACTATAGGATTTTTTATTATGATCAGAAATGTATAACATTCCACTTCAATATAAAGCAATTAGTAAAACTGCGCTGATTTTTACTATAAAATTTTGATCCTTTAACTGGCAGATTACCACTTAAGTAATTTTACTTTATTTAATTATTCAAAATTGTTTAAAATTGTTTAAAATTACTGTTTAAAATGTTTATATACATTACTATATATAGTATATTTATTATAAATACTATATTTATATATTATTTTTAAAACTGTTAAATAATTAATATATTAAACTGGGTTCAAAATATTTTAATTATTTTATATAGTATTAGTGTTTCGATCCTAAATCCGAAATCTGAATTGATCCTTCAATCCAGACAAATTCAGATATCCAAACCAGAGATTTTTACTAGGATTGGTCAAAGAACTTAAATTATGGACCTAAGGATGTACCCAAAGTTAGCTTTATACTTAATCTGATGCGGATTTAATTCGGATTTGATAGAATCCAGATGGTCTGTCAAAATTAGGATCGAAACACTATAGTATAAAACATTTAATTTATATAGTATTATATTGCTAAGCTTTAAAATATATAGAGCCTTTGTAGTAAAAAGAGTAAAAACTTAAAAATACAGTTAGATTTCTCTAAATACAACCTTTCTAAATGAACTTTTCTAAATGCATAACCTCTCTAAATACATGGCTTAACTTGGTTCCAACTCATAAATATTACTTATAGATTTTTGCTTTTCTAAATGCAATATCTCTCTAAATACAGGCCCCTTGCTATGCATTTAAAGAGATCTGACTATATATCTCATCTTGAGTTTAATTACTTGTTTTTTAATTTTTGAACTAATTTAAGTCAATCAAAATTTCATGATTTTGATTAGTTAAATATAACAGGTGACTACTAGGTAATTTGTGATATACTTAACTTTTTTTACATTATTTCTGAATTTAATAAAAACTCAATTTGCAAAGGCCCTATATTATACTGTATATATAAATATACTGTATATATTATATATATTTAAAAATTATACAGTATATTGTAAATACAGTACATGTATAGTATTAAAGTATTAAAGTTTTTTTAATTATTATTAAAAATTAAAAAAAAAGTTTTTACATTATTATTAACAAGTTGTTAAATTTTTATTGTAATTACTAATTTTTTTATTGAAAGCTTCTGATCCATTTTTATTGAAATTAAAATTTTAATAAAATAATATATAAATACAGTAATTAAATACTTTATTTTTAATCAATTAAAAATTAATGATTTATACAAGTCACTCTCATTATAGTGAAGTAATCCGTTCCATAGTAAAAGTTTTTAAAAATTTCGTTATAACGAGAGGTTATTAGTAAATTCATTATATCGAGAGGATTTTTATATTTATAACGAGTGACTTGTACTAAGTTATGCTTATATATGCCGCCCAAACTATAAACTCTCAAAAGTCCCAAACCTCAAACATAGTAAAATTGTTCCAAATTCCAAACATATTAAAAATTAGGGTTTGGGATTGGAATTTTGGATTTGGGACGAGTAGTGCCGACAAGTATAGATATGCTTCCAATACACCTTTTAAGAAACATCGTAATTAGAATTTGCTCAATGCTTTTTAATATACAATTACTACAATATATAAATATATATATATTATATATACTATACTATTTTAAAATATTTCTACGTACTGTACGTATGTACATGACGTATAACAAATTTACTGTACGTATAAAGACAGACCTCGCTTTCAAAAAAAAAAAAAAAAAAAAAAAAAAAAAAAAA
>QKWP01000446.1:57266-85023 GCA_003550325.1 Gigaspora rosea | reverse complement strand
AATATAAGCAAATATGAACGAATATAAGCAAATATGAGTGAATATAAGGAATATAATAGTTTATTTTTTTTATTTTTTTTGGTTTCGTTTTTTTTGAATTTATTTTTTTTGACATTTTTTTATAATAATTTATAATAAAATATGTAATATTTTAAAATATAATAATAATAAATAAAAAAAATAAAATTTTATATTAAAAAATTGTGAAAACTTGTGAAAACCTGTAAAACGTTTAAAAATTTGCAAAAAGTATGATTATGTGAATATAATAATTATTAATTGATATCATATTCGATATATCGTTTAACCGGATATATATCGATTACTATTACTATCAATAGTAATCGACAGGGTATTAACCGGATATCTATCAATTACTATCACTATCGATAGTAATCGACAGGGGTGATGAGTATCGATATATATCTTACCAGTTAGTAATCGATATATATCTATATATAAAATTTGCTAATATAGTCCTTTACAATTTGAATAAGTTAGTTTTATTAAAGCTTTTATGTTTTCATTAAAACTAAAATTGTTATTAACAAATTTTTTTTTTTTTGTTAATTTAAGTTCTATATTTTTAAAAAGCTTTTGTCTTTATTTGTTTAAAAAGTGATAAAATCTTGTAATTGTATCTATGAAAAAGTTTACTAAAATTAAGTCCTTTAATATAAAAGAGTTTATTGAAAAAATGTAGATAAATATTAAATAAAAGAAAATTATTATAGAAGAATTTTAGAGTTTTTTAAAAATTTAAAGAAAATTTTGAAATAAGAAATATATTTTAGTCTGGTAATATATTATATTTGGTTATTGCAAATTATATCTTATTTGGTAATGATTACCTATTAAATTGTTTTGGATATCTTTTTCAGATTATTCTATATGCTATAAGATTGGCCAATAAAATTTAAATATTTAAATATAGTAAAGTATATACAACTTTTTAATTCAGTATATTAATTTGCTATATATAATTTGAGTGCTACCAAGACTTTAGGTTTTTAAGTTTATAACTTAATAAACTAAGCTATGAAAAATTTAAGTAGCAATATACAATTGTATTATGCAATTTATTTTGTCAATCATTAAATACTTCAGAGCTACTACCTTCAAGTTGCAATCTTGAAAACCTAAAGACTGGTTTCTTTTTAGTGTACTCATATACCTTAAAGTTTTTTAAATAGATACAATTTTTATTTAATTGGTAAGATCAATTTAACTAGATTTAGATATTTTCAAATTCTAAAAAAATAAAGTACTCAGGCTTTTGAAATTTTGCATTTGCAAGATATAGTACAGTATTAGAGCACAATGTTAAAATCAATTAGTAAAATTTTAGAATTATAATATTTTATATAATTTTATTAATTGATGATCCGCCACAAATCGATAGTGTAATCATAGTGTAATGTGATGCAGATCTTTACTATTTGTTAATATGTAAATCCTAAAATGTAGGAATTTTTTTGCCTACTCAAGGTAAACATTTTTTCTTGCTAAGTTAAGGAGTCATGTCTACTAAGTGAAAATTGTAGAGCGCATCGAGACAAGTCTAATAGTAGTTAGATAATCAAAATCAAACCAGTAGATAATGAGATACCTTCGAAAAACAATTGACTGACTATATGTAAACAATAGGTTTATTTACACAAAAATTTTATATAGTTGACCAATCGTTTTTTGAGATATCTTATTATATACTGGTCCGATTTTGATGATCTAACTACCATTAGACTCATCTCGATGAGCTCTACAATTTTCTCTTAATAGATACGATTCATTAACTTAGTAAGAAAAAAAGTTTTCTAAGTTTTCCTTAGGTCGCCAAAAATATTCCTATATTATAGAATTTACATAGTAATTTGCATCACATTACACTATGATTACGCTATCGATTTGTGGCAGATCATCAATTAATAAAAATATAGTACAATACAAAAAGATTTGTACACTAAATTTAAATCAATTTTTTACTGTAATTGTAAATTAATAAATTATTAATAGTATATATATAATTTTTTTATATTTTAATAAAATATCTTTTAAATTAATTATTTATATTATTTTTATTATAATATTATAGTTATATTTTTATAATTAATAATATAAAACTTTTTTAATTCAAAAAAAAAAATAAAAAAAATATTTTTAAAAAAATCATATATTAGCTATTTTTAGACCAAATTTATAGTATAACATGCTTGCTATAATAAATATACTATATAAATTTTATTAAATTTGAATTACAGGTTATAGAGAAATTAGGCTTCAAAGTTATTCAATTCAATTTAAAAAAATATATACTGAGCTAAGTTTCAAAATTATAAAATAAAACAAAATTATAAATTCTATTAAATTATATCTTTTAAATAAAAAAAAGCTTAAAAAATTTTATGCAGTAGTTTTTAAAAATTTATTTTCAAAAATTTTTATAGATTTTTATAGTATTATGTTTATATATGCCAATCTGCAGAATTAGACTTTAAAATTAGTCTACTGATCTGCAAAAAATTACATATTGATTGGATAAAATTAAAAAAATTTGTGTCAAATTTATTTTCCTATTTAAAAAAAACAACAAAACATAAATCAACCCATTTCTCCAACCCAAAACCCATATCTTACTTTTAAGAAGTAGTAGAAATTAAATAAACATATTAAAAAATACTTAAATATTTAATATAGAAATATGTATAGTAGATAAAAACTTATTATTTAAAGTATGGATAATCCTATACAACGCATTCTGCGATGTGCTAATTTATCGCAGTATATAGATAAACATAATTTGTAGATCTGCAACAAATAATTTTATATAAATTAATATAAGATTAGAATTAGGGTTGGGTTAGGGTTAGAGGTTAAAGAAAGCAATAGCTTATAACATAATTTTGCAAGGAATTTTTTTTATTAGAGCTTGAAAAGTGGTTATGTAGACAATTTTTTTAATATTACGAATGTTTGAAAATATCGTTATACAAAGAAATTTGAAATTTAATTGGTAGATCGTTTGGGTGCAGCACAACACAGGAGTGTGAAGTCTAGGAAACTTTTTAAAGTATATAGTCTCTTGTGAAAATTCTATAATACGATATTTATTTTATTCAATATATTAGGGGGCATCCATAAATTACGTTATGTACCCTCATAGTAGCGCTGGACCCTCCCCCTACTATATAAAAAATTTTTTAAAATCCATATGTATATATAAAATTTTACAAAAACTTGAATATATTGTGACACAGTGATCCGATTTGGACGATTTAGGTACTATTCGATTTGTCTCAGTGAGACGAATCCAATGGCACCAAAATCATTTCATTTGGATTACTGGATCAATAGTTATTCACAAAAAACTATTAACTTTATAGTCATTTTATAAGAAAACATAATAACCAATAGTATTTGGCCAATAAAATTTGATCCAGTAATCCAAATAAAATGAAATTTGTACCATTCAACTCCTCCTACCGAGACGAATCGAATGGTGCCAAAATCATTAAATTTGGACCACTGGTTCAATTTTTAGCCAATTTTTTCTAAAAAAATTACATTATATTTTTTTGACCCCCCTACTTATTGAGAAAAACGTTATCGTTCGTCCAACCCCCTCTTGTATAACGTTATTTATGGATGCCCCTTAATGCTAATTAATTTATTTATACATTAACTAAAATAAGCTATTCAAATTTATATAGAGGTTTAACTTAGTTAAAAAAAAAAAGTTATTAATGTGGAATTTGGGGTTGATTTTCTTTTTTTAAACTAGAAGCTAATACTTCTTTTTACAGGTTTTTGCTTGTTAAATAGTTGGAGTTAACTTGAGCAGGTTAGTTTAATAAAATGGCGATTGAGATCTACTACTACAATATGCTGTAAATTTTTTTTTGTTTTTTTTGTAATTTCAAAATGTAATACAAATGACATTATTATCAAAATATTTTTATTTTATTTTTTTATTATTAATAAAATAATTCAATTTATATATTGATGTATGATACACAAGTCTCAAATAATATGTTGTACTGTGCAACTATATGTTCCTTACAATAAATATAGCTATCAATTATAACAATGTAAGATCTGTATATGCAACTATACTGTCCCTTACAATAAACATAGCTATCAATTATGATATCATAAAAAATTATAATAATAATTTTATGACTTTATAAACCTCTTATCTTTTTATCCTTTTTAATAACTTATCTATTATTCAGTTTTTTCGATATTCAAGTTTCTATTTCGCAATTCCAACAATTTAACAGAGCAAAGACTTACTAATATAAGAAATTGTTAGTTTATATTTAAAATTTATACTTATTATTACAATCTTTTGCCTGAATCTAAATTCTCAACTTTGCATTCTAACAAGTCAAAGGCCTAAATGATCTATATGATCTCCTATTTGGATCTAAATTCTAAAGTTCAACTTTATATTTCAACAAGTTAAAGGTCTAAAGACCTACAAAAAGAAGATATTGAAGTTATAGTTTATATTCAAAAAGAAAAAAAAATCAAAATTAGAAAAAGAGTAAAAAAACTATATTTACCATTACAATTTTCAACTCGGATCTAAATTCTCAAGTTCAATCTCACATTCCAACAATCAAAAACCTAAAGACCTTTGAGTAAAAAAAATTGTTAATTTATTCATATACAAAAAAAAAAAAACTAGAACAAGAATGAAAACTAAAACTTATCATTAGTCTCTTGTCTGAATCTAAATTATTTTATTTTGCCAAGCTTATTTTCCCATTTGAATCTAAATCATTTTATTTTGCCAAGTTTATTTTCCAATTATACATTTTTGGTATCATACTACATGAGGACCCCAAACAATACATATAAAGGTTATATTGAAATTTTGGATAAAAAAGATGCTTTTTTACTAAAATATTATATTTAAAAAGAGGTTATTGACCAAAAGGTTATATTTAAAAGTAAATAAAAGCCTTTAGGACTGTGTCATTAATCATCTGATTATTTTTTATCAAAGGCCTATCCCCTTCCTCTTCCTTAATATATATATAGTCAGGTTTTTATATATAATTTCAACTTTTTTTACTCACTTCTTTTCTAAAAAATCATTTGATTTTTGGCACTCCTTTTAATGTTTTTTTTTTTTGGTATTCAAGGTGAAGTCATGCCTTGGACTATTTATAAAGTATAGTTATCATTACAATATTACAGACTATTATATTAATCCCTACAACTATTAAGTCCCAAACTTAGACTATTTTATTTATGACCTAAACCTACTAGAGCATCCTATATGTTCCACTCATATACTCAACCTGGTTTTTTTGTACATATTGCTTGTCCTCTAGTAGTACCTGTAGTGCTACTGCCGCCAGGTTCATATCTCAAGCCATTTCCTAAATGCTGCCGTAACCTAGCCCATATCTCAAGCTACTATCTTTCTACTAGTATCTATAGCATTATGCATGCCTTTGCAAAGTTCACTAACCCTAGTACTTTCTTTTATTTCTTATCTAGTTGCATTCCTATTCCCAATTTGAAGACCCAGAAGAGTCAGTTTGCTAGGCTTTATGTGCCTAAGGTCTCCCTCCTCTTGATACATGATTCTGAAACACATGTTCTTTTCCTTTAGTGCGACTTCCATGGTCTGATTAGTAGGGCCCTGCCATGAGCCCTTTTTGTCATAAGTCTGCTTCCCATTCGATTCCTATTCAAGTACCATTGGAAGTTGGCTATCTCTTTGTTCAGGTTTTGCCAAGTGTACTCCCTTTTTCTGCGCCTTCGGGTGAATTTTTATACGCCTGCATGCATAAACGCTGCAAGCTTCCGATACGTTCATTGGTATTGCAAGAATCCTTGGTGTGACCCAGGTTACAGACTACTGATCCAGCTTGGTTTCCCAGTTTAGATTGCTGTAATACAGATATAATTTTTAAAAAAGGTTCTAATGAGATTTGAACTTCATACCTGTAATTAGGAGGCATCTATAATAACGTTATATACCTCTTATAATAGCGCTTAACCCCCTTTACTATATAAAAAAATTTTTCAAAATTCTTATATTTATATATATAATTTTACAAAAACTTGAATATATTGTGACACTGTGATCTGATTTGGATAATTTAAACACCATTTGATTTATCTCAGTGAGATGAATCCAATGATACCAAAATTATTTCATTTGGATCACTAGATCAAAAGTTATTCACAAAAAACTATTAGTTTTATAGTCATTTTATAAGAAAACATAATAACCAGTAGTATTTGACCAATAACTTTTAATTCAGTGATCCAAATGAAATAAAATTGGTACTATTCGACTCCTCTTATCGAGATGAATTGAATGGTACCAAAATCATTAAATTTGGACCACTAGTTCAATTTTTAGACAATTTTTTTTAAAAAAATTACGTTATATTTTTTTGACCCTTCCCTACTTATTGAAAAAACATTATCATTTGTCCAACCCCTCTTGTATAACGTTATTTATAGATACCCTTTACCACTACTTGGGATGACAACTTGTCCAACTCACTAAGTCACTATACCCTAAAAGCCTTTAATGATATGTTATTTAAAATGAATAAAATTATTATTATTATTTTTTTTTTTTATAAGCGAGATTTTGTCTCAGGTTATTTATTAGTTTGATCCTTTACAAAGTATATGTTGTATATTAAATTTTGCTAAACTGAGACTTAGACTACTGTACTTATGATCCAGGTTTAGCTAAGAGCAGCAATTGCTATATCTTAGACTATGAAAAAAAGTAAATAGTATTATAGGACTATTGCCTGCCCTTAGCTAAAACAGATCAAAAACCAAGCTTATATTGTGAAAGTTTCCATGTCTATTTACAAAGAGCTATTTTATACAATTTTATAGAAAGAAAACACAAAGAGGAAGAATGTTTAAATTGGGATGTTTTAGTATTTGTAGATAAGTTAGAAAGAGATGTATAAGTTGGGTAGTTTAATGATCATAGGTAAGTTAAACAAGAATATAAAATATTAATAGAATATATAGAAGTTCCGGTATATAATCGGGATAAATAGTGGATGGTTAGATTAGTCACATGGTTTTGTTATATGAGAGCCGATTTGGTAACATGTAATGTTTATTGTATTTATATTGTAGATCGTTTTGTTGGTTTGTTGTGAAGGTCGATTAGGTGACATATGTTGGTGTTGTTGTGTTGATATTGTAGATCGGTTTAATTTTGTAAATAATGATGTAATTGTTTGGTTTAATTAGAATGCCTCTTTTGAGTAAATTTTTGTAGTATTTTGTAGAGGTGTAAGGATGTCTGATATTTGGGTTGTGTTGAGTGTAAAGTATTATTATGTGTATAGTTATACCGTAGGTTTCTGAAAATAAGCTATCTCCAAAAGAAGCTACCCCCCAGATTTTCAGAAAATTTTTAAAAAAATCATCAACAGTCGCTATATATAAAACTTTTTTTTTTACTATGTAAACTTCAAAAAATCGAATAACTAAAGTTGTTCAGCGTAACGAAATACACCTATAGTAAAAATTTCATAGTATTTGGACAACTTTTTATTAGTACATTTTTCAATTTTTCAAAAAATTTATCAATCTGAAAATAAGCTACCCCACAATTTTTTGTATAACTTTTTGGCCAAAAAGGGTAGCTTATTTTCGGACAAATACAGTAACTCTACTGATAGAGTATAGTATAGTTGTGTAGTGTATAATAAAGTATACTCGCGGAGCAAGATTTGAGTAAAATTGTCTAACTAACTAGTTTCTTTGCCGAAAACAAAGCTATTAGTACAAACTTAAAAATTTAGCAAAGTTTCGTAGGCTAAGTAGAAGTGGGTAACTAGCTTATAAAGAATGATAATAGTTGAAAAATATTTGTATATAGTATTACTGTATATTTTTCTTATTTAAGCTGCTAAAATGGGTATAAATAAAAATATAATAAAATGGAAATCAGGCTGGAAAGAGTTTTTTTTAAATGAATAAAATTATAAATTTAAGATAGGCTATATTTAAAATTTAATAACCAAATAAATAAATAAATAAGAGTAAATCTATTTGTTACTGGTGGTGACAGTCACCGGAGTGTAATCGACCAATTAGATCAAAGGATCAGGTGTAATGTGAAAAATGCAAAAACTTAGATTTTTTTAAAAAATCGCTTCTAAATTAAAATTTTGTCTATGAAACTACTTTTTTTTATGAAAAAAAAAATTCCTTGTAAAATTTTACTATATATTAAGTTTTACCTGAACCCAGTTATAAAATTTATGTGCACTATGTATATTTTTTTAATTTTGTTTAGTGAGACCAATTTTTTAAATTAGATATATGTTAGTATATAAAATATAAAGAAAATATATACATGTTTCATATAAAAAAATTTATTTATGCATTTTATAAAAAATATACTGCATTATCTTTAATTTAATCTTAAAAATTTTTGTGTACAAAATTGTGCACTATTATATAGTACACAATTTTGTGCCAAAAATTTTTAAGATTAAATTAAAGATAATGCAGTATAATTTTTATAAAATGTATAAATAAATTTTTTTATATGAAACATATATATTTTCTTTATATTTTATATACTAATATATATCTAATATAAAAAATTGGTCTTACTAAACAAAATTAAAAAAATACACATAGTGCATATGAATTTTATACACTGCTCGAACCCTATCTATAGCTTTAACTCTAACTCTAACGATAGTAAGTTTTGACACTTCGTTTTATCTTGATCATAACGTTATGCAATCTAATTGGTTAATTATGCTCTAGTGACTGTTACCACTAGTAACAAACACATTTTTTTAATAAATAAATAAATAAAATGTTTTTAAAGAAAAATTTTTTTTGGAGAAAAATTTTTTTTTTTTGAAGAAAAATTTTTTTTGAAAAAAATTTTTTTAAAGAAAAATTTTTTTTTTAAAAAAATATATGGGGTATTATACATTAAAACAGCCCTTTTTTGCAATTTTTCGAAAATTGAGTTTTCATTAGATTTATATAAATTTTGACATGATCGATATTTTTCAATTATAAATGAAAGTCGATTTGCATAATAAAAAATCAAGATAATTGTAAAAGAAAAAATACATGAAGCCGCGTAGAGCCAACACATCACAAGATTACCCGATAGTTACCTGTTATATTTAACCAATCAAAATCGTGAAATTTAATTAATCCCGGATCAGTCCAAAAATCAAAACAAATGATTAAACTCAATTATCTCAAAATAAATTATAAGTAAAAAAGGGTTGTTTTAATATGTAACACCCCATATTTTTAAATAGATAAAATTATTTAAATATTAAAGCTTATATATAAAATAAGGTTAATTAGCTCTAATAAAAAGTGTATAAAATTTACAAAAAGTTTATATTAAAGTCAATATAACCTCTATATATATTGTTCGGGTCCTATTATATGTAGTTTTCATTTTAACAAATAAAAAACTACAAAAAAAAAGTATTACTGTATTAGTTTCTTTTTAGAAAAAAAATATTTAAAATAAAAAGTAAAAACTAGTACTTATTGTTTGTTTGGTTTTTAGTTTTATTCTAGTGATTTTCTATATGATCAGATTATAATCCAGATCAATATCTAATAAATTTAATTGGCCAATCTGTATGTCAAATAGGGTTCCGCAATTTGATTTGATCTTCAAATATTTGAATCAAATATTTGATCAAATTCAAGTTTGACTATATTTGATTTGGTCAAATTCAAATATGGCCAAATTTGATTTGTTTGACAAATATTTGATTTGATTTGAAAATTACTATTAAAAATTCAAATTCAGATCAAATTCAAATTCAAATATTTGAATCAAATCAAATTCAAATTAGGGTCAATTTGATTTGATCAAATTCAAATTGATCCAATATTTGATTTGATTTGAATTTGAGGAACTCTAATGTCAAATTACTGACATACCAATATGATCTGCAGATCCACCAATATAAGTCAAATTTAGGTACATCAAAAATTTTGAGGTGATCTGCAAATCCATCTATATGTTTATTATATAAATCATATAAATTTTTATATAATAAATATATATATATATTTTTTGAAATTTCCCTAGCTATCTATCTTCTGTTTGTGCTTTTTTTATTAAGGTCCTTGTTATTTTATACATTTTTGTGATATATTCTATGATATTAATCAGTTAGTTGTACAACCTAATTCTATACTCAGATATCCAGATATCTCTCAATTAAGCTATCCAGTCCGCTGGCAGTGTTATCGGTTTTCCAACTTCTTTCAGAACCTCTAGTTGTTCGTACTGACTGGGGCGAAAGAAAGAGAACAGCAATAGACCATATTTTAGTACTTTTTCCTTCGGCCTTCTGAAGTTTTAGCTTTCAACTTTTATCCGAGTCCTCTAATCGTTCGTACTGACCAGGCAGCCAGGTGAGAACTTCTCGGTACTTCCTTCCTTCGGCCTTTCCAAAGTTTTTTGGTTTCCTTCCGTTCCGGTTTTAGAACTGGGACCATTCTGAGTTCATCTAGATCCTTTTCCTTTATCAGGTTAGTATAACCTGCTATTTTTGTCGTAATACCGCTAAACCGGAATTTCACCGGAAGTATACATTTTATTTAACTGGAATTTCACTGGAAGTGTCCATTACTTCCTTATTTAGTGGACGTCTAAAGCAGAGGCAAATCATGTAATCAACAGCTAATCAAATTATAGAATTTTGATGATCACCGGCGAAGCAAAACAAGAAATAAAAGCAAAAAACCTGAAAAATACGAAAAACGGCAGTCTAAACCTATCTTGATAGATTAATCAAAAATGTCAGGAAGGCAATTTTGCTTATATATATTTATCTAAAACCTAATTTAACTCTAATATAGGACGACCCTAACCTTAAAGTTAATTGAAAAAAATTATTAAATATGAGTTGCCACCACTTTAGACGATCCCCTTATTTAGCACTGGATATGAATTAATGTAGTTAAATTTATAGATGCTGGTGAAATTAAATCAGAGTGATGAAATGATTTCACCATTTTACCAATCACCAATCAGTAATAGTAAAACTGGTATAACTAGTGAATTGGTGTAATTGGTGTAATTGGTGAATTGGTGAATTAGTAAATTGGTGAATTGGTGAATTGGTAAATTGGTGGAATTGTGAAATAGCAGAATGGTGAAATGGTGAATTTCCAGAGTCTGGAATTATTTCAGCCTGGAATTCGGTTAGGTTTTTGTTCAAGTTTTTACATTTATGTTTTTTACAGGCACACTTTGAGGTTAGAACTATTAACTGTTTATAAATTCACTAATTCACTATTTCGCCAATTCCCTGTTTCACCAATTCACCAATTTACTATTTACCATTTCACCAATTTACTATTTCACCAATTCAATTCACCATTTCACTAATTCAACAATTCACAATTTACCAATTTCACCAATTTACTAATTTACCAATTCACCAAAATAAAATTTTGGTGTAATTCTGGTAAACTATTTCACCATTTCTTCTAGTGAAATGGTTTAATTTCACTAGTATCTATAGTTAATGGATAGGATTTACCTGTCTAAATTTAGTACAAAGTACTAAATTATGACACATTTTAAACCTGATTATCTGCTAATTTTAATTATTAATTATGATTTTAATAACTCTTTATAATTTGTTAGATATGGAGCATTATGTCTAAAAAGTTTAATAACTTTAAGTCTTATTTTTGATTTTATATGATTTTTTTTCTAAAAAGTTCTTTTTTTTAGAAAAAATTTTTTGTGCTAAGCCACAATTTGAAAATTACTAGTAATTTTATAATAAAAATACAGACGGAAATGTACTTAACTTAGTACAGGCATTGTTATACAAAAATTAAGGTTATTAAAAAATTTTTTTCTTAATAATTTTATTATTAATATAAAAAAAAATTTTGCTAAACAATTTTTGAAGATTTATCAGATTTTTGTATATAAAAAAAATTGAGTTTTTTAATTTTTTGGATTTTTTATGCATTTTGCAAAATGTACTAAATTTAGTACAAAACAGTAAATCCAAACTATTAAATTAACCAATTGTGGTCCTAGTATCCTAGTTCAGCCTCATCCAACTCGTGATTGAATATAGTTTTTCTTGTTCACTAGTAGGGATTGAACCAGCGACCTTACGTTTGGCGACCTGGGAGCATAACCACTTATGCTATCGACCCGCAGGTCTTAATAATAAATATTAAAAAAAGTTGCTATTAATAAAATTTTTTATTTTCTATATAAAATAATTAAATAAAAGCTATAATAAATATTCTTATAATCTAAAAATTATTTTTTAAAAAAAATTATTAAGGCGATACAAATAAAATTTACTGGTTTTTATATCTGGCTATAGTGTTTCTCACGGGCCGGGTTGGGCCGGGTTTTAGCAAAAACCTGAAGTTGAACCGGAAAACCAGTCTGGGTCCAAGTATAAACCTGTACTGAATATTTGATACCCGACCCAAACTAGAACTGGTATAAGTATACCTTACTCATGTTAAAATAAAGCATTTAAGCAAAATACACTCTCTTGCATGGGTTAATTAATGACTTGCATCACTAAAGAACTTGTGACAGGAGAATCTGGGTAGAATAAAGCTCTCTCTACAAATAATTTATAACCAACAAAAGCCAAACTCGGGTTTTGCTGAATAATAATAATATGACAGGGTGAAAACCGCGTTGCTTGCTAGTAAAACCTGCGTTGATTAGCTAAATTAGGTGAAATTCGTGTTGTTCATGTGTAAAAAATGTAAATTCACTTTTGAATATGTAAAACCCGCGTTTTAATAGATAAAATATGTAAAACCCGCTTTTAAAATATAAAACCCGCGTTTGAATATGTAAAATTCGATATAATAATCTTAACTTTAAGTGAAGATATTTTAGCAACTACTTGATCAAATTCGATGAAATATTTTTTTATTTGAATTCTATGAATCCATACAATTCAAGAAAAAAATTTTTATCGAATTTGGTCAAATGGTTGCTAAAATATCTTCGCTCAAAGTTTTAGAAAAAATCAAAACGTCTATCAAAATACAAGCTGTGCCAAATTTTTCTAAAATTTTGAGTAAAGATAACTTAACAACCACTTAACTAAATCCAATAAAACCTTTTTTATTTAAATTCTATGATTCCATAGAATTCAAATAAAAAATTTTCATCGAATTTGGTTAGGTAGTTGCTATGTTACCTTTGCTCAAAGTTTTAGAAAAAAATCAAAACATTTATTAAAATACAAGCTGCGCCAAATTTTTCTAAAACTTTGAGCGAAGGTAACTTATCAACTACCTAATCTAAGTCAATAAAATTTTTTATTTGAATTTTATAGATTCATAGAATTCAAATAAAAAAATTTTCATCAAATTTGATTAGGTGGTTGCTGGTATACCTTAGCTCAAATATTAGAAAAAAATCAAAACATCTATCAAAATACAACTTGTGCCAAATTTTTCTAAAAATTTGGGCGAAGATAACTTAGCAACCACCTAATCAAATTTGATGAAAATTTTTTTATTTGAATTTTATGGATTCATAGAATTCAAATAAAAAAAATTTTCATCAAATTTAATCAAGTAGTTGCAGAGATATCTTTGATCAAAGTTTTAAAGAATTTAAAAACGCGTATCACATGACATATACGTTTAATTTTTTGACAAAACTTTGATCAAAGATATCTTTGCAACCACTTGATCAAATTTGATGACAATTTTTTTATTTGAATTATATAGATCCATAGAATTCAAATAAAAAAATTTCATCAAATTTGATTAGGTGGTTGCAGATGCAGAGATATCTTTGATCAAAGTTTTAAAGAATTTCAAAATGCGTATCATATAACAGATACATTTAAATTTTTTGACAAAACTTTGATCAAGGATATCTCTGATCAAATTTGATGAAAATTTTTTTATTTGAATTCTACGGATCTATATAATTCAAATAAAAAAAATTTCATTAAATTTGATCAGGTAGTTGCAGGGATATCCTTGATCAAAGTTTTGTCAAAAAATTTAAACGTATCTGTCATGTGAAAGATGTTTTTAAATTCTCTAAAACTTTGATCAAAGATATCTCTGCAACCACTCGATCAAAATTGATGAAAATTTTTTTATTTGAATTCTATGTATCCATAAAATTCAAATAAAAAAATTTTTATCAAATTTGATTAGGTGGTTGCTAAGTTACCTTCGCTCAAAGTTTTAGAAAAATTTGGCACAACTTGTATTTTGATAGATGTTTTGATTTTTTTCTAATATTTGAGCGAAGGTTTACTAGCAACCACCTGATCAAATTTGATGAAATTTTTTTTTTTGAATTCTATGAATCCATAAAATTCAAATAAAAAAATTTTATTGACTTAGCTTAGGTGGTTGATAAGTTACCTTCGCTCAAAGTTTTAGAAAAATTTGGCGCAGCTTGTATTTTAATAGATGATTTGATTTTTTTCTAAAACTTTAAGCGAAGGTAGCTTAGCAACCACCTAACCAAATTCGATAAAGTTTTTTTTATTTGAATTCTAGAAATCATAGAATTTAAATAAAAAAATTTTTATCAGATTTAGTTAGGTGGTTGTTAAGTTACCTTCACTCAAAATTTTAGAAAAATTTGGCACAGCTTGTATTTTGATAGACGTTTTGATTTTTTCTAAAACTTTGAGCGAAGATATCTTAGCAACTACTTGACCAAATTCGATAAAAATTTTTTTACTTGAATTCTATGAATCCATAGAATTTAAATAAAAAATATTCATCAATTTTGATCAAGTGGTTGCTAAGATATCTTCGCTTAAAGTTAAGATTATCATATCGAATTTTACATATTCAAACGCAGGTTTTATATTTTAAAAGCGGGTTTTACATATTTTATCTATTAAAATGCAGGTTTTACATATTCAAAAGTGGTTTTACATTTTTTACACATGAACAATGCGAATTTTACCTAATTTAGCTAATCAATACGGGTTTTACTAGCAAGCAACGCAGGTTTCACTCTGTCGTATAATAATAAAATAATAATAATAACATTTTACGTATTCGTCTTTGGTCTGTAGTACATACACTATGATACGAAATTCTAACAGGTTGTCAAGCATCATACATACGTATGAAAACAATTAATTTGTTTTTTAACTCTAATATTTTGAAAAAACATCGGTGAAGTAATCAATATGTAATTTGTACTATAAAAACTTTTTCTCATGCATATATGCTGTAAAAAATTTTGTCCCATGCAATTTTACCGTTAACGTTCAGATTGTTATAAAGAAAAAAAATAATTTTTTTATAAACTGGGTCGGTCAGGGTAATATCAGTTCAGGTCTCTCTCGTGACCCGACCTAGTCAGGTTCAAAAAATCATAGTTCAGACCCGACTCGCAAGGCCGGTCCAAGTCGGGTTCAGGTTTTCAGTTTGGTATGAGGAACAATATTTGGCTAGATCAGAAAATTGCAAAATCTCTAATTTTTTTTATGTTACAGTAAGTAGATAGCCAATCAAAACACACTATTATTAAAACTTCACTAAAACTATAAAAAATTTGAAAATATTATTATTATATATTAATTATGTTTTTATTATATTTTAAAAAACGTTATAATTACTAGTTATAAGTTAATAATAATAATATAAATAATATATATTAAAACTGTTTTAGTAATATTAATAAAAACATTTTTAGAACATTATTAAACTAAATAAATTTCATATTTATAGTATAATATAAAAATTTATATTATATAAATATATCATATTATAATATATTTTATAATATTAAATATAATATAAATAAAACAAATCAATAATATAATGATTTAGACAAATGTGTTTACCCCAAAATCTCGCAAAAAAGATTTTTTGTTAAAATACGAAGGATGGTTTCATAAGCAAAATTACGAGATATAAGCATTTTTTAAAAATAATTTTGGTTTAAAAAATATTTTTAAAAAACTTATTTTAATATATTTTTAAAATATAATAATAATGTTTTTATAATATTTTTAATAATATTAAAATAATATTTTAAAATATTTTTAAACAATTTATTTTAAACTATTTTTAAAATATCATAATAATGTTTTTATAATAATTTTATAATATTTTTAAAACAGATTTAAATTTTTATTTTATTTTTAAAATTTTTATTATATTATTAATATATTATAAAAATATTATTAAAATATTTTTTTATATAAAAGCATATTTATTATATTTTCAAAATATTATTATTTTATTATAAAAACATATATACTTTTTTTTAAGTTTCAGTAAAGAAGTATTCAATTTTGTTTAATCTTTTTTGCCAAAAACAGTTATGCTGTGTAATGAGTTTGTATTTCATGTAAGTGGCCTTTATTATGGATAAATATAATTTTACAGACCAATTATATACAAAAAAAAGAAAATAGTGTTAGAAATAAATTAGGCATAGATGCGTAAAACTAAAATTTTTTTTATAACAAACCAGTAATTTATTAAAAAAAGTACATACAAAAGCTAATAATATTAGTAAATTTTCTGTATAATGATCCAGAATGTTATATTTTAAATCACTTTACTTCTATTTTTAAAGTGTTGAGCACTTTAGTATTTCTTTTTATTGTGTTTATTTTTTAAAATAAGTCATTCATCTTTAATTTTTTTATTTAGTTTGTCTATAAGCAAAATAATCGAAGTATTGAGAAGCTATTTATCAACTCTTATTCAATAATTTAATATACCACTTATTATCTTATACATAGCAGATAGATATCTTATTTCACTAGCAATTAATTCACAAACTTTTATTTTACAATCAACTTAAAGATAAGTTTATTATATTTTACTGATACTTTAGTTCACAGATATGCTTATTTTATAGACAACTTATTTTACCAAGTTTATTCGCAGACAGAGTCTAGTTATTGTCTTTGGTCTTGAAAATATTGGCAAAGCTCTTAGAAAAATTCTTTCTTTTTTCAGTTCTGTTTGTTAATTTGTTAATTTAGAACAAGAATTAAGATTAGTGTAATTTATAGAAAAAAACTATTCTGTGAAATGAGCTGCAAGTAAAAAAAAAAAACTGTCTATGAAATGGATTTTCAGTGAAATGAAATTTTGTATACGAATTATTGTATGCAATTAATTATTGAAATAAAGTGTTTATAGAGTAATTGTTGGTAAATGATATGAATATGGTACGACTTCTTGTGTAGAATTGATCTTGATAAAATAAGTTAATGGAAATCACTATGCAAAAAATGATGTATATTTACTCAAAATCTGTAAAATAACTCACTAACATAATGTGGTGATGGTTAGCTTCTAAATTGACTAAAAGTCAACAGATCAAAAATCAATCCAAACAGTAATGAGCCTCTGTGTGGCAATTGCATATTTCAGATGATGAAAACTCAATATTAATAGGCATATCCAGTATACACAATTACTGGATATTAAAGGAAAGATAAGTAAATTCAATGAATTGCTAATTCAGGATAGCATAAAAGAATACTAATATAGTAGTTTGTAAATATGATATAAGGTATCATATCAGCAAGGCAACACAACTACAATCTTGAAAAAGGCGAATTGCATTCTAACAAAACTATATACCCTCAGCAGAATCCTGCCATCTTTTGCAAATCTTTTATATTTACGACTGGCCTGCATCATGCAGGTGGGAAACTATCGACCAACATTATGATTACTAATTCTACTGTAAAGCTTTAGACAAACAACTGCTTGCTTTATTTGGGTAAGAAATTGTTAGCTGGTTGCTAGTTTACTTATACAGATGTATGCTACATATACATCGTATATAAAGTTATAATATCGCACTTTTGGCTGAAACATATTCACTATATTGCTCAAAATATATAAAAATTTTCAAAAAATAAACTTTAGCATAGCAATCAAAAAGCGTTTTATTTTATAATATATAGTAAATACCAGTTTATCTAATTATTTTAATTATGATAGTATCAAATTGCAACGTCTAATTGTACTATTCAAACTTAAATATAGAACCCAGAGTGAAATTATGAACAAATTCAAACATTTCTCAGTTTGGATATATCTGAACATGTCCAGTTTACCATATCTGGCTCGAACATCAATATGTACAATACTGCATATATTTATGCACTATGAATACTATAGTCGATATTGATTTTTAAACATATCTAATTTTTTTGGTTAATATTTGATAGTACAGCCACTACATGATCATGTGCTAGTTATTCTTATAAAAAATTTTACCTATGTAAAAAAAACCTCTAGGCAGCCAGGTCTAAAATTTTTTCAAATGTTATGTAAACTAGTTAATTTTATTTGTATTGTCTAAGTTTATATGTAAAAAAAATTTTTATTAATTTTTATTTGATGTACAAATGTTTTTGCACTGGACCATATTAAAAAATTCTATGATTTTCAAAATTCCAAAATTTTACTAATTAATTCTAACATTGTGCTCTAAAAAAACTTGTTCAGCATATAAAAATATATTATTTCAGTATATTTACTTTTATATTTCTTAAAAATTTAAAAGAAGATGCTTAATTTTAAATTTTTTGATCAAAAAATCAAAAATTAAACATCTTCTTTTAAATTTTCAAAAAATATAAAATTAAATAGGCAAAAATACAATAGCTAGGGTTCCGCAATTTGATTTGATCTTCAAATATTTGAATCAAATATTTGATCAAATTCAAATTTGACTATATTTGATTTGATCAAATTCAAATATGGCCATATTTGATTTGATTTGACAAATATTTGATTTGATTTGAAAATTACTATTAAAAATTCAAATTCAAATCAAATTCAAATTCAAATATTTGAATCAAATCAAATTCAAATCAGGGTCAATTTGATTTGATCAAATTCAAATTGATCCAATATTTGATTTGATCAAATTCAAATTGATCCAATATTTGATTTGATTTGAATTTGAGGAACTCTAACAATAGCAACTCATCGCTATGCGACCCTTATATAATCAGCTAATCACATTAAAGATTGATGATCATATAAATAGGATGAGCCGGATTAGGGTTTAATTCCCTTCATCCGATTCGATCTAGATCTAGGTTTGATTTTTTTTTTTTTTTTTTAGAAATTCATTTAGTTTCTTTCTTTTTTTTTTTTAGATTTGTAAACTTGAGGGAGTGAAATACCAATAGCACCGGCGAATGTTAAATGGCTTTTAGGTATATTATAATTTTCTTTTTTTTTTTTTTGCTTCTAGTTGTTTTGTTTTAGAGTTGTCTTGTTTTATTAACCTTTTTTTTTTTTTAGGCTTTGCCGGACGTTGCTTAGTATATGCAAATGCGGCTTTTCGGGTAAGTTATTAAATTTTTTTTTGTTTTTCTTATTTTTTTTTCTTGTTAGTTTGATCTTGGACGTCAGTTTTCTTTCATGGAAGACATCGGGTTTTGGGTTTCTTTCTTGACGGACGTCGCTTTTTTTTTTGACAGATGTCAGTTTTTTTCTTGGAGGTTTTTGGACGTGCACGGTTTAAAGTATGATATTAATTAATTCTTCTTTGTTTTTCTTTTTTCTGTCTTGTTATTAATTTCAATTTTTTTTTAGGTTTCGCCAGACACGAATCTGCATTAGTAAACGTGCGTGTGGTGTTCGGGTAAGGTTTTTTTTTTTGTTTTTCTGTTTTTCGTTTTTTTTTCTTGTTAGATTTGTTACTAACTTCTTTCTTGGGGATTTAGACTTCATGGGACGTGAATCAACACTGAACAGAGCGTGTGTACGGTAAATGTGTGTGTGGTGTTCAGGTAAGATTTTTTTCTTTGTTTTTCTGTTTTTTGTTTTTTTTCTTGTTAGATTTGTTACTAACATCTTTCTTGGGGTTTTAGACTTTGCGGAACGTGCGTATGGTGTTCAGGTAAGATTTTTTTTCTTTGTTTTTCTGTTTCTTGGTTTTTCTGTTTTTCGTTTTTTTTTCTTGTTAGATTTGTTACTAATTTCTTTCTTGGGGTTTTAGATGTCGCGGAATGTGAATCAACACTGGGCAGGCATGTGTGCGGTATTTCCGATAAAATATTAAATTTTCTTCTTTACCTTTCGCTTTTTCTTTGTTTTGTTAATCTTGTTACTAATTTCGTTTTTCTTTCTTGAAGGTTTTTTTAAAGCTTCGCCAAGCAGAATCAGCACTAGAAAACATGTTTGTAGCGTTTCGAGTAGGTAAGAAACTTTTTTGTTTTTGGTTTTTTTTTTTGTTATTGTCTTGTTCACTAACTTTTTAGGTTTTGCTGAAGTGGGTCAAACGTTTAATGGAAACACTGTGCGAACGTATCATGGAAGCACCAGGTAAACATATAATGGAAGCACTGGGCGAACATGTATGGAAACACCGGACGAACGTGTATGGAAGCACCAGACGAACGTGTATGAAGGCACCGGGCAAACATGTATAAAGGCACCGGGCGAACATGTATGGAAGTACTGGGCAAATATTGAGTCTTTAAAACATCGCCGATTTTGTTGAACTGTGTTTTTTTTTTTTTTTTAATAGAATTCGTTGGGTTATGATATTATAATGTAGTAATAGATTTAATGAAAATAAATTAAAACATTTGTATTGAATTTTTTTTTTAAAAAAATAAAAATTTTGGGGTTGCACGGTAGTAGTGATAAAATTTTCGATAGATTCGCTTTTTTTTTTAATTATTAGTGATCAGGCGATATTTTTAAGTGATTAATCGATCAAAATCAGTTCTGTAAGTCACGTGTTCGCCGGCTTGCTTCGTGTTTATTGCTTCGCAAATTAGTGGTCATGTGACTCACGTGATTGATTTTGATTGGTCGATCGTGGGGTCGTCATGCCGATGGGTCGCCATAAAATAACACCCAATTAAATATACTAGAATAATATATTTTTATGTTTTTTATGTACTGAACAAATTTTCTTAGAGCACAATAATAAAATCAATTAGTAAAATTTCGAAAATTATAATATTTTATATAATTTTATTAATAAAAATACTATAGTGTGGGACACTTAGAGATAACAATAAAATAGCTAATTTTTAAAAATTAATCACTTATAATACAAAAAAGATACAAAAAAAAAAAGCCACTGTTTTAAAGCTAAATTAATTTACTACAAAATAGCAGCTTTAATTTTTTAAAAAAAATATTTGTTATCAAGTTATTAGAGTTTAAAATTCTGTATTTTTTATATAAATGATCCAAAATATGATATATGGTGCTCCAAGTCACAAAGATTTTTAACAAAGTTATTATCTTTGAATTTGCCTTCTTTTTGAAAGTTATCGAATTCTTCTCATTAAATGTGCCAAATTTGGCTAGATATATTCAAGGTACACCAAATTTGGCTAGATATATCCAAAATGCGCCAAATTTAGATTTGGCTAAATATAAAAATTTGTAATCAAAATTCGCAAATTTTAGTTTAATTTTAAAAACTGATTTTCTCGATAACTAACAATTAGAATTAGCTCAAATTTTTACTGTAAATAGTATCGATATCAGACTATAACATACTAAAATTTCAGCAAATTTGACCTGGTAGTTCTTGAGTAATTTCTTGCATACGATAGTCAATTTTTTTAAAAAAATTGACTATCATATGCAAGCAATTACTCCAGATCAAATTTGCTGAAATTTTTAATATGTCATAGTCTGATACCGATACTATTTACAGTAAAAATTTGAGCTAATTCTAAGTGTTAGTTATCAAGAAACTAATTTAAAATTTAGCTAAAATTTGCGAATTTTTAAACTATCGATATTAATCGAATTTTTATATTATTGATTATTACCAATTAAAATTGATATATATCGATAATTGATTATTATTGTACGGGTCTTATATGACAACCCGTGCTTTTTATGTTTGGTTATTGTACGGGATTGTTACGTCAGACACCGTGCAATAAGATAGTTATTATATGGATATGTGGAATAACCCATTACACACACGGGTTCATATTTAAATCCTGTGCCTTCGGCACGGAATATGAACCCGTGTGTAACTGGGTTATTCACTACAACCCATACAATAACTATAATTAATTGGTTGGAGTTAATAATCGATTAATAACTCCTCAAACAATTATAATCAATTAAATTAATCGATTATAATCGATTATGCCAATTATAATTGTTATATATCACTTTAAAAAATTTTGTGATGTATTGATACTAAACATAGTACGTATATACATATCAGATATGTTGTGAAATGCAAAAATTATTATAGGATAAAGATATTCGGACTGATTTAATTGAAGTTAATGCTATTAGTTTGGTCTTACAAAAATCTAGAACTAGTCAAAAACTGATTTATCATTTTCACACCAATTTTATGTAGATCAAATATATGTAACGCCAATTTTAATACAAATTATATGTAACAACAAGGCACCAATTTTATAGCTCACATAATAAATTGTATAAATTTTTTAAATTTTAATATCATATAATTTTGATATTTTAAAAATTTTAACCAATAAGTTTGATAGAGCTAAAGATAAAGATTTATTTTTATCAGTTAATTATTAAATAAATCTTTGATTTTATAGTTATAAGATTTTAAAAAAGCAATCAGAATTTGATAAGAAGTGACTTGAAGCACCATATAAAAAAAATTTTTTTTATTGAATATAAAGAATAAGTATTTATAATTGCAAAACAAAAATTTGAAATATATTTTAATAATAAATATTGACTTGTAATTTAAGTTGTAATAATATAAATTTATATAATTATTTTTTAATTATACGTCTTTTTTTTAAGTAACTAATCAAATTACAGAAAATACAACCAATCAAAACTGAGAAAATTATAAAATATTAAAAATCAGTCATTTGAATAATTTTAAAATTAATAAAATTTAAAATTCAAAATGGGACTTTCTATCTCTAAGTGTCTCTCACTATAAAAAATTCTCTAATTCTCAAAATTTTACTAATTGATTTTAACTTTGTGCTCTAAGAAAATTTGTTTAGCACTCAAAAATATATGTATTATTTTGATTTATAAAAATAGATGTGATAATTTAGTTTTTAACAAATTACTAAAATTTATATGTAATAATTAAATTTTAGCAAATTTACTTGATTTTAGGGGTAGCAAAAACCTCAGATTATTTATGACCTATATTAGAGATGTCTGGGTTTTAAAAAAGCTATTAAATAAAAAATCATTACTTGTACATAATTTTATTATTATAATTAATATTGAGCTCTTAGTTTTTTAAAATATATTTATTATTTTTTTAGTAAAATTTTTTATTATAATAAAAAAACTTTTCAAAATATATATAAAAAAAAACAAAAAAGGGTGTGGCGACTTAGGGAAGTTGGTAAGTTGTTATCTCCAAGTGGCAGGTTTAGGGTTCAAATCCTACTAACAATGCTTTAAAAAAATAGATCTGTGTTCCGGTAACTGTTTCCTGTCAATTAGTTGAGTACATTACCTATAGTTCTTGGTTACTATCTCAAATGGAAGCTTTCAGACGAAGTTGTGTCTTGTAACACAGACAAATCCAAGAAACCGGAGAAACAGAAACCCATTTGGCAAAACCCGAGTAAGGAGGTAGCAAAGATCTTTGATGGTACTACCGAAACTGGAATATTGGACTAGAGCCGAAGAACCAGACGTCGACCTCAGGAACAAGATCAAGTACCGGAAGAAAAGGACCTATGTTATAAAAGTAGGTACCAGGAGGAGAAAAACCATAATGGCACCTAATGCCAGGTAGATCAACTCTTCCAGGCCAACTGAATTGGAAGTCTGGGAAAATGATAAAGGACCAATAGAAAAGTAATAATGAGTACCGAGTTTGGAGTGAACCTTATAAGGACAGAAATAGATAATAGTAGTAGTTGGGTATTCTCTAACTGCAATTTGTTCACCTTAGTGAATGTGTAAGTTACCAAGGAGTAGGTGAATACCTGATAGGACAGGCACCGCTCTACCAAGTTTCCTGTTGAGAATAAGCTGGTTTGTACCTTTGGGTATAAGAAGGAGTTCTAAAGGATCTTATGAAAAGAGACCCGGGTGGTTGGACTGACTGCATAGATAACGCAAACATCCAGTAAATCAGTTGAAAGTCTAGATAGGAAACTGAAAATCAGAGAGTTTAAATAGACAATTCCCATAGTTGAATTGCAGGTATAGCATCTAGTATGGAACCTTCAGGTGGACCACTTAAATTAGACACCAAAAGTGTACGTGTGGCTAGTTGTACTCTTATCTATGTAGAATCCAGATGCATAAACTGAATAAAGTATATGTCCCAAAACAGGCACTTTGAAATCAAAAAAAAAATAAAAAATAAAAAAAAAACAAATAGTTTGTATAATAGTAAATTTGCTAATTTTTATATTCTCTTTTTTGATCCCAAGTAATTTGTAATCTACTGATCTGATTTTGATAATTTAACTACCATTAGAATCAGAAAAATAAGCTTTATACCTTTTAATTAGAAGCCAAAAAAGATTTACTTATTAGTTAGAATTAAAGATATAATATATAGTATTATATTAAATACTAAAAGTAAAAAATTTTTGGATAACTATAAAAATAGATAGTAGAAATAGTCAATCCCTATTTTTATTTATAAAGTTATCTAAAGCCAAGTGTGTTTATATAATAAAAAGCCAACTAAATTGTAAAATTTGATCTTTATAAATTAGTTTAATGAGACAAAAACAAAGAAAAAAAGAAAAACAATAAAAATACAAAAAATAAGTATTTAAGAATAGGGTATTTTAGGTTATATTACACATATATAATTTTATACAAATCACAGAGCTCAGCCCTTATAAAAGCTCTTACAAACTCGTAATGGTTAAAATTTTTTGTCAATAGTTTAATATTGTCAAAAAAGATGTTTTTTGATCGTTCAAAGGCTCATGTACTCAACGGTAAGTTGTTTTCTATTAGGGCAGTGTCATTAATCACCTGATTATTTTTTATCAGAGGCCTACCCCCCCTCCCTCTTCCTCAATATATAAATAGTCAGGTTCTTATATATAATTTCAACTTTTTTTACCCCTCCCCCCCTAAAAAATCACCTGATTTTTGTTACTCCCCTTAGCAAGTTGGTTTAAAAAAGGTTTATTTAAAAAAAGCAAAGTTAACTTTGCGCATGAGGCTTCAAAAATGCACATGCCAAGCAAACTTTATTAAAAAACAATTTTTTTAAAAAAAATTTAGTAGATAACAATTTCAATCACTTGTTTACAATTAATTATATTGTGAAAAACTATAATGTTTAAAAATTTTTGGAGGTTAGCTAGAGACTATTTGTAAAAAAAAGCGTTTATTAATAGATCAATTTATAGATTATATAGTCATATTAATACATGGGTGATGGTCAAATTAGATAGTTGTAAAAGGCTAAAATTTTTAATTGTAATATATATAATGAGTGTAAAAAGCATTTTATTATATAATTATTTATTATTATATTGGTAAAAATTAGTTAAAGTAAAAAAAATTGTTATAGTTCAAAAGATATTTAATTTCCATTTGTAGTAAATGTAATAATTTGATTGGCAAATATACAATAAGTTACTATTTTTAGTTTGTTGTACTAATGATCTATATCTTGCAGCTATGGCATTATTTTACTATAATGTAAATCATATGAAATATCCTATCTTTAAGAGTAGAGGATATGTAGATCATTTCTATTAATAAACTAGTTACTAAAAATTTTATATTTAATAATAAAGAAAATTTTCATTAAGTAACCATATTAAATTTTTAAATAAAATTGCAGAAGAGGTTTTTCTGATTCTAATAGTAGTTAAATCATTAAAATTGGCCCAGTAGAACCTAAAATATAGTTGTTTTTATCTTCATGACTCTATTTTATCTATTGTTTACACGTGATTTGATTGGCCAATTTGTGATTACCCCCGCAGAATAGACCTGTCCCCACAAAAGTTGATACTATAAAAACTTTATCAAATTTTATTCAAAATTAATAAAATTTTTATGATATGTGTAATTTTTTATTACGACCAATTTTTACTTAGTATTATATATAAATATAATTTATATAGTAAAAAATTAACTTTTATATGTAGCAACTTTTAAATTCGCAGTAAAAATATTTTTGGTCACTCATTTATTAATAGAAATAATCTACATACCCTCTATCCTTAAACCTGTCTAGATGCATTAATAAAAAATAACATGAAGATAATTTTACTTATAAACTGAGCCCTAGCTCTAATTCCTAACTAATCTTTACTTTAATTTTAATTAAATAATCAAAAACATATATATACCCTGCATTGGCTATTCTTTATTTATAGTAATTAGTTTGCTTATTTTTAACTTTTTTTAGCAGATCTTTTTATATTTAGTATAGAGTTCCAACATCCAATCTGGTTAATAGTCCAACAGATAAGCTGAATTGAAAAACAAGTCAACCAGATTACAATTTTGGCAAACTACTATATATGTTCAAAAATAAGCTATGGGGTGAAGTCAATAGAAATGGAACAAATTTATTAGATAAATTTGTCCCATTTTTATTAATGACCCTCCTATATTTACTCGAAATAACGTGCACTTGTGCGTTATTTCAAGGAGATGCGCATTATTTCGAGCACGCGCGTAGGTGTTTTTTTAGGATAAAAGGTCTAATTTCTAAAAAATTGTGTATTATATATGTATGCTGCATAAAAAACCTATATTTCTTAATTTTATATATAGCTTTTCCGATCTAAGTCAGATTTTTTGACTAAAAAAATTCTTATTTTTGCTTGTTATTTGAATTCATTATTTTAGCAGATTATTAATTCGACATTTGGAGTGTGCTTATATTGGGATACACATAGGTGTTATTTCAAAACCAACATGCTATTTTAAGAAAATGTAATCTTTGAAATAATGCCTATGTGCATTATTTCAAGTAAATACAGTACTACCTAAAATAAGCTACCCCTGATTTTTTTTAAAAATTTTAAAAAATTCATTAGTAGTTGCTACAGTGCGGGACACCTAAAGACATATATAGGCGCCAAATTTTTGCCTGCTGTGTAGCATAAATCTAGACTTTTGATTGGTTAAATTCTGTATAACTAAGCTAAAATTAATTTTATTGGCTAATAAAATTTAGATGTTTTTTATTTTTTTTATATTAAATGCCAAATTTTTAAATTATATATAACTTTAATTTAATATTACACCTTCAAAACTAAATAAAAAATAAAAATTTTTTACAAAATTTAAAGTTTAGCCAAAAATCTATCAATTATATAAAAAATTTTTTGCATTGGTTTATTTTTTAAAAAGTTGTATCAATTTAAAAATTTTATTATAAAAAGTATATGGCTTTTGGTGTCCTGCACTATATATATCAGCAAAAATATATATGCATAAACTTGCGCAAGTTTTTACAGTATGTAAGAAAATCGTAAACTTACGTAATATTTTTTTAGTGTAAAATTACGTAAGTCTTACAATGTGTAAGAAAATTGTAAATTTATGTAAAAATTTTCTGTAAAGTTATGATTTTCTTATAGTGTGTAAGAAAATTGTAAATTTATATAAAATTTTTACATAAATTTACAATTTTTTAATGGTATGTAAGAAAAATTGTAAACTTACATAAAATTTTTACATAAATTTACAATTTTCTTACAGTGCATAAAAAAAATAAAAAAACCATTTTACTCTAATTTTCAAATTATTTCGAAATGAATCAATGTTTAGCTAATATTTTTGAAATATTTCGAATTATTTCAAATTTTTTTTTTTT
>QKWP01000446.1:24819-56224 GCA_003550325.1 Gigaspora rosea | reverse complement strand
AGAAGTCGCGAATATAATCAAATATAAGTGAATATGAGCAAATATAAGCAAATATAATAGTTTATTTTTTTTCTGTTTTGTTTTTTTTGGTTATTTTTTTCAGGGTTGTTTTTTGTTTGTTTTTTTTTTTACTAGCACTTTTTAGGAAGTTGCGAATATGAACGAATATAAGCGAATATAATAGTTAAACAAAGAAAAAGAGAAATAATAGCTACTACAGGGTAAGAAATATAAGTGTATAGAGCTATTATTATGCAACGAAGTGTGAAAGTAGTTTAAAATATTACTATTTTTTTCATTTTCGTTTTTTTTGGTTTTATTTTTTTTTGTTATTTTTTTTATTTTAGGAAGTAGCGAAAATAAGCGAATATTAGCGAATATAAGTGAATATTATAGTTAAAACAAAGAAGAAAAGAATAATAGCAAACTGCAGGATGAAAAAATAAGTGTTTAGAGCTAGCATTATGTGACAAAGTGCGAAAGGGTTCAAAATATTACTATTTTTTTGTTTTTGCTTTTTTTATTATTTTTTCGATTTTAGTTTTTTTTTGTCTTTATTTTTTTTGGCATTTTTTTCAATTTTTCGAAAAAATGTAAATAATATATAATAAAATATATAATTTTGATTAAAAATATATATTAAATTAAAATATAATGTATAATAATAATAATAAATAAAAAAAAACGTCAAACTCTTCCTGACGATCATTCGGACCAAAATTCTAGCTAAAGAATTTGGAAGATATATCTCAAAGTGGTATAACAAGTATACCTAGTAGGCTTAAATAAACTTAGAGAAAATAGTTTTCGAACATAGGTTACATCAAAGCAAAATTTGGAGACGACGATATTTTTAGAGATTTCTTTCAAAAAACAACTTTTTTAAAAAAAAAAATTTTTGACAAAAAGTGGGCAAGTGCAGTTACCCCATTGTGCAGATCTCTGTTTACAACTACAAACACGTAGATCAAAACAAAGACCAAAACGGGAAATCCCCAAACCTTTTGAATAAATAAACAAACACGTTATCAGAAATAACTATTACTAATAAGTAGTAATAAAAATAAACATTAGAAGTTAAACCAACTTAATAATAGGAATCTTCTAGAAAGACAAATCCTAAAATGGAAGAACTAGGAACATACAGGAATATATTTACCTATGCGGAAATTGAAGTATGGGATCAGCTAAAAGCTTAGACAGGGAAGTGACGAATAAGGATAAAAATATAGCAAGGTGGCTTGGATTGAGTAACCAAAATGCAGTGTGTTTAATAAGGAAAGTCATTGAGACATATAAATGGATTGAGTATAAAAAAGCAACCAAGCAAGAGGTATGCGAAGAAGAAGAGGCCCTCATATCAGGCAAGGAGAAAGAGACCAACCTCACACGTAAAGATAAAGTAAAAAAAATATTAAATGACACAGAGTATGGAGTCCTAGATTACGGAATAGAAGAAATTCTAGCGAGAGTAGAAGACAGTAGTGTATCTGCGGAGCAAGAATTGAATGAAAAAGTTCCTAAAGAAAATGATGATGAAGCTATGAAGCAAAAAGAAAATATGATGGAAATAGATTCAAAGGGTGAAAACATAGTGACAGTACTTCCTCCAAGTACTTCATCGGAAGTAGAGACTAAGGACATATACAACTCAAGATGGACTCCACCGACAAAAGAAGTTACTGACGAAAATAAAGAAAAGAAAAATGATAAAATTGGTTTGACAGTATGGGATATCCCAACATTCACTAGAGCGGCACAACTAAAAAGAGCTCTTAGCTTTTATAGAAGAGTGACTATCCTCAGAGCGATGGCATGCGGTAGAACCAAGGCGCTCTATGTAGAAATAGAACCAAAAGATGACAAAAAAAAGCTTTTCTTAGAAAATGCATGGTCAGTTCACTTCGAGCTGGGAAAGTTAGTCAGAATAACACTGGGGAAATTCGATAAAGAAGCCTTAGTAGAGAGGAATAAAATTAAAGGAATAATTAGAAATTTGCCGACATCAGCTGTAGAGTCTGCATTGCTCCGACAATTGAGAGAAAGTAATGTGAAGGCCATTTACATTTCACAAAATAGTAACGGGAATCAGAGAAGAACTGCCAGTGTTTATTTTGAAACAAAAGAGGACCTTCAAAACGCAGTAAACAGACCAGTTTGGTATTATAATGCTAGACTGGAATGGGAAACGAAGAATATTTATTTACGAAAAGAAGGGAATAAGAGAATATTACAAGAGAAACCAAGGAACTCAGAAGTAACAGAAGGAGATGAGAGTAGAGATTATGGGTCGAAGGGCAAGGGAAAAATGAAAGAGTATAGAAAAGAGCAAGGTTATAATACGAATAAAATAGGAATTAAGAATCAGAGTCACAAAATACACGGAGTCAGGCACTGGGACAACAAGGAACAAAACAAAGAGAATCATTTGGCAGAGAAAAAGGCAATACTAGACCTACATGCAAACAAAAACATGTGAGAAGATGGTGAAGGGAAGGGAAATAAGAGGACAGTTCCAGATTTCATAGAGTCAATTATTTCTTCATTAATGGGCAACTTTAAAAACAAGGTATTAGAAGAAATCTTAAAAGCAAGTAGGGCACAGGAGTGCCCTACTCGCTCCTAGTGGGCGCCCCAGTTGAACCAATGATTGTCAGTACTATGAGTAATTGTCTGGCTTCTTGTAGTATTGATGAGAGTAAAAGCCAGAAAGACAAAGCCATAGTCTTGCGGAAGGACGTTAACAAGTATGCAGCAGTTAAAGTTGGTGTTCATAATATAAATGGCATTAAAAACAATATACAGAAGTTACAGGAGGTGTGTGACTATGGTAAAGAACATAAATTGAATATCATTGGCCTGGTGGAAACAAACATTAGCGAGAAAGAAGCAAAGTTTATAAATATCGAAAATTCTATATATCAGGGGTATTGGTCTAGTGCAGAATTGACCAAAAGAAAAGGTTCAGGAGTAGGAATCTTAATTGACAGGGAATGGAGCAGACATATTACAAAAGTAGAGAAACTGAACCCATATATGATAGGCATGACTCTTTCTTTTAAAAGAACGCTTTTAAGATATGGATTATATACCTCCCACCAAACGATAAGGAAAGAATAAAGGAAATTCAGAGGCAGTTAATGAGAGACATAGCAGGTGCTAAAGCCAATATCTACCATATCTTGGGCGGAGACTTTAATAAAATTTTAGATATAGAACTAGATACAGCAAATCAGAAGGACAAGCAAAAATATAAGGAGCTGCCGTTAACAAAATGGATAGAAAGACTAGGCTTTATAGAAAGCTTTCGTCATTGTAACCCCAAAGAGAGAAAGTATACTTGGTCAAATGGAAGAAGTCAAACCAGAATAGATCACATCTGGATATCAAGAGAATTACGTGCAGCGGCTAAAAAATGCGATATCGAAGACATGATCTTAGTCACTGGTAGTGACCATAATCTAGTTTGGCTATTTCTCAATTTGGGAGAAATACTAAGATTTAAAACTAAGAGAAGGAAGGAGGAAACCATATATAAACGACGCATATTTTTGTATGATAAGGCCACAAACGAAAACTGGGAGGAATATAAGAGCATGTTAGAGAGACTTCTGAGGCATACAAAGGAAGATCAGGAGAAGGTAATTGGAGAAGAAGAAAAGGAAAGAGAAGTTAACGAAAGATGGAACCAGATTGAAAATGCCATACTAAAGGCGGCGAATCGACATATTCCTTCTAAATGGGTTAAAAACATAAGGGAAGAGGTTAATAAAAATGTAAACAGAAGCCCGGTATTCAAAGACTCGAGGAATCTAAGAAGAATCACACGTAAAGCCATAAAAAGTATAGGAGAAATAGCTAATCAAGTAGATAGATTATTGTTTGACTGTCAAATTCAGAGTATCAACGAAAGGAACAATAGTCAGGTATCTCTAACGCCAATAGTTTGGGAAAAAGAGTAGTTTGACGAGGTGAAAAACTGGATAAAAATTCTAGAAAAGAGGGCCAATCTGGAGGAGCAAAAACGTAAGGAGAAATGTATCGTAGAAAATATAGAAAAACGATATGGTCTAATTGGAAAAAATGATAAGCTGATGCTGAATAGGATTTTGGAGCGTCCCTGGTGGAAGACCCTAATAGACAAAGTGCTAAAGCAAGAAGGGTCGAACCATAGTGTCGGGAAATTGATAACTGAACCGTATAAGATTAAAGAGGAGGTAAAGGAGTTTTATCAGGGGCACTTCAAAAAGAGAAAACATAATTTTGAGAGAATGTCAAAGGATTGGATTGAGGAATACGAGCCAAAACACTGGATTGACCCAACTTGGTACGAGGAAGTAGAGCAGCCAATCCAAGAACCCAAATAGACAGAGTGCATAAAAGATGCAAAGCGAACACTGCGCCAGGTTTATCAGGCATAAGCTATACCTTTATTAAAAGGGCGGGTCCCGTAGCCACAGCAGCTTTCTTAAGGTTGAGCAACCTAGTATTAGATTGTGGAATTATGCCTCGAAAATGGAAGATAGGACAAATCTTCCCTATACCAAAGCTAGTCGAATGGGACTATGCTCTGGCTAGTACAAGACCCATCATGCTTTTAGAAACCTTTAGAAAAACATTAGTAAGAATTGTGCAAAGAAGGCTTAGCCTAGTGCTTACTCAGCACCGAATCTTAAAAGATCAAAATTACGCAGGCCTTCCTGGAGAGGCAACAAGCATCCCTATTCATATTTTTAATAACCTGGTAGAAGAGGCGAGAGAAAAGAAAAAGGAGGTGTGGGTGCTTTTTCAAGATATCAAAAAAGCCTTTGACTCAGTGCCCTCTGAAAGTATACAACAAGCATTGCGCAGAATTAAGGTCCCAGAGAAAACGAGCCATTTTATTACAGAGTTGTATGCAAGAAGAGAAGTTTGGGTTATTACAAAATTTGGGATCACAGAAGGTTTCGAGGCGGAAGATGGTATTGATCAGGGGGAGATCATTTCTCCCCTAGTGTGGAAGGTGATATACGACCCTCTCTTGTGCAAGATCCAAAGCCTAGAGGAAGGCTATAAAATGGAGGTGAATTGGCCAATAGATATAAATAAAGGCTTAGTCAGACAGGAAAAGGCGAAAATAAATTGTCTGGCATATGCAGATGACACAACCTTCATCGGGTGATTGAAAAAGGATCTAGAAACAATTACCAGAGTAGATAACGAATACTATGAAATAAACGATATAAAAACAAACCCCACAAAGTCAGAACTCCTGGTACTGCACAAGAAGAATAAAGAGGAGGAGGCTTCAATAGAACTTGGATCTGACAGAGAAATGGTCAAAATGGATGCAAAAGGAAAGGCAATTCGGTTTTTGGGCGTTTGGGTCACAGAAAAGAACCAAGCTAGAGATTGCAAGAAGAGGATCCAAAAAGATGTAACCAGTTTTAAAGCAATACTAAGGTACAAAAAGCTGTCAATAGGACAGATTAAGTATCTTAACAATATGGTGTTACTACCGAGAATTGAATACAAAGCAATGACCAATCTGTTGCCGAGAAGTGTATATGAGGCTATATATCAACCAATTATCAGAATGGCTAAATGGAAAGCTCAACTGGTATCTACAGCTTCTAATTGTCTAGTTACAAATGCTGACTTCATAGGGATGAAAACTTTTTGGGATAGGCATACTGAACACGCTATAACAGAATGGAGCGTAAGAATCAACGATAGTGGTTTATTGGGAAAACGACAATGCTGAGACTAAAGGAGGCGCAACTAGAACATTGCAACCCTTCTCCAATATGGTGCTTCGAGGAAAGCGAGTTCAATGAAGCAAATATGAAATTCAATTTAAATGCGAAAGTACTGCAGTTAGCAAAAAGTCTGGGGCTTGAAGTGACATCTGAGACGCACATTAAGGAATGGCAAATTGATGAAGCTGAAGGTAGTGGCACAAAAATTATAAAGGTGCTGCAAGAAGCAAACTGGAAGGGGAGCCTAACAAGTCTAAAGAAATTACGGCTCTGGTACTTAGAGCAACTAGTCAATCCAGAAGGAAACTCCCTGTTAACGTGGCAACAAATCAAAAAGCTAAGAAATGAGAGTACAAAAGGAAGGAAAGCTTCATGGTTTGCTGAAATCGAAAAAATCGTGACGGAAAACAATACAAAAACCTTACTCGAGCCGATTATAGATAGCGAACAGGAATTTAACCAATTTTTTCTAGAGCCAGAAATTAAGAAAGTCTCACGAAAAAGGTCAAGAAAGGAGTGGGTGTTATTTGATAGTGATAAGGAAAACTCCCCAAAAGTAGGCAGAATCGTTAAAAAAACCAAAGACATAGCGGAAGTGGGCTCTATGTTGGTAATTGAAAAATCCCAAAAGGAAAACTCTAGGGTAGTCTACAGAAATTCGAAAGGAACACCCCTGAAAATGTAAAGGAGAAGGAGAGAGTTAAATTAAACAAGCTCGTTGACATCTCACAGTGGATTGAGAGTAAAGAAAACTCAAAAGTAGGGCTTAACTTGGATCATTATAAGAGGCCACTTGAAAGACGTGCGCGAAAAGTAGACCAGAAAGAAATAAGAGAGGTAAAGAAAATTAAAAAGAAAATCACTGCAAAGAGGTGGGAAGAATTATGCATTGAGAATACGGTTAAGGAAAGAGATAAGGTGGAGGCATTGAGTCAGATTTTAGAGTGCAATTGGAGGAATAGGGTTTTTAGCTTCTATCAGTTAGGATGCACCCAACTTTGGATCGGTTAGAGTTAGGATATAGTGTAATACAGGTAGACAAAAATGGTAAGGTTGTCCGGGGCACCTATGGGGGATTGCAAGGTTGGGCGTCTTCCACTCGAGCAGAGTTAATGGGGATCGTGGAAGCACTTCTAGTAGTCCCAAATGATAGTGAAGTAACGTTCAATACAGATAGTCAGGTTGCGATAAACTTAATTAAAACGGCACTAAGGATACAAAGGACAAGGGAGTGGTTAAAACTGAACAACACTGACATACTCAGTGCGATTAGAGAGATGGTGCTAACAAAGAGGTTGAAAGTGGAGTTCAATAAGATCCAAGCTCATTCTCAGAACAAACTAAATCAGCAAGCAGACACGCTAGCAAAACGAGGACGCAAAGAAGGAAAATTAGTAGATATACATGCTGTTAGCACCAGAGGGTTCTTCCTAAAACCCACATGGCACATGAAGACCGTTGAAACTCCCCTCAGAGAGATGATCAAGAAACTGCTAGTCGTAACACATAAAGCAGAGTGGACTTTTCTATGTGGGAGAAATGATGAAGTTCATGTAGAGCTGAACTCAGAAACAGACTGGTTAGTCTTCAAAAAGGTTCTTTCACAACTGAGAAAATCGCAAGGTAGAAGCATTAGAGACAATCAAGTTTGGAGCTTTAGACTTAAAAGTTTCAATAGATTGCTGCCTACGCTCGAGAAGAGGCTCTGCTTTAGACCTGATTTGTATGAGGATGATTTATTCAAAAAATGCAATTCAACTAAAGAAACATTTGAACATCTAACTGCATGCGACAGTGACACACAGAGGTGGGCACAAGCAGAAGAAGAAATGGTTAAAAAGGCGTGGGAGAGCTTGGATGACATTGGAAAAAGAGCAGTCTTAAGAGAATAGCTTGGAATGATACTCCGAGGTACTTGTGATATTTTATATACTGAGAAAGTTAGACGAAATAAAATGGCAAGAGGAATAATTCACAAGGAGACAAGGAAACGCCTGTACGATCAAGGAATCTCCAACAACAGAATCACTAAGCTGTTGGTCCAGTTTATGCAAGATTGGCTCCAGTTCTTCCAGGATGAAATTTGGAATTTGCACTGCAAATCCGTGCTAAAGTGGAAAAAAGAAGTAGCCGTGCGGAAAAAGGAGAAGTATGAGAAGAAAAAGAGAAAGAGCAAGGAACAGGAAGAAAGTAGTAGCCAGAAGGGCGGTGAAAAGAAAAGAAGAAGTACAAGATGTTCAAAAAAGCAAGAAGAATGGTCAAGAAGTTTTGAAATAGCTACCAAGGAAGTGTACACATGGATGGTAGAGGGGATAAATTTCCCGTGGTGCCGAAATTAAGAGTAGTCATGATAGGCTGCAAGTCCTTGCCAGTGAACCACTTTTTAGAAACCTTAACAAAGGTGGAGATAAATGAGGAGGTAAAACCTTGCTATAGCAGGTCACACATAGGTGTCCAAGGCGACAACCGGGTGGGCCATACTTTAGATTTTAGCTTCAGTTAGAAGTAGTCATAAAATGTATTATACAAATTATGATAAATAAAGTTATGGCATGACTGCCGAAATAAAAAAAAAATAATAATAATAAATAAAAAATATAAAATTTATATTAAATTGCAAATCCTTGTGAAAATATGCGAAAACATACGAAAATATGCAAAAATCTGTAAAATGTTTAAAAAATTTGCAAAAAGCATGATTATGTGAATTTTATTATTAATTGATTATTAATTGATTGTAATACGTAATATATTATTGATTTATACTAGTTTTTGCAGTTTTCGCAAGTTTTCAATGTTTGTTGTTCATAATATTTTTGCTATATTTCAAATTTACTATGCCATAAAAGTTCGTAATTATTACACTTTCGTAATACTCTGAAATTACTATAGCGTAAACTTTCGTAATTATTACCCCTATGTAATACTCCGAACTAATCATAAGTTTTTCACAGGTTTACCCCTGCGTAAAAACTTACAGAGGTTTACGCATATTTTTTTTTGCTGATGTATATAAAAATCTAAATGTTACTAAGTAAATCTCAAAAGTTCAATTAAGCAAAGTTGTTCAAGACATCAAAATACATCTACAGTAAAAATTTGGTGTTATTTGGACAATTTTTATTAGGGGCATGCCATTTATTACGTAATTTTTACTATGGATACATGGTCAGAGGTAGTGATCATGTCTATATATTATATTAATTAATTAGAATTAGATAAAATGATCATACTATATATGGATAGAGGTGGCTACTAAGTAAAAAATATTACGTAATAAATGGCACACCCTTAGTACATTTTTCAATTTTTCAAAAAACTCAATATTTCGAATAGTGTTCTGACCCGGGTAAGTATCATCCGGGTCACCCGCGGGTGGGCGGGTGACCCGGGTTAAGTTATGGCCCACCCGGGTGGTCAACCCGCGGGTGACCCGCGGGTCACCCGTGGGTCAACCCGCGGGTCACCCGTGGTTCAACCCGCGGGTCAGTGACCCGTATGGGTTTACAGCGAACTTCGATACGAAGTTGATCTGTAATAAATAGATAATATTTGATCTTTTTAAGATCTTTTACATATTTTTTTTTTCTTTTTCTTTTATTTAAATTTTTTTATTTTTTTTTTATTTTATTAAATTTTTTTATTTTATTTATTCAAATTTTTTTTATAACGTTACATTTTTTTTTTACATTTTTTTAAGATCTTTTTGATCTTTTATTTAAATTTTTAAATCTATACTAAGATTAGTATTAGTTTTTATGTTTTTCTTTTTTATTTTTTGTTTTTTTTTTTTCTAACTATTTCTTTCTTCTATAGGTTTTGTATACTGCCGGCAAGAGTAAAATGGCATAATATTCAGAGATCTCGACCTGGAAGTGTTAGAACTGACTAAGATAAGTATTAGTTCTTTTTTTTTTTTTGCTTTCTTCTTTTTTATTTTTCGTTTTTTTTTGCTAAATACTCCTTTCTTCTATAGGTTATGTGTACTACTAGGAAGGGTGGAATGGCGTGAAGATTTAGAGATCTCGACTCAGAGATCTCAACCCGGAAGTGCTAAAACTAATTTTTGTATTTCTTTTTATTTTTCGTTCTTTTTTGCTAATTACTTCTTTCTCTTATGGACTTTGTGTACTGCCGGCAAGAGGAAATGGCATAAAGATTCAGAGATCTCGACCCAGAAAGGGTGAAACGGCATAAAGCTTCAGAGATCTCGACACGAAAGTGCTAGAACTGGCACTAAGATAAGTGCTTATTCTTTTTTCGTGCTTTCTTTGTTATTTTACTAATTACTTTTTTTCTAGTTTTTGTAAGGTTAAATAGAAGAGATTCGGGAACTGGTTAGTCACATTATAGTTGTTGACGGGTTTGTTATGAAGAGCAAAGAGTATTACATTAGTACCAAGAATGGAGCGATTAGTAGTTGATAGTTAGATTAGAGCGAATGTATAAAAATTAAATAAATTTAAATAAAAATATAAACTTAGTTTCGGAATTTTGGTATAGTTTCGGAATTTCGGCATAATTTTTCAAAATAGTTTCGGGCAGCATCATTACCCGCGGGTGACCCGTAGCAGAATTTTTTTTATTACCCAGTGTTCACCCGCGGGTGACCCGTAGCAGAATTTTTTCTATTACCTAGTGCTCACCCGGGTATGATTTTGACCCGGGTTGAACGGGTCACCCGTAGACCCGGGTGACCCGTCGATCACCCGGGTGACCCGCGGGTCAACCCGCCGGGTGACCCGGGTCATGTTTTTTTAAACGGGTCCAATCACTAATTTCGAAAATAAGCTACTTTACAATTTTTCATATAATTTTTTGGCCAAAAAAGGTAGACTAATTTCGGACACATATGGGGGTGAGTCAGTAGAAAAGGGACAAATCGTTTTTAGTAAAATTTTTTTAATTTTTAAACTAAAATATTTTGACAACTATTTAATCAAATTTGCTAAAAATTTTTTTATTTTAATCTTGAAATTATATAGAATTAAAATAAAAAAAAATTTATTAAATTTATTAAGATAATTGTTAAGATATTTAAGCTTAAAGTCAAAAAAACTTTTACTTAGAAAAAATTTGTCCCTTTTCTACTGACTCACCCCCATATGGTAGTTTAAATATACCAACCAGCTTAATATAACACAAACAGGTTATCAGATTTTTTTTTTATTATATCAATACTGCAACAATATTTCTTAATAGCGTATTTCTTAAATTTAACTAATTTTTTGTCTTAAATTTAAATTTTGGAAACAAAATTTATTATTGATTTTTTAATATTAAATCCAAAAAAAAATTATTGGCACTTTGATTTATAATAACATGTGGCTAACCTATTTTCTCTATAGGCTAACCATCTTTTTATTTTTTGACTCATTTCTAGATATTATAAATTTATAATAATAACATGCCTTAACCTAAAAAACATTGATACAAAATTACTGATACCTGATTAGCATTACTCAATTACAATTGATTGATCTATTTTTAATCTGATAATCAGTTTTAGTTTTGGATAACCGGGTACTAACTAGTTTTTACTTGACAGGTTACAATTAGAGATTTTTAATTCGGTTTGGAACCCTAATTTAGCAATTTTTGTAAAACTTTACCCCTTTACATATAAAGTTCTGGGTAAAAGCTAAAAAAAAATTAATAATAAAAAAAGTGCCTATCAAAAATCTTGTAATAAATTAATAAAAATTTCTCTAAGAAGCTTAATAAAAAAGTTACTAAATATAGTATACAAAGTAGAAAGTCTTCTTTTTAGAAATAAAGAAAATAGCTTGTATAAAATAAAAGACATAAAGAGTAATTAGAGATTATTTAAAAAAAAATTTAAAAAAAAAGCAAAAAAAAATTTATAGTATACTATATAAGAACATTAAATGAAGCTTTAGAATTAGATATATAAATAAACTACTCTTAATACTAGAAAAAAAACTATAGTATCCAGATATATATAGTATAAATATTTGCAAAAAATGCCTAGACAAAGAAAAACTCTTTGAATATCTTATATGCTATGAAAACAATTAAAAAAGATAAAAAGAAAGAAAAAAAACTTATTAAAAAAGTATAGAAAAACTTTGACTATCAAACAAAAAATAAATTTCTACTAAAGAACATATATAAAAAATTCTGTCAGAAACTGTAGTAAATAGATTAAAATAGCATATTGAATTGGCAAAAGAAATAGTTTATCATGCTATACAAAATTGATTAAAAGAAGCTAGGCTATTAAGCAAAAAAAGTAGAGATATCTAGTTGATTTTTTGTAATAAATGGTTTGATTTTTTCAAAAATATGGAAAAGAAAATACTATATTCTTGCAAAATAAAAGAATAAGTATAAAAAAAAAAGATTGAAAAGAAAAAAAGTCTAAAAAGAAGCAAAAAATAGTAAATATAGAGCATGTAAACAAAGATGAACAGTCAAAAAAACAGAGTAAAAAAAAAAAGTAGCAGGATATTTTAAAAATATCAGTTCAAAAGATAAGTAACTAAATAAAGTAGAGGCAGGGTTGGCAATAGAGCTCAATGAAACCCAATAGAGCTGCTAATGTAGCCAATAGAGCTCTAAATAGAGCCAATAAATACTAATTTTTTAAGATCCATTCACATAACCATTGAGCTCCATTGGCTCTATTGTCAACCCTAAGTAGAGGGTATTTTCACAATAGAATAAGAAGTAATATGGTAATGAGAATAGGCTGCAAGCTCTAGTCATAGTTAGTTTAGATTTCTTAACAGAAAAAAAATTAATTAATCGAAGCTTGCTATATCAGGTCACTTCTAGATATCTAGCTTACATTTTAAAAAGAAAGCAATTAGGCTTAGTAAGTTTGTATATATTTGTAAAATTGCTAGAATAAAGTTATGGCATGACTACCGAATTAAAAAAAACATACAGTATTACATGGATTTTCATACTACTGGTATTGAATACCACAAGTGTAATTTATAATATTTGAAATTTATATATACAGTAATTACAGTAAATGATAGTTACCGGTATATATTTAAAAAGTATAAAATTTGCAAAATTTTAATTTGATTTTTAAAATTTAATTTTATTAATAATTAAAAAAGATTTTCAGCTTAAAGTTTATAATAAATTTATATATTTTTATTATAATTTTTATATAAACTGTAAGAGAACATGTTCTGCATCTGTAATTGATAAAGTATTTATACTAGTTATTTGCAATACAAATTATTATATTGTATATATAATAAACGTTTTCGAATTTTCGAAAGCTTGAAAAAAGTTCTTATAAGCACTTGTTTTATAGAAACACAAACATTGCCACGTGATATTTAAACTCTGCATATGTCGCTAACGCTAAGTACAGAAATATATATTTTTATATAAGTTATGTCGTTTGATCGCACATACAATACAAAATATTAAATATCAGCCTACCGATTAGGTGATTAGATCCATTTATTATTCTTTGAAAAGAAAATTTTTAGGATAAAGAGAAAACTTTACAAAGCTATACAAAAAAAAAAATTACAGGCAATTGATTAAAAAAAAAAAAGTATTTTTTTATATGAAAATAAACTATACTAATAACAACCAACCATTTTTTTTAAAATACGACAACAAATGCTAAAAAAAGATAATTACACAGAAAAAACATCCAGATGCTTAAATGTGTTACTCTACTATTGACCACATTCCAAATGGATTATTAGTTAGTTATCTATATCCCACACTAATTATATATATATTTTTACTTAAGATTAGTTTTTGCGTGTGAAGTATTTTTTTTAAACCGTATTCTCAATAATGGCCATACATGAAAGAATTGGATGGCATCGAAACTGCATCGTTCTTTATGAACGATGAATAATATGGAGAATAATTGGAGTTAAAGCCAGAGTTGACGATTGTGGTGGTATTACCGGGAGAGCTAAGAGGGGTTACGGGATCGTTGTTTGAACTGTTATTATTGGAAGTGCTCGCGGTGCTAGCAGGAGAAGAAATTGAGGGAAGTGTGGGAGATGGTGATGTTGCTTGATCATGTTGATGTGATTGAGAATGTGATACGGTATTTACGGTAGAAGAGCGGGCAGAACTGTACAAGTCGGGCAGGAAAGGATCTTGGTCATTAAGCGTGTTAATGTTGTGGGTTGTAGTAGCCGTATAAAACATGTCACTACCCGTTTCTGCATGATGATTACTGGATTGAGATTGATGACTCATGGATGGAAGATGACTTCCCGAGTTATGAGGATGTGACGCGTTTGATGAATACGAAGGATATTGATATTCAGGCCAAGAACTGTTTTGTCCGTTCGAATTATTTTGTGTTTGATGATAATAATTATTATAATCTATCTGTGAACTAATGCCAGGCATTAACGGCGATAATAGCCTCGGTGTTGTATTATTTCCGAGTGATATAAGTGGTGGAAATTCATATGATTGTCTATTCATGAATCCACGTACCGAGGGTATTGGTAGCGTGTGCGACCCATCATAGACATTCGAAGCTGTAGTATTATGACCATGTGAATTGTACGTATTTGGATAATTGTGAGTTAAAGAACCAGAATAATAGACGTTAACTCCAGAAGAATTTGAATTTTCAATTTTAGCCCTTAAACGAGACGTGTTTTCATCCGACTTTGTGATAATTGTGTGATGTGAAGCGGTGGTAGCTGGTGATTGTTTTTCGTAAGAAATTAAATCTTTTTTTTTTTTTTTTTGTTTGACAGAGATTATTCGATTAGTTAATTGATTACCATTTATCAAAAATTTGTCAAATAAAAAATTTATGAAACATTCTTACTTTTTGAATTTAATTCACTTTGTTCATAATTCGATTCGATTACTGGCGGTATCCTAAAGTTTTGTTTTAATAAAAATTCGGGTGCAATTTCAAGAATTGCCAGATCTGGAATCGCAGAAGGGATCTTGAGCTTACAGGCAAGTACATCTTCTTTAGTATAATAGCTGATCATGTGATGATTTACTCCATTCACCATTATAGACATTGTTTTTTTGATTAAACCTCCCTTCTTGAAACGATATGTGTTGGTTAAACTACCAACTAAAGCGCGTTCCTTATTTTTTTCGACTTGAAATTCTGTGTCTGTACTGTTACTTCGTTGACGTTCCATCGTTGTGGTTTCCTTCTTTCCTGCCGGTGTACGTTTATCCAGTTCACGATAAATAAGAAAGTTTCCAAGGATGCGTGAAGGGCTCCATAGCAACCCGTCGGTCCAACGTTTTATTCCAGATTCGCGTTCATCAAAAATGAATACGCTTCCTGAAGTTATTATCTTACGCTCTTTTTCTTGAAGACGTCTACTTATCTTTACGAGATTACCTCTTCGACATGCTTCGAATAAGAGAAGCGTATCCTGTGTTGTTTCAATATATCCTATGAAAGTCGGTTCAATGCTCATATCTATCTGCCTTTAATTATTATTATCAATTATTTGAACTTGTAAAATATGAGCTTTTACGCGACTTGAAAAGAATAAAGTTTTATTTGAAGCAGAATGGAAATTTTTTCAAAGAGGAAATAAAACAGTGATGAATTTGGGGAGGTTCGTCAAACGGGGTGTTTATTTTATATGCGTACGGATCAGGTCTGTGCGACTGTTTTTTTTTCTGCATTATCTATAAAATTTATCTATAAAATAAATATATATATATATATATATATATATTTGATGTATATAAAGCAGTCTTTTTTTACATTAACAAATTTAGCACATATTTACGGGGGGGAGTCGGTTAAGTAGTTGTGGGAGGGTAAAGATAGAGAATGAGGAAATGTGGCAATGAAAAGTTTTGTGAGTTATTATTCGTCGTGTCTCGAATCCTTACAATTTTTTAAACGTTGCTATTTTATGGGACGGATCGTGAATGCATCACTCTGCATGGAATTTCCTATCGTCTTAGTGAGCTTTGACTTGCATGATGATCGCCAAAACACTTGCCAACTTTTTTCTGTTATGGTAATTCTCCATCTCCTCTCTTCAAAATCTGTGTTCTCTGTCTAACGACGGTGGCATAATATATAACGACCCTGACGAGTAAGCGTGGCGTGTTATATCACGTGAATGTATGCTAGGCATTGTTATTAATAACTGTCGCAAAGTAATAAATAGTCTATCATTAATATTGGGTCAATATCTGCAAATCCCATTATTTAGTTAGTACATAACATTGTTCAAAGATTAGCGAATTGAACGACCCATAATTCATATTATAAATCATGAAGAAATTTCATATTTTTTCATAGTCAATTAACATCAATAGAATCAATAGTTCTTTTAATAAATTTGTGTCGATCTATCTCATTAGTGTTAAGTCATAGAAGAGCAACTCCATATAGTTACTACTACCATAAATAATGTCAATGAGTAAATTCGGGTCGTCTCGTCGAAGCAAAGAAAAGGCCTAGAATTTATGTCCTCGAATATGTTTATTTGTATATATAGTGTATATAGTGTACTGTATCGGTACATTAACCCCCTTGAAGCAACTTTTGATTAGCATTTTTTAACTATCAATAGGCAATATCAAAATCTAATAATACGCACCCGTATTTCCTTTTTGTTTTTGTGAAGTTCTTATTAAATTTAACGTAAAAAACACTATATTAATAATATATATATATATATATTAAATGAGCTATATAGATGATTTATGGCAAAATATATACAATCTAAAAATTAATAAATTAATTAATTATACATGTACGTACTGTACATTAAAAATATAAAAATATTAGCAATAATTTTAGCAAAAATTGTTTATCAAGCTTTTTTTAATTTTTCGTGATTAGTAACTTGAATAATTCATTACGACTGGCCAAATCATCATTTATAATTATTATAATTATTAGTCGAGTCGCTAAACTAAGCATCCATTTTGACAATTTTTTTTATGTTATTATCAAATGCAGTAGTTAATAATCGATGTTTCTTAAAAAGTGTATATTAACATAAATATATTTAACTTTTTTTAGATACTGTATTTAAATAATCTATTTTTTTTGTACATACTCTGTTTTAAAAATATATATTAAATATTTTTAGTATTGGTAAATGAAGTATTTTATTACGAAATATGTATTTTTGTTTGTCATATAAAAATTTTTGGTTAAATATTTTACTTATTAATAAAGACTAAAATGCTAAATATACTGTATTTATAATAATATAATAATTTAATATACTGTTTATAGTTTAATAAAAAAAATTTTAATAAAGCTATGCCAAATTTTTTGTAGAGCATGAGATTACCAATTTAAATATTTATATAATGTATGTAAAACGAGAACGGGATTTAAGTTAAATTAGGGTTAGGGTATGAGTGTATATATGATAAAGTCAACCCTAAAATGATGGTTTTTTTATATAAAAATTCCGAACCCACTTAAATTTCGTTTCCACTTACAACATAACACGTCACCCTGGTTCTGGTTACCTTCCAAAAACAAATTGTCCGATATATTCAGATTTTGGTTTGGTTTAACCAGGTATTTTAATATTAATAAGTATTCGTTTGGCTATTGTACTAAATTTATTACACACAAAAAAAAATTATTATTTAACCAAATTTGTCAAAATATATTTGAATATTAGAACTATCTTTTGTACAATTTTAACAATACTTATTAATAAAAATTTTTGTATAGCTTAATTTTAAACTTTTAAAATTATGCTGTACTAATTTAGTATAGCATTAAAAAAATCATATAAGAAAAATAAAAAAATATTAAATTTTAGATTGTTTTGGACCTAATCTGGATCTTGGTATAATTAAAAAAAAATAATTAATTTTAAATAGTTTAAATAAACTTGTTTTAAAGTATGTAATATATATCTAAAAGTAGTTAGTTTTTTTATATATTTTATATAATAAACATACTGTAGTAAAAATTAAATAAAAAATTAGTAAATTTAAATTATTTATAACTTTTTATATATTGCTATTAAAGGTTGAAAGATTATAATACTAGGCTAATGCGTAGCATTATATGTCCGGAGCTCATTATATGATGTTCATCATATTACACAAACGTGTTAATATGCATATGTTGGTAACATTAAAAGCACAAATATAGACACGCGTGGGGACAGACAAAAAATTTCCAAATTCCATTTCTGATAAGATTTACATCATATATATGCAAGTATATCAAAAAAAGTAAAATTTGTCAAGATTTTTACAATTGAAGCACATCAGGAAGGTAATTTTTGTATTACTTTGCATAGAAACTTAGGGTCCGTCGCTACGCTCCGGCCAATAATGTTATACAAATATTATATATTTATTGCTACATATATATTTATTACTATAAATAGGGGTCCGCTAAAGCCTTGTACCCACGTGACTTTTTATATATAAATCAGCCAATTAGAATCATGAAATTTTGTTTACACAGAGAAGTCAAAAATCAAAAAAACCGCAAAAATATAAAAACGATAGTCTAAACCTGTTTTGGTGCATTAATTTTTTTTTCACTTAGGCAGTTTTGCCAGTATTTTATTAAGATACTAAGTATATTGCTACATAATACACTTGTTTACTCCTAATTTGCAAATCTAACATTACCCGGCTGCCTTAACGGTGCCCAAGCACAACCTGCCACACTAATTTGAAGATGAATTTAAAAACTAGAGGCTATGTTAAACTAGCCTAAGTGCCATACCAAAATGGCTTCTTCTCTCCTTCATATTCCTTTAACTAACAAGGAATTTACTAAGGACAAATAAGGAGAGGTGGTAAACAAAAAAGATCAAAGCCAAGAAAACGAGAATACAAAAAGAAAAAAAAGAAACAAAGCAAAAACGAAAAATGGAAGAGAAAAACAAAAAAGAAAAAAAACCACATGGTATAGCACGAAGGCTAGTCTAACAAAAAAAAGAAACAAAAACTAATGAAAATAGAAAAGGAAATACACTATTATAACCTGTGGTAGGTTGAATAAAAAATTATATAACAATTGCAACTATTGTATATCTCTACTATAAAGCAACGCTTTCACTAATATCTTCTTCCGACTATACATCCTAGGGTTCGCAATTTGATTTGATCTTCAAATATTTGAATCAAATATTTGATCAAATTCAAATTCAAATTTGACTATATTTGATTTGATCAAATTCAAATATAGCCAAATTTGATTTAATTTGACAAATATTTGATTTGATTTGAAAATTACTATTAAAAATTCAAATTTAAATCAAATTTAAATTCAAATATTTGAATCAAATCAAATTCAAATCAGGATTAATTTGATTTGATCAAATTCAAATTGATCCAATATTTGATTTGATTTGAATTTGAGGAACCCTAATACATCCAACCTTGGATATCTCTAAACCATCCGACTGGAGCAACATCGTATGAAGTAGCACCAGAACTGTATTTGTAAACAAACACGTCAAGTGGTTGCATTCTACTGAGTCCGTCCGAATTTGGAAAATAAACACTGCCGATCGTTTGAAGGGGATAAGCCAAATCGCCACTTTTTGTCAAAAATTTTGGAAAAAAAATGGCAAGAAGGTGAGAGGAGTATTAGAAAATTTCTACTTGTAGTTTTTAAGCGAGAGTGAGTTCTTCTTTAACAAAAAACTCGTCATTTCCTTGTTCCACCCTTTTGGAAGCTGACCCTGGTACTAGATTTTTTGGTAAGTGATAAACTCTAAGCCTGTCGGCAGGCAGTCTATGAACTTTGCTTCTAAATGACAAGTGCCGTCCCAGCAGTAAGTAATGAACTCTAAAGCTACTAGCAGATAGTATATGACCTCTATCCCTAAATAATAGATGCCGTCTTACGGGATTTCTCAAAAGTCTCCGGCTTATCTTAGTTTTTAAATAAAAAAGTTTTTAGAAATTATATGTACAAGTGATCGTTGGAAAGAGTTGTTGTTTGGTGCATTAATAAAAAATGTAAAGAAGGCAATTTTATCTATATTTATACTCTCTCCTAATAATAAACTAACCCTAACCCTAATTATAACTAAATTTTCAAAAGTCACATGGGTACAAGGCTTTAGCGATCCCCTATAAATAGAATACTACAAATTTAAATTTAAAACATTTTCATACTAAATTAATAGCCAAAGTTAATTAATAAAAGTTGCAAAGCTTATTAAAGTATATCTAATAGTAGTTAGATTATTCAAATTGGTCTAATAGATAGTAAGATATTATAAAAAAACTGTTAATAACTATATAAAACTTTTATAAATCAATATATATACTGATTATCCCTTAGACCATCTAGCAAGCAAATTTGCCTACTTAAATTATTTTTTAAAAGTTTTTTTATTTAAGCTTGACCCCCCTATTTATTGAATAAAATTAAAAATATTTCTTTTATAAATAATATATTTAACTTTTATTATTCTATCTTTAATTTTATTAATTAAAATATGGGAATTAGTGCACTCTGCACTGTAGTGCACCTCTATAGTAACAAATATAAATAATGATTAGAGGTAGGGTTAGGGTCAGGGCTAGGGTTAGGCTAGAGTAAAAGTTAGAGTTAAAGTCAAAATTAAAGTTAGGATTAGGATTAGAATTAAAATTAGTACAGAATTGTGAGAGGAACATTTTTTGTTAATAACGCAACTGGGGTTACCCTAGTAAAATTTTGAGTAACATAAAAGGGGTGCACTGCAGTGCAGGTGCACTATATTACAAAACCCTTAAAATATTACATTTTTAATAAAACTTATTTTTTAAGTTTACTATTAAAATTTTAAAAAATTTTTTAAAATTTTATATGTTTCCAAAGAGAAATTTTTTAGTTACTATTAAATAAAGTTTAAATTTTGTTTAATAAATGATAAAAGTTATAATAATAAAAGCAGTTTAATTTTAAATTGTTTTACAACTTTGGATTAAAATAATAGGGTTAAATTTTAAATTTTTATTAAATAAAACTAGTGAATTGTTTCATTTAAAAAATCTTTATTCAGGTTACTCAATGGGTGAACAATATATTACCCAGGAAGACACTACTTGAATTACCTGACAAGTGACCTGATAGATGACCTGTTAGATACCTGAAAAAAACTCAGATGGTTAATATGTCTAGTAAATTGTACTACCTAGACTCAGTTCAAAAAAAGGTACTACTTGGATCACCTGACAGTGACCCAATAGGTAATACAATTTAATTAAAATCAGGTCAGATTAATCAATTAAATTGATCACTTTATTTGTCACTTGATTATTTTCAACACTAATTATGAATATATAAGAGATTTTGTTTTATAATCTGCAGACATTTTACTGTATAGTATCAGTCAGTTACTATCCTATTACTGCATAATACTTGGTGGGTATAGTTTGGTTGATAAGGCAAACCACTTGTAAAATCTGAGTTTTATATATACTTTGAACCAATTCATAAAATGCAAAGGAATCCATCTTAAGAGTAATAGATAGAAGCTTAACTAGAATTTCTCAAAGTCAAATCAAATCGAATATTAGGCATATTTGAAATTAATCAAATTGAATTAGCTCTTGATTTGAATTTGATTTGATTAAATCAAATCAAATCAAATTTATTTGTAATTTTTATTAAATATTTTCGAATCAAATTAAATATTTTGTTAATTTGAATTTGATTTGATTTGAAATTTTTGTATTTGAATTTGATTTAAAATCGAATATTTGATCGAATCAAATTGAATCAAATTGAATTGCAGAACCCTATGCTTAACAACAAAGCTAAACTTGTGTCAAGCTAATAGCAAAGACAAAAGAGATAAAACAATTTTTAACTTTTCTTTTCTTAAAAAGCTAATTCCTATGCCTTATGCCTAAACAATTATACATTAGCTTTTACTTATTATATCACTCTTATTCAACTCCTAAATGTATCACCCTCTTTATCAATATCCAAAAAATTTATTTATCAATTATTTAGCATTATAGACTAGGGTTATGGTTTCGTAACAAATGGATGATCCGTAGCTTTATTCATAACTATATACATATACTTTATTTCTTATAGGCCAACACACTGGTAACCTGTAGATTACCTGCAAACTAACTTGACCTACAGGTGATCTGTGGGTTAACTCACAGATTACTTGCAGATATACCCATCTGTTCTCACCCAGGCTGTTACAACTTGATCCAGATCATTCACCCACCTGAAGATGACCCAGGTGATATTCATCTATGGCAAATCACTAAGTAAAACTAAAAAAAATGTTTAAAAGTAAAATTTTTTTAAAAATTAGAAAATTTTTTTTTATAAGCATCAAATTTTTTATAAATATTAAGCAAATAAAAATAAGTTTTAAATAATATATAATCATAGTTAACATTGAACTTTTTTCGCTAATCAACTATTCCAAATTTGACAAAAAGGAAAAAGAATAAAAAGCTAAATAAGCAATATAGAAAATAGCCAAAGACCCACTAAGGAAAAAGAATAACAAACAAAAATAATATAGAGTTGCTATAACAACTTAAAAGAAAAAGGGCTTTATTAGCAATCAAATTCAAATTTTGAATTTTTTTGTCAAATTTTTGAAAATTGTGTTTAACTCTAAATTGTAGATCACCAAAACAACAAACAAAATAACAAATAAGTGTGTGAACTGCATAAACAACCAAAACAATAAACAAAATAAACAAGCAAGTCATGTATATAGCAAATTGAATCTTGTATACCAAATACTAAGATAATTAATGAACAGAATACAGGTTCCAGTATGGAAGATGAAATTTCTTAAAAATGGGTGCCAAACTATAAAATATAGTGGTGCAGACTATATCGATTTATTAAAAAGAGAATGTTAGAGAACTCAAGTAGTAAATAAAGAAATAGTGGAAGTGATACAAATTATTGCAGCAGAGGTGATATGTATTATCAAACAGTTTTTGGAATACTATTCAAAGCTAACTGAAAAACAATTTAACAAAATCAAAAGAAAAAAAGTAAAGGAATATACCAAATTTATAGAAGTAGAAAAACGGGCCAAAATAGAAACTTTATTATAGCTAAAATGTGAAATGACAAACTATGGTACTCAAGTATTTAAAGATGAACTTAATCTCAAGCATGGAACAAAATATGAACAAAGGATTGATATAATAGAGAATATAGAAGAAGATATAATTATGGCATTAAAAAACAAAAATGAACAAATAAAACTTGACTCAAATAACGGAAAGAATACCTTGGTTCAGACCAAACAAGAAGATTTAGACTTATGAAAAACATATACAATTTGGAATGTTCTTTTTAAAAATGGCAATTTATCAATCAAGAGATTAATAAGCCAATATAGAAAAGTTCAAAGTATTACTTGGATAACAAATAAATTTAATAAAATAGCAGTTGTGGACATAATAATCAAAAACCAAAAATATAATAATATACTCAAGAATATATAAGCACTTTCAATAGGCAAATAGCTTACCAGAATTCTAAAAATATAAAGCAAAAAGAAATTATGAGGAAAGAAAGGCATTTAGAATAGTACTAGATGGTATACCAAGAAATATAATAGAGGTTTTATTGTTTAAACGATTAAAACAACTCAAAGCAAAAACAATTTTCATACCAGTAAATAGTAATAAGGAGGCATCCATAAATAACGTTATGTACCCCCTCATAGTAGCACTTGACCCCCCCTACTATATAAAAAAATTTTTTAAAATCCGTATGTTTATATATAAAATTTTACAAAAGCTTGAATATATTGTGACACAGTAATCCGATTTGGATGATTTAGGTACCATTCGATTCGTCTCAGTGAGCGAATCCAATGATACCAAAATCATTTCATTTGGATTACTGGATTAATAGTTATTCACAAAAAACTATTGATTTTATAGTCATTTTATAAGAAAACATAATAACCAATAGTATTTGGCCAATAACTTTTGATCTAGTAATCCAAATAAAATGAAATTGGTAACATTCGACTCCTCTCACCGAGATGAATCGAATGGTACCAAAATCATTAAATTTGGACCACTGGATCAGTTTTTAGACGATTTTTCTAAAAAAATTGCGTTATATTTTTTTGACCTCCCCTATTTAAGAAAAAATCGGTATATTTTGTCAGACCCCCTCCCCTCCTCTTGTATAACGTTATTTCTGGATGCCCCTAATAACCCAAAAAGTCCAGTTTTCGTATATTTTGACTACAAAGAGGACTTAAAGAAAGCAGTACGAACTAGGCCTCTGATGAGCCGAGTAGATCTGGGTAGTAGTAATACCCTAGCCCTACCTGTTTATTAACGGGCTTAATCTCCAAGCTCTTACCCTTATTTTAGAGCAGTGTTGTCACTTGGACGTGTCCATACTATGTTTTTGTCCAACGTTCAAAATTGTCCAAAATCGTCCAAGTCTATGTCCCATGTTTAACTAATCAATAAAATAATTTAAAAAAATATATAATTATATATTTTTTTAGGGCTGGACTCATTGGTGAAAAATTAAAATAGATTATCTTAATAAAATTTTAAATAATTTTAATTTGAAAAAATATCCAAAATGTCCAAAAAACGTCCAAGTGACAACACTATTCTAGGGCCCCAAAATTAATACCCAGTCCGGCCCTTAAAGCCCATGGGTACCTATAGGTGCCCACAGGTAAAAAAATAAAAAATAAAAAATAAAAAAATTATTAAGCCTGTTTGATACATAATCTGCTATATACCATAAATATATATTATTGTACGGCAATGTTGTTACTGCCATACCAAAATTTTGATCGTATTTGTACGGCTGAGTTTTAAAATTCTTATTAGACAGAGCCGATATTATATTCAGCTCTGTCTAACAAGAATTTTAAAATTCAACCGTACAAATACGTATGATCAAAATTTTGGTGCGACAGACATAACAACAGCCGGACAATAATACCGTTATTGTATGGATGGATAAAAAATCGACACAATAGTATAGATATATATCAGTTATCGGATCAAATATTTGTCAGAGATATATGTGCCACAACATGGCCTATATATCTCTGACAGATATTTGATCTGATAACTGATATACACCATACCACCGTACCGATATTTTTTCATCCACTATACAATAACTTATAAGTATAAAATGTAAAAAAAAAAAAACTTACAAAAAAATGTTTTTTACACTATTTATTCGATATTTCCACTTTATTTGATATTTTCACTTTATTCGCCATTTTCACTTTATTTAATATTTCACTTTATTTGATGTAGAGCTTGGACCCGTCAACCGCATATCCGGATATGCACACGGATAACTGTGCATTTGAATGCTATAAATGTCTCACAGATAACAACTCTTATCTGCCAGTTTCCAAAAGGATAATCTAAAGATATCTGCAGGTATCTGTGGGTAAATATGTACTATTGATTTCATCACAATGGCAGGAATAAGGGGTAAATTCTTGGTCATCTGGAGGCCCTTCAGGTCTCCAGCAGGTCAAAGATCTACCAGGTTATTTTCCATAGTGGCGAAATAAGGTATTATTTCTTCATTTTTATATGATGTCATGACTGGAATCACTACTTTGATTAATAAAAAAATCAAGTTTCTAGCAATGCTTGTTATTTCTCTAGAAGTCCGGGAAATAACAAGCAAATAACAAGCATTGCTAGATACTAGATTTTTTACTGATTAAAGTAGTGATTATAAGTGTAAACCCGTCATGCGATCATATAGAAACATGGAATAATTTATTTTTTTTGATCTAATGCCGCGACTAATTTTTATATACTATCCAACCAATTTACAAAAAATTTAGTGTCAATAATGACTTATGAAACGATTTCAATCAATACAATAATACTTACACACATTGATTAATTAATCCTTTATACAATCTGTATCCTTAATTCAATGCCCATTTTTGAATCGTTGTGTATCAGATACTATATTTTGTGTAACCTTTATTCAACGGTTTATTTATTTTAATCGAGATGTGCTAATGCTAAAGCCTTGTAGTGATTATTAACAGATGAATAAATTAAAATCAGTGGCAAATATATATAATACTACAGGGCTTTAGCGCATCTTTGATATAGTATTTTCATCAAATAAATCTTACACTGATAAGCATAAATAGGGTATTGTTAAATTAGTAAGTATCAAAAAAATTTATAATTAAATAGCATAATTAATAATATTCGTTATATTGTATTTTTATATACCTATTTTGTCATCACGATACCCAAAGTTATCCGGTTTATCCGGATATCCGTGAACTATCTGGTTATCCATAAGGGTTATCCAGTTTTTTTAGGATTTATCCGGTTATCTGCAAATTAAATATTAGCAGTTATCTGGATTCAACTTTTGTAAAAAGGATACCCCTAAACAGATAAACAGATATCCGGGTCCAAGCTCTAATTTGATGTTTTCACTTTATTCGATGTTTCCACTTTATTCGACGATGGTTTTTACAAATTTAAGATTATTGATCAATATACTGTAAAATACGACCTGTGTACCTCTATGTGGTGTACCCTCTGCCATTTTAAAACACCAGTTCATGACTTATACCTAGAGTACATAAGTACAGTTGATATAGTAAAAATATATTGTTCAATATAGTATAGAAGTACCTAGGTACAAAGATTGAGATATATAATACCTGGGGTATACAGGTCCATATTTTATGGTAAGTTTTAATTGGTGGATAGTCATATGCATGTATAACGGGCTACCCTGGGCTGAGTAGTACTGGTACCCAAGCCCTATTCATATCATAAAGGGCTTGCGATTTTTAGCTCTACCCTGCCCTAGGGCTTGTAATTTGATGCCCAAGCCTGGCCCTAGTGGTACTACTATTCTTAGGGTACCTGTGAGTAGCTCTGGCCCATGCGGAGGCCTAATACGAACCCAAGTCTTAAGAAGGTATATTAAATGTATTTTTTTTTGAAACTTTAGTTTCTGTCTTTATGTTTTTACTAATATTGGATTTCTTTAAACCTATTCTTCTCTTTTATGTTTTTATAAAATTGAATACTTGGGATGATTTTTAATAGCACCTTTTTTTTTGCTTTGAAAATTTGCCTTTTTTATTCCTTTTTCTTCTCTTTCTGTCATATTTAAGGACTTTTTCTTTTCATGATCTTCCTGCTTTCTATTAAGGATAGGGTGAACGTAGATTATTTTTTATATGATCTATGTGGTATTTTAAAATTTTATAGTAAATAAAAAAATGCTTCTGATAAATTTTTTTAAAGTCTTGACCAATTTGTAAAAAATTTATATAGTAGGTAGTTTTAAATAGTTTGTTTATAATAATGAAATTGCGCAATATCCATTACTTTAAAAAAAATCAACTTTATATATAATTAATTTTTGTAGAACGCTATATGATTTTTGTAGATTGTACAAAGAATTGATTGGTTAGATCATATGATGTTTACATGTAAATCATATGATATCATATAAATTGGTTACACAAAGTTGATCTACAATCAATTTTATATGAAATTGAAAATTTGTACACCCTACTCTTAAATAGACTTTCATTTTTACTGTATATTTCAGAAGTAAAACCTCTATTAATTCTCTTAAGATATAAAATTAGAAAAAAGAAGTATTTTGGAGAAAATTTTGAAACATCTTAATAGAATTAAAGAAAGACAAAGGCTGAAAAGGCCCACCCGCTCCTAAAAGGTGCCCAGTAGAGATGGGCACTTTCGCATAATTGCATGGCTGCATGCATTTGCATGAATGCTGCATGCTGCATGAAATTTTTTAAAATACTGCATTTTGCCCATAACAAATTTCATCTGGCAAATAATATATAAAGTGCACTTAAGATAATAACTATAATAAAAAGTTCTCCAATACTTATGAAAATTTTGTGGTAAGTGTATTTTGATCTGCTGAATAAGGTTATTTAATCGATTTTTTTCGATTTACTTAGTAAAATTTAGACTTTACTATGTAGCAACGTTTGTCAATTGTGGGGCGAATATATTTTTTTAAAAATTTTAATTTTTCCGTCGAACGTAAAAATCAAAAGTCAATTAATAAAAAGTTCTCCAATACTTATGAAAATTTTGTGGTAAGTGTATTTTGATCTGCTGAATAAGGTTACTTAATCGATTTTTTTCGATTTACTTAGTAAAATTTAGACTTTACTATGTAGCGACTTTTGTCGATTATGGGGTAACTTATTTTCAGGTCAAAGACGTTTTTGAATTTTTTTTAAATATACTAAAATTTGATTGGTCAATAGTCCTATCACTAGGGGGGTCAGGACCTATTAAACCCTAATCACGTAATTTACTGCACTTCCCTTAGTGCATTAAGTTAGAATTAATTAGTAAAATTTTTGAATAAGAGTTTATAGAATTTTATTGATAAAATTCTATAAACTTTTATGATTAACAAAATTTTAATAATAAAAAACAATTTTTTTGTATAGATGCATGTTGCATTAATGCTTGCATGCTGCATAAATGCCGCATTTGCATGAAATTTTTTAAAATGCTGCATTTTGCCCATCTCTAGTGCCCAGTTATAATTGAGAATGGTACAACATCTAATCTGTATAAAGATATTGTACTTGTTGGATGGGTTCAAAAAAAGAGCATTGTGTATGCATTTCATAATATTAATGGACTTAAAATGCAGTTTCATAGAGTAGATTTGTAATTTGGGCAATTGAAAAAAAAGTAGATATAATTAAATTGCAAAGACAAATCTAAAAGAAAGGAAGGCAAAATTTATAGCAAAGAATTTAAGCAATTTTAGGAGTTTTTGGTCAAGTGCTACATTTGACAAAATCAAAGAATCAGGTATAGGGCTTTTAATATATAGAGACATTAAACAGCATGTTAATGAATATTTAATATGTACATACCATATGTGTCCGAAATTAAGCTATCTTTTTTTGGCCAAAAAATTATACAAAAAATCGTAAAGTAGCTTATTTTCAAAATATTGCGTTTTTTGAAAAAATTAAAAAAATATACTAATAAAAGGTTGTCCAAATGTTACTAAATTTTTTTTTATAAATGTATTTTAATGCGCTGGACAACTTTACTTAATCAAACTTTTGAAGTTTACTTAGTAAAAAAAAGTTTTAAAGTAGCAACTACTAATGAATTTTTTAAGATTATTAAAAAAAATTAGGGGGTAGCTTATTTTAGGTAATAACTTATTTCGGATATATATGGTACATGTTTTTCAAAAAATGCAAACTTCTAGTTATTGTAATATATATACCTCCAAGTAATAATACAAGTGCGAAATTGGTTATTGAGAAAATTTAAGAAATAGTTAACAAAAATAGTGAATCCTAGCATATCTTTATAATGGAAGATTTTAACCCATACCAAACAAACTAATAGACAAGTCCTCACAAATGTCAACCTTCAAGCATTTTGCTCTTTTCATATAGTTGGAAAGGAAGCTTTTTGTAAATGCATTTAGAAGACTGAACTCTTGTACCAGAAATACACTTGGAGTAATGGATATACAAGTACAAAGATAGACCAGATATAGGTATCAGAAAATTTAACGAGCAAAATATCCAAAGCAGATATTTGTGGAATAGGAACAATAATAGGTAGTGATTATAATTTGCTCTTGGTTAAAGTCTTAATAGCCCAGGGTAAAGGTTTAGGTAGAACAAATAGTGCAGAGCAAAAGTCATTGTCACGAATAATATAGAAGCTCGATGAGGCAATACAAGAAAATTGGTACAGTTTTATAGAACAAGCTTAAAAAGAAGTTGCCACTTTAGCTTTTGAAAAATAAGCAAGATAGCAATTTGCATCATATGTCAGATTAACAGAAATATATAGACCAGATATGGAACATAATTAAAATAGCAATTTGGAAAGCTGTAAAAGAGATATTACTAAAAAAAAAGATTAAAAATAAAAAAAGGTCATAAAAAGTGGTAAAGAATCGCCAATTGCAAAAATAGTCAAAAAATTTGGCAGATTAATAAGAAGCATAGCAAGCAACAAGGTTGAACATATATGGTTGGTAGTTGGAACTATAAGATTAAAAGTATCAACTCCAGAGCAGGTACTAGAATACTAGATATTAATTTAGAACATATGAACACTTGGTTTGATAGAGCAATTTTGTGGTGAAAAGTGATAAAGAGTAAATTAATCTGTGAGAAAAAATTATATAGAGAAAAGAAAATTAAAAAGTTTGTGCAAAGAAGATACAAAATGATTGTGAAAGAGCAAAAAAAAATACTAAGAAGTCTATTAGAGAAGTTATATAATAAAGTAGTTTTGGACCACGTTTTAATTAAAGAGAAAAATAAGTATAAGTTAATTTCTGAACTAGAAGAGGTTCGATCCAAAACCAACAAGCACTTTAAAGTTCAGTTCAGAAAGAGAAACCTCTAATTAGATTTACTAAATGAGGATTGAAAAAGTATTTATCAACTATTGAGTAGGATTCAAGAGGAATAGTATAAGCCAGTTTTAATACCAGTAGAGTTAGAGGAATAGCTTTTTATGCTTAATGTGGTTAAATTAAATTTGGCACTAGATATATCCAACATTACTTATGAGTTAATTAAACAAGCAGACCTCAGAGTTCATATGGTTTTCAAAAATTTTGCAAATGTTTGCTTAATCCATAAAAAATTTTAGACAAATAGAAAGTAGTACAAATTTATACAATACCTAAAGGAGAAGATTAGGGTTTCAAGTTAAGTAGAGTAAGACCAATTGTATTATTGAAAACTTTTTACAAGTGTATAACCAAAGTTATAAGGGGAGTAACAAAAATCAGGTGATTTTTTAGGGGGGGGAGGGGGTAAAAAAAGTTGAAATTATATATAAGAACCTGACTATTTATATATTGAGGAAGAGGGAGGGGGGGTAGGCCTCTGATAAAAAATAATCAGGTGATTAATGACACTGCCCTAACCAAAAGACTAAGTACAATTATTAAAGACAAGAACATTTTGCAAGAACCTAATTTTGCAGATTTACCAGAAAATTTTATAAAAGAGCCTATCTATATCCTTTATTCACTTTTAAAGAAGGCCTATGAAAAAAAGAAAAAGTTGTAACCCCTTTTTCAAGATATAAGAAGGTCTTTGATCTGTAAGTTTGGTGATACTTGAAAAAGTAATGTGAAGAACAGGCTTTTAGAAACTGTAATTAGATTCATCACTAATATTTTTAGTAAATAGCATATACAAGTAATAATAAATTGTAGCCTTACAGAAGAGTTCATAGCCGAGAATAGTATCAACCAAAAAAAGGTTATTTCTTCTTTGGTATGGTGAATCTTTTATGAATCTTTTATGATCCTTTGTTGGATAAAGTACAGAAGGACAAATTCCTAGGTTATATTGCTAAAGTAAATGCGTTTAAGAGTAGGGTGAACATAAATCATTTTTCATATGATCTACGTGGTATATTAGAATTTTATATAGTAAATAAAAAAATGCTTCTGATAAATTTTTTTAAGTTCTTGACCAATTTGTATAAAATTTATATCATAGGTAGTTTTAAATAGCTTGTTTATTCTAGGTGAGTTTTAACCACTCTAGTAGGTTTAGGTTGCAGATAAATTAGGTAGAAATTAAATAACTCTATCTATAGTCTGAGTCTTAATTCTTGTATAATTAATAATTGTAATCTGAGAAACCCCATGAGGAATCTTACACATTTTATTAATAAAGATAAAGACAAAACCTCACCTTAACAACAAAAAAAAA
>QKWP01000446.1:0-23217 GCA_003550325.1 Gigaspora rosea | reverse complement strand
TTTATTGTGCTTTAAATTACTTAAAATAGTAAATAAGCTACCCACGGTTTTTTTTTGTCAAAAATCGGCAAAAAAAGGTAGCTGCAACATACGGTATATATCGATTTATATCTACTTAAAAATTTTCCCGATGTATATATAGTGTCGTTATACAAAAAAAGATCGTACTTGTTATAAAGATCGTTTTTGTTATACAAATAAACATCTAACTTTTCAAAAAATAACCAGTTGGTTATACAAATTTAAACATACGACATATGGAAAAATTATATATAAGTCTATACAAAGCCAGATCTCAGTATTACATATATTCTTCGGGGTCCTAGCACAGACCACTTTGAATAATATAATTTTTCATGGAGGTATTTTGGGTTTTAAACCTTTAGCAAGTTCTTTATTGGCTAAACAGGCAACAAGTCTCTTAAAGAGATTAAATAGTAGCGAAAGTTTAGAAAGCCTAGCAGAGTTAAGAACAAAGAAGGAACAATTAAGGCTAGTATCCTACAGAATATGCATAACATGCCCTTTAGTATGCAACATATTACCTTTTGGAAAGAAAATTTGACATGTAATGTGATCGAAAATACAAACTAATTAACATAAAGTTCAAAGTGTAAAGTACTCAGAAAGAAGTATGTAGCAAGAAGAATGCGATTATAAGCTTTTTAGATAAAAGAATAGTAAAGAGCTTGATGAACTCAAGGGTTAGTTTAGAATTGGTACCACTGAACCAGTTGATAGACCTGATAGGTGCCAGTTTGATGTCATGGCAACAAGTTAGAAGTATAAGAGAAAGATATATAAAGGGAAAGATGTCTATTGGTTTAGCAAAACTAAAGTAGCGGTTTTGGTAAACAAGTCCTCGAAGGAGCTTAAAAGAGAATACCAACTAAAGTCAAAAATAATAAGTTCATCCTACTGATAAAGAAAAAGGTTTATACAGATAAAAGGTGCAAGGATTAGATAGTAGTAAAGAGAAAAAATTTATCTGTACATCTTTTGAAACATATAAGCAAAAAGTTTAGACGTAAAGCCTTTTTAAAACATTGGGTCAAACCCCAAAAAATAAAAGGTTTGGCAAAAATAAGCAGATATAAAAGTTGTAGTTTAAATAAAGGAGGAAAGGAGAATGATTGCCAGTTCACAATAGAAATAAAAGAATGTATTAACAGAGTAGAAGGTATAGTCAAAAAAAAAAAGAGTAGCTAATATCATTCCCTTTGGACTACTACTAGGATATTGGTTGTGAAATAGTACCAAAAGAACCAAATATTATGGAAAAGGTGGCCAATATAGTAGAAATTAACAGAATAGAGTTTGAAGTAATTGAAAACCAAAGATTAAATAGTAAAATTATAAATCTACTATTGGAAATGGTAGAAAAGAATTTAGCAGAAGAAAGATTAGAATATGTTTTTTATACAGATAGTTCATGGTACAAGAAGAGGAATGTATTGAAGATAGGATGGGTTCTACTTGAGTATGGTTAGATGAAAAAGAGGAGATAGTAAGTTTAGTAGAGAAAATAAAGTTAGCTAATTGGTTTTCATCAACAAGGTCTAAATTGCAATTCTGTGTGCTTTGTTAGTAGTTAAATTAGATTTTGTAGTTATAGTTAAAACAGATAGTTTAGTAGTGATTAGTAGTATTAAGAATGTGTTCAGAACACGAAGCTTCAAGAAAGAAGGCTCTTAAACTAAAAAACAGGTTGATTTTTGAAAAGATTTTGGAGATAACTCAAGTTAAAAATATTAATCTAAAATTATGTAAAGTTAAAACACACAATGGTATAGTATGAATGAGTTAGCTAACAAGTTAGCAAAAGAAGCAGTACAGCTTGAAGAAGATTAGAAGTAGATTCTTGCTAATACCATCTATTAGAATGTTCTTTTTGGTAGAATAATAAACTCATTAACAATTGTTCTTGTAAATTCATAATGTGACTAAAAAAAAGATCTTGTAAGGGAAGATGTCTTTTTTTGAGTAAAAACCTAGCAGTAGGAAGCAGTCTTGATGCTGATAATCTAGACTGTTTCTATAAATGAGCAAAGCTAAAAGAGTCAAGAGGAATTAGATATAGAGAAATTGAGAGCAGTTTTAATCTAATTTTGCGAATCAAAGAAATATTTCAACTCCTTCCAACTTTAAAAGAGTTGCATGCTTGTAAGCCTTGGCTATATAAGTTACCAAACTGTATTATGTGTAAGAAGGAGACCAAGGAAACTATAAGTCATCCAGTATGGTATAGTTTTATGAGGAAGATTTGCAAAAAACAGAAAATATGGCATTAAGTACTACATGGACAGTGCTAATGAATGAAGTAAAATTGTTACTAAGTATCTGAGATTTAGACGAAATTTTGCTAAGCAATATAAAAAAAATTCAATATAGAGAGAGAGAAGTTTATTTAAGTGGTTTCATAGAAAGGGAGAAGCTTAATTTATTGTATAGAAAGGAACTTTTCAGCAAGGATACAAAAAACTGCATAGATGCGATTCTGTACATGGTGCAAAAAAGCTTCTACCAAGTTATTTGGAAAGAAAGATGTAATGAAGTTATTAGTTGGAAAAAAAAGTGGTATTGAATGATTCGTGAAGAGAAAACATGCTGATAAGAGAGTTTGGAATAAAAGGTCACTCAATTCAGAACCTACAGAGTTTAAAAGAAAGAAAATATAGTGAAAGAAGCAGAAAAAACAAGAGCAAATAGAATCAGTAAATAAGATAGTTGAGGATTCAATATTAAGTCAAATAATGGGTTCACATGTAGCAAGTTGGTAAATATAAAAGTAGAAATTTTTTTTTATAGTACAAGACAGCTAAAGATATCAACTTTTTATTTTATTATAAAAAAGGCGCCAAATTTGATAAGGATACTATAAAGTATCTACTTTTTACTAAGGTGTGCCAAATTTAAAATAATGTAATACAAAAATAACTAGTTTTTATTGGTTTATATATGTAGAGCAGCACTAAATTTTTGATTTATAAGGGAGCGGAGGTATTATGGACATGTTAAAGTTTCTACTAATAAAACTTTTTAAAAATCAAATAGATTTTTATACAATTTTTATTATTTGAACTATGTTTAATAAAGAATAAATTACTGCAAAAAAATCTTTATATCATATATTGTTTTAGATTTAAATAATTAGTACACAAAATAGAATATAAAAACTAAATTTAGAAAAAAGGAGAGTATTGTGAACACAGTGATAAATTTTGATTTACTGGTCCATTTTGGATAATTTACCACCAAAATGACCATCTCAGTGAAACAATTCTAACAAGCACAAAATCGTTAAAATCCAATCACGGGATCCCAAGATCATTAAAGGTATATTATGTAAAAATTTGCAGATTTTCAAATATATACAAAAACTTATATTATACATAAATAACGATATCTTGTGATCTAGTAATCAGAATTGAATGATTTTTATACTATTCGATTCATCTCTTTGAGATGATTTGAATGGTATAAAAATCATCCAATTCTGATCACTAGAACATAAAATATCTGCCCTGTCCACAATATCCCTCTTGTTCACAATACCCGCCTCTTTTATATATAAAATAGACAAATTTTAAACTGTTATAACACTATAAAAAATAAAAATAAAGAAAAATCCTCTTTTAGAAATGTAGTTTGGGTTATAAATTAACAATTTAAAAGAGAGTTTTTTGATTTAATAATTTTTTGTTAAGTTATAACATATTTAAACCAACTAATTAAACATGAATTAATAATGCTGCCCAAAACTTTATAGTTTCAGATTTGACTGAAACCGAAACTGGTATTACTAGTTTCAGACATAACCTTGGCCGAAGCTTGCCTAAAGACCCTAAACTATACCAATACTTCGAAACTATACCAAAACTCTGAAACTGGTCTGCTAATAAAAATATTATTAGAAAAGTTTACAGACTAATATATATCGATTACTAACCAAGAGGATATATAAATTAATGATAATCACAATTGTAATCAATATATAGCAAAAATGGTTAGTAATTAATATATAGCTGATATGATATAATTGATATATTAACCAATATATTAATCGATACTCCAAGATTAAAAATAATACTTATTTAAACCTTTATTTTATTTAAAACTTTTTAAATTATTACATATTTTATATATCTTGTGCCTCTCTTACAATATAATTGCTACAGTATAACAATAGTGTAATACTTTTAGTCCTTTTTGTCCTTTTGTCAACTGATTTAAAGTCCCATATTTCAGTAAACATATACAAAAAAAATAAAATTAAAGAATGTAAAATAACAGAAAAACCAGAAACTAGCATTTATTTTTATACTAGCTTCAGGTCTTATTCAAGCAATTCTCGTATTTTTTGGCTCTATTTCGCGCTCTTTGGTAACAAGCTGTAAAAGAAAGAAAAGTATTAATGAAAAAAATGAAACCAACAAACAAAGAGAAACTGGTACATATTTATATACCAGCGTTATTTCCTTTTGGGACCGGATTCCCATTTATGGCTCCATTTCACCCTCCTAACAAAGCACAAACCTATAAGAAAAAATAGAATTAGTAAAAATATATAATAATAATGAAACAGAGAACAAAATAGAAACTAGTACTTATATTAGTTTAGTTCTTGTCCAAATCACCAATTCCAGTTCCAATATATCTTTCTGGTGAAGCACTAACCTAAAAAAAAAGAAAATATAAAAGAAACGAAAACAAAAAACAAAAAAACTAAAAAAAAACAAATCTGGTACTTATAGTTCCAGGTCCAAATCATCAGTCCTAGCTCCAATATATTTTCCCTAGCGAAGCACCAACATGAAAAAAAAGAAAACATTAGTAAAAAAACAAAAACAAGAAAAATCAAGTGAAAAATGAACTTGGTACTTATCTTAATACCAGTCCATATCACTATTCCCAGCTCTAATATATTTTCTATCTCTTAATTTGTTATGCAGGCATATTTGCCTGCGAAAATTTTAAAATTTTAAATTTTTTAAATAAAACCTTAAATATTAATTTTAGCTATATACTTTCTAAGTAAAAAATATAATATTAGTTCTGTTTTATCAACTTAACTATAAAATTTTTTTAAAATTATTAATAAACTTTGGTGTAATAAAAGTTTAAAGTTTTTGTTTTGGAACTTTTACTATAGAATTTTTTCTTTAGGTTTTCTCAAATTTTATATGTTCCCGTCTATAAAAAAAATTTTCACTTCTAGTACAAGTCCTAATTTTTACAAGTAAATCATTTAAAGTCAAATAATGAAAGTTGTTATCCTTTATATAAACTACAAAGTTGTATAAGAAACTATTTTTTTAAACCCAATATTTAAAGAATTCGCCAAGACATTGTAAAATATTTTTTTGATTAAAAAATTTCTTTAAAATTTAATATTTTCAGCTTATAAACAACATAAACTTTTTTGTCTTATAATATAAGTTTAAATAATTCAAAAATATAATCCTTGTTCTTAAATATTATAATACCAAATTTTATTTAAATATCTTAAATGATTAAAAAACTAGATCAAAGGTATATTTATAGTAATTATACAGGCAAATTTGCTTGTGAACCTCTACAAAGTAAGGGATAACAATAACAACAACTACAACCGATCCAATAATAACAATAATAACTATCGAAATAATCGAAGTAGAAGTCACTCTAAAGATAGAGGACAAAATAANTAAAGTTTTTGTTTTGGAACTTTTACTATAGAATTTTTTCTTTAGGTTTTCTCAAATTTTATATGTTCCCGTCTATAAAAAAAATTTTCACTTCTAATACAAGTCCTAATTTTTACAAGTAAATCATTTAAAGTCAAATAATGAAAGTTGTTATCCTTTATATAAACTACAAAGTTGTATAAGAAACTATATTTTTAAAACAATATTTAAAGAATTCGCCAAGATATTGTAAAATATTTTTTTGGTTAAGAAATTTCTTTAAAATTTAATATTTTCAACTTATAAGCAACATAAACTTTTTGTCTTATAATATAAGTTTAAATAATTCAAAAATATAATTCTTGTTCTTAAATATTATAATACCAAATTTTATTTAAATATCTTAAATAATTAAAAAACTAGATCAGAGGTATATTTATAGTAATTATACAGGCAAATTTGCCTGCGAACCCCTACAAAGTAAGGGATACGAAGTATCTCTGGCGAAGTACTAACCTAAAAAAAAAAGAGAACATTAGTAAAAAAAAGTACAAAGTAAGAGCAAGGCAATAAAAAATAGCAACTAGTACTTATCTTGTACCAGTTCCAGGTTTAAATCTCCAATATCGATGAAGCACCAACTATAAAAAAAAAATATTAGTAAAAAAAAGTTCAAAGTAAAAACAAGAAAACGAAAAGAACAACTAGTACTTATCTTGTACTAGTTCTAAGTTCAAATTTCCAAACCCAGCAAAGCGTGAAATATTAAAAAAGTTGCTCTTAAGTATCTCTCAATGTGATTTGCTATTTATAAAGATTGTGCACAACACTACTATTATTTGAAGTAATCTTAACCAAAAATTCATGTTGCAAAATGAACTTGCTTGACCAAATACCGTAATTTATTTTCCACTAATTATTAAAACTTGTAGATTATCTAATACAAATTATATACTATGTATAATGTAAAATCAATTACATTGCTATGTAGCGATTAATAACTATTCAGATATGATTAACAGATTCATACTAGTTTATATCTGTTAATCGAATATTTATTGATTATTAACATTTATAACGATTTATAGTTGTTATATATCAATAAAAAAAATTTTTAGTTTATTTGGTGTATAAATAGTACTTATACTATACTTCCAAAATAGGGGTCATTTAAAGCAGGTGCAAATTCATGTAATTAAAGTCAATCAAATTACAGAATTTTGATGATCGCTAGTGAAGCAAAACAAGAAACAAAAATGAAAAACCTAAAAAATACAAAAAACTGTAGTCTAAACCTACCTCAAATAGGTTACTATATTTGCGCGTAATAGCATTAATTCAGATTTTGAGTTTTTAAAAATTGAGCTTTTTTGCTCAAAATAGTACCTATGCACGACCCGATATAACACGCACCCACTTTATATTACATAGTGCTCAAAGCAGGTTCATATCATTTCATCAACAATTACTTCAAATACAGAAAAGTTCACTTCATAGACAGTTTATTTCATCAACAGCTCATTTCGTAAGTTTTTTTTATAATTGCTTTATCACTTAACTCTAATTTTAAACTCAACTCTAATGACATAATTAGAATTACATTTCAGTAAAATGGGCTGTCAGAAATATACTATCTACTGTAACTATTAAGATGGAAAAGCATATGCGTTTAGCCAATTTAACTCTAATAGTTACTGGAAAATAAGTTTATGATTTACTCAAATAGAGGTCTCTTCAATACTACACTAGCTTATTTTCTTTATTTTTCTTAAGTAAAATTGAAGAAACCTTTTCTAATATTGTATTCTATTGTATGTCTTATTGATGTCAAATTCATTCATTTATATATTTGAATTTAATAAATAACATGTTAACGGCACTTTAATGTGTTGTTTAATACACTATGTAATGGTACAACCAAGGCCAACATGTTGCATGCCATTGAGAATGTTTATAATCTGCGCCTTTTAGCGCATATACATGCTAACACGTTAACATGTTATGAAGATTTTACAAAAAGGGACGATTATATGTCAATCATCAAGTTTACTCGGACTTCGACTAAAATTTAATAAATTATAAAAAAAATAGAAATGAAAGTTATCTATACTAAATAAAGAGATCTATTTACAAATTGGGGTAAACTAATCGGGAAATTCAAATCTAATATTAATTTTCAAATTGTGACACTATGGAATGAACTTATCTGTAAATTAATTATCTGTAAAATAAGCTTGATGGTTTAAAGTGTTTGTTGGTGATCGAACTAATTTCAAATACTAGTATAGGATTTCAAAAAAAATATATTTTGACTCAAAATAAGGTGCATGTGCATTTCAAATAATGTGCAGAGGTTCAAAATAATGCACAGGGGGCGTTATTATGCACAAATACGGTAAATAAAAATATCGGGAAGACAATTTTACTTATATATAACTATCTAAAACCAAACCTAATCCTAATATAAGATGACCTAACCCTAAAGTTAATCGCGAAAATTATTAAGAAATATGAGTTGCCCTGCCCCCAAAATAGTTTCAGATAATACCATTTTACTATTTTAGAGTTTTGGAAATTTAGAATAGTTTCGGGATTACTATATAGTTTCAGAATTTCAGAAATTAGTTTTAACTATTTAAAACTAGTTTTGGTTTCAGTTATTTGACCAAAAGAGTTTTGGGCAGCATCATTAATTAGAACCAATTGTTCAAAGCTTCAATTTATTGTCTTTTTGACCAATAGGTATATAGTATGCTAAAATTTACTATTATATAAGTTTTATTTTATATATTAACTATTTAAAATAGCTAGTTATATTTAATTTATAATTTACTTGTTCTCTTTGTTCATGTTCACAATATTACAAGACTCAACATGGTCTTAATATTATGAAACAATAAAATATAAGGACCATAATATACTTTCTTTGCCACTACCTAACTACGAGCTTAATTATATTAAAAAAGCTATAATATAAGAAATTTAGAAGTATCTAAAAAACTATCATCGCACCGTTGGAAATCAAGTATTTAGTAGTAAGAATGCCTTTGTAGAAATATTTGGTAAATATCTTATACAATATTCTCTACATAGTAATTTTTATTGATATTGTTTTAGTAGAGACAATTTATATACAAATATTTATTTTTAATAATACTATGATTATTCAAGTTAGATATTTTTTATTTGTGCTTTTATATACACTATACGTATAAATATGAGTTTGCTTTTTAATATTAACAAAAAGTTTAACTATAGTCATATTTTTATATAGTAAGATATACTATGTATTTTAGTATATATTTTACTTGTAAATAATAATTCGTTTTATAAAATTCAACTTATATCTGCTAATCTATATAATATCCTAAAATTGATTTAATAGTAGATTATATATAATTTAAGACAAAATGTACTACAAGGACTGATAAACAAATACAAAGACTACCAAAATTAATAAGCATATAGTTTATATTTAAAAGAACTTATATATAAAATAATCAGTAAATTGGTAAAATAATCAGTTCACTTACTTATAGCAAGTTTTCAAGTAGCAATCATTAAAGTATATTTATTCTAATACATAGAAGTTCAATTAACAACTCGAACAACTAGTAATTTTTGCTATTTCAATTTCTAATTGTATTCAAGTCCATACTGTTAAGTTCATAATACTTATTATCGCAAAACTTATTTTAATTGTACTAATTTAGTTAGTAGTTTGATTAGAGATGAAAAAATAAATTAGATAGTTTTTTAGATTTTTTAAACTATTATAAAAAACATTTTAAAACATTAGTGCTTTTGGTTGGTAAACTACCTATTTATTTTATGAATCCATATCTGATCGTCCTGTTGGTATTATTTTGGGAATTTGAGATAACTTTTTTCTGCTACTATCTTTTTCTGCATCCTATTAAAATCTTTTTGGGTTTAATCCAAACTTGTCAGGTCATACCAAACTTAAACAGGCCAAAATTAATTTAGTATCATAATATTTTTATAACTTTCGAATTAATTTATATCTTAAGAAAATCAGTTAAAATAAATAAATAAATATATTATTATAATTATATCAAAGTGTATTAAACTATTTAAATCAAACAAACATATTTTTTATTATTGTGTTTTAAAACATTTCTACCCTAGATTAGCCAGTTAAAATCAGAACTATTTTTTTTTAATCAAAAAATTGTACTAAACAAGAAATTTATTTCCTTGTATCTATAGATTTTTATTATACACTAATCTCATTGCTAAAACCTACTACAAAACCTAATTTCATCTAATTTTTTGAAAAGTAGGTATTGGAGAAAAAGGTTATATTTGAAACCCGCTAAATAGCAAAATAGGTATATTTGAAAGAATGCTAATGGTAATTTTTATAAATGTTATATTTGAAATGTGCTAATGAAAAATTAGGGCTATAATAGTAACCCAGCAGGTAAAAAAGAAAGAGGATTAATTTTTAATAGTAAAAAATTAATTTCACCAATTTCACCAATTTTAATATCAAATAATTTCAACAATTTCAACAAAAAATTTTCATTAAGAAAAGTAATTTCACCGNAATTTTAATTGGTTAAAATGCCCTAGCACTACAGTGCTATAGCACTATAAATTAAAACCTAATAAAAAATATAAAGTAATATTTTTTTTATTGAGATTTTTAAATTTGGTTTTTTAAAAAATATAGTTCTGTTTTTTTTTTTAAAGAATGTAGATTTATTTTTTAAAAAATGTAGATCTGGTTTCTTTTTTTTTAGAGAATGCAGATCTAGCTTTTTTTTAGAAAATGTTGTATTTCAAAAAAGTTAAAGATGGGTAAAAGTTCTATCTAATGTGTGAAATATAGCTTATATATACCAAACCAAAACGGATAACCAAAAAAATTTTTACTATGCTGCTCAAATATATTGATAAGCTCACATAGATTGTTTGGGATCCTGTATTGGCACAAGGGGCCTAAAATACCTATATGACAAATGGAAATAAAAACCTTAAAAATGTCAATACCAATGCGAAGAAACCTATAAACAACAATGTGATTAATTACAAGCAACAAAAAGTCAACAAAGATACTACCAAGCAATAGCAAGTGACGAAACCAACAAGCAATAGTATCTACAATCTACAAGCGACAACACATACACCTATGATGATGATACTTATATCAGACAATAATACTTACAAATACAAGATCTACAAGCAATGACTCCTTGCTACGATGATATCTACAAGCAATGATTTCTATTATAATAATTGACGACAAGTGAAAGTAAGATTAGCAGGTACCAAAAAATACACCCTATATATATAAAAGGTAGATTAATAAAAAAAAAAGAAAAAAACAGATACATATAAAAAAAAACATATCTGATATATGAATCTGTGTAATATATTGCATTTTATAAAAAAAGTTAGAATTGCAAACGAATACAAAGTAATATACCATTATAATTTTGGTGGTCTAAATAAATAACTCTAATTAGTTTATTATAATTTAAGAAATCTACAAAAAAAGGTCCAATTTCACAAATTAGCTGATATATATAAAATTGACAAGTTGATCTACATTTGGACCCCAAAATTTTAGGGATACTCAAATATGATGAACCAAACATGCCAATATATTTACTTACTAGAATACAAGTAAGTTTTATAACTAAGTTTTTTATAGTACAATAACTTCTATAATTTCAATACGAAATTATTTACCAGTTATACGATATATCACAACAAAATTTTTTACATATAAAATTTATAAAAAAAATATATAAAATTACTATAAGCTTTGAATCTTTGATATTTTTTCCTCTAAATATTAACTTAAAATTAAATTCTTTGAGAATATAGAACAAGAGAAGAGAAAAAATTGAGCTTAAAAATCAAATTAAAATTTCACCGATTTTGTACAAAATGAAAATGTAACTTTGCCAAAAACAAATATTCAATGATTTTAAAACAATAAATATGTGTAAATTCATGCCCTGAACAAATTTACTTAGGTGACTGAAGTAGGTTACCTTGTAAAAAAAATGTATTACCTATGTACTAAAGTCAAATCTTTTGAGTTTTAAATATAAAACCTCTTTATCTACTAGGTAAATGCATAGTATTATTTGTTCAAAGCTAAATATTTATATAAATATAATAATTAAAAAAGTTTGCTATTTACTAGATAAAAGCATAGCATTGTTTGTCTAAAACTCAATTTTATTTCTTGTAATATAAATTTTATATATGTTCTAATTTATGGAATTAATTTTAACTTTTGATTCACCAGTCCTTTTTGAATGATTTAACTATCAAAATGTTCATCTCGATAAGACGATTCTAACAAGTTAAAATCCAATCACAGAATCCCAAGATTGTTCATTACTAAGTAAGTTTTTTTACTATTGAATAACTTTGATCCACTGGGCTGTTTTGGATAATTTAACCACTAAAATTTTTGTCTCAGTAAGACGATTCTAACAAGTTCAAAATCGTTAAATTCCAACCACAGAATTCAAAGATCAATAAAGATTTATTAATTATTTAATCAAATTAATTTTAGGATAAATATATGCAACGCACTCTACGATATGCTAATTCATTGCACACAATATGTAAATATAATTTGTAGATTATTTTCAATATAACAAAAATTTAAATTAATATAAGGTTAGGGTAAGGGTAAAGGTAAGGGTTAGTGTTAGAAGTTAGAGTAAATGATGGTATATACCAAACTTTTTTTTTGTTAGAGCGTGAAATGTGGTTAAGTAGATGAAATTTTTTAATATTACAAATTTTAGAAAAATTTCTTTATTTTGTTACACAAAAAATTTTCACGTTATACCTGATCTTCAAATTTAATTGGTAGATTGTTGAGGAGCGATATACAAGCACATCGCAGTGTGCGATGCCTAATTAAGTCCTTAATTTTATATATAAAAAAGGTATTTCGCAGATCAATATGGTATAGGTGAGCAGATTTGTATAGTATGGGCCGAATTTTTAAATCTATACTATACTGATCTGGTGTAATATATATTAGTGTTAGTGTTAGGGTTAGGGTTAGGAATTATAGCTAATTGGTATAGTATAGATTTAAAAATTCGGCCTATACTATATAGATCTGCTCACCTATACCATACTGATCTGCTATAATCTCATATAAAAATCAATTTGATTAAATAATTGATAAATCTTTATCGATCTTTGGATTCTGTAATTGGAATTTAACAATTTGGGCTTGTTAGAATCATTTTACTGAGATGAACATTTTGGTGATTAAATCATCCAGAACAGCTTGGTGAATCAAAAGTTATTAAATAGTAAAGAAATTTATTTAGTGATGAATAATCTTGGGATCCTGTGATTGGATTTTAATGATTTTGGCTTGATAGAATCATCTTATAGAGATGAACATTTTGATAGTTAAATCATCCAAAATGGACTAGTGGATCAAAAGTTATTATCAATTTCATAAATTGGCCAATTAAAAATAATTTAAAAATCATAAATAGACAGACATAAAGTGCAAAGTTGCATTTTTGATGATGTGATGCATCAAGAAAGTAACTTTTGTATCACAATACATAGAAACTAAAGGTCCTTTACTTCACTTTGCACAATTAAGATAACCTATTTTGAGCGCTTAAACAAAGTTGTTCAGCATGCAATTTTACTTATATTTTAAATTAAAACGTGTTTTTTTGGCTATTACTAGATCAAAAATGGAGTTGAAGTTAGAAAAAAATTTTTTTAATTTTGGCTCCATTTTCATCTAGTAAATAGCTAAAAAAACAAGTTTTAATTTTAAATATAAGTAAAATTGTATGCTGAACAAGTTTGCTTAAGCACCCAAAGTAGGTTATCTTAATAAAAAAAGAGTTTTATATTTAAAACTCAAAAAATTTAACTTTAGTGCATAGGTAACCTATTTTTCTTACAAGGTAATCTACTTTGATCACCTAAGTAAAGTTGTTTAAGATATGATTTTACACATAATTATTATTTTAAAATCATTGAATGTTTGTTTTTGGTAAAGTTACATTTTTGTTTTGTACAAAATCGATGAAATTTTAATTTGATTTTTAAGCTTAATTTTTTTTCTCCTTTTGTTTTATATTCCCAAAAAATTTAATTTTAAGTTAATATATAGGAGTAAGTCAGTAAAAAAGGAACAAATTTATCTAATAAATTTGTCCCTTTTCTACTGACTCAACCCCATATAGGAGAAGAAATATCAAAGATTTAAAATAACTTTAATGCAAAACAACTGCATTTTTAACTGATACTATAATTGCCTAATAATAAAATATTTTTACGATATTTTATAATAGAGTAAATCTATTTGTAACCGTTAGTGACAGTCTTGTGCCAATAAAAATCAAGATCAGATGTAATATTACACCTGATTGTGTAATATGAAAATGAAGCGAAAAAATGGCTGAAATTAGTATATATAATTAGTATGATAAATACACTTTACTCCAATAAGCTTCATTTGTATCTCTCACATGCCTACAGCCAGTAGCAAGTCTTCATAACAATGGTTATAGCCCATACAAGAAAAAGGAGAACCTGTAAATGTGAACATATCCCAGATTTACCTTTCTATATGCGCTGTATTGGGGCAATTGAAACAACCTGAATACCTTCGGAGCCATTTTCAAAAATATCACGATAACTAAAAATTTTGACTATAAAACCACCCTTTTTTTTAGCAAAAAAAAATTCCTAGTAAAATTTTACTATATAGTTATCTCTAACTCTAACTCTACTTCTTACTATACCCTAACTCTAACAATAATAAATTTACACATATATATGTTTGTTTTGATTGTACATTACACAGGGATGTGTCATCACCGGTGACAAGCACATTTTTTATTTATAATAATACAATTATTATAAAACATACTTATGGTATTTTATCACCATAGGTAAATTAAATTTGCAAATTTGTGTAACAAAAACAAAAAAATAAATTTTTATAAAACAAAAAAAAATTTTAATTACTTTAAGGTTAGAATAAGGCCTGAAATTTGATTGAGCATTAGTATATAGTAATGCCCATAGCAAACCAAACTATTGGGCAAAAAAAAAAATTTTTTTAAAAACTCAATTTCTCGAAGAATTAGAGTAATAAAAATACAATTTTTATAAAATTACAAAATCAAAATTTTTTGCCCAATGGTTTGTTTTGCTATGGAGGTTTCTATATACAAAATTTAGCAAGAAATTTTTTTTATTAGAACCCCAAAGATGATTTTATAAGCAAAATTTTGTGATATGAATGTTTTTTTAAAAAAATAAACAAAAAACAAAATTTTTTGTTACACCTGATTTTAAATTTTGATTGGATATTCTAATAGTTTTGTATAACATAGTATAAAACACTATAGGTGCATTTTAGTAAAAATCTTTTATTTATTTTGGTTCTATAAAGTATAATTTTAATGCAGCTAACTTAACATATACAGTAACCAAATTAGTAAATAATATTAATAAAAATTATTTACAATAATTTACAATAAAAATTAGTAACTCATATACAAATTAACTCAAATGTAAATATAAAAATCAATTCAATTCTGTACAAAATAACTTAATATTACTTAACTTTAATTATGCTATAATTAGCAAAATACAAAAAAAACCATAATAAAATCATTATATGACTTTTATTAAAAATTATAAAATTTAATTATGTACTATTGTTACTAATAGATTATTATTTTTTAATAAAAAAGAAGAACATTGATAAATCAAACCACTGGTGTTCACCACCATATGTGTTTTGGTCAATCAAAATTATGAAATTTGTATAATATGAAGATCAGGTGTAAGCTAAATTTTTCATAAAAATGGTTTTTTTTTCAAAATTTGTCTATATATAAAAATTCTATTTAAAAAACCTATCTTCATGTTCTAACAAAAAAATTCCTTACAAAATTTTGGTATATATTTTTTAATCCAAACCTTTAACATAAACTCTAACTCTAACTCTAACGGCAAAAAATTTTTTTGCATATTATAATTTATATTAACTGGTGTTGAACACCACGGTGTGATATATACATATTGAAAAAGAATACTCAATATTTATTTAATTTGGTACAACTATTTGTTTTATTATTTTTGCCTATGCAACTTGAATAAATAATTTAAATAGTAATCTGCAGTTAAGGGTAGGGGTACATAGATCATTTATCATATGATTTTTATGGTACAATGAAATTTATATAGAAATTGAAAATGTGCTACTAATAAAACTTTTTATAGTTGCAACCAAATTTGACTAAAATTTTATAATATATAGAATAAAACGCACATTTTATAATAGTAAAATTTTAATATAGTATATATTTAAAAAAATTATACTTCTATATATAATAAAGTTTCCCCTAGTTGGCTCAAAATTTCCTGAGTTACACAAAATGATTAATTTTGATTGGTCGATATCATATGATCATCATATGATTTTTGTAAACAACTTTCGACATCTAAAGTTTAAATCTTTATAACTTGATGAATATTCAACCAATTTTGATAATTTTACTATTTTTAGAATCGCAAAAACCTGTTCTATGATTTTATTTAATAATTTAAATAATTTGCTTAAAAAAAATTTTACTAAACTTTAAAAAGAAAAAATCGATACTACAAAAATCATATGATAAATGATCTACGTACCCCCTACCATTAAGGGTCAAAATTTCATAGTAAAAATCATCGGAGTTTTACTAATTGCCTTATATGAAAGTGGAATGCTATACATTTTTGATTATAATAAAAAACCCTATAGTAAACCATCAATAAATACTTATATCGTATCATATACTAACATAATTTGAATGATTTAACTATTATTAGAATTAGGAAAGTTGGTTTTGCAAAGTTTAGTTAGAAATTATAAGGTTTCTTTAGTAAAAAAATACTTTTATATATAAAAAAGCCCATTCGCACACTATAAAAATTTACTATTAAATGCTTGCTATAATTTATTATAAAATAATTATCATTTTTTACTCTTTATCTGTGATTTACCATTTAAAATAAATTTTTTTTAAAAATTAGTCTTAATCATACATATTAATAAAAAGTTATTTAAGAATTAAGCAAATTGCTTAACTAGAAAATTAATACTATTTATATATATTTAAAGCAATATATGTATATATACTTTAATTTAGATTTACTAATTTAATTCAGATTTAACAGTGATTTAACCCAATTCAAATTTCAACAAATATATAACAAAAAATCTGAATTTAATTTGAATAGCCTTTAAAAATTAGGATTAAGCACTACTATATATAAAATTTCATTTTTGTAATTTTTATTTAGTGAACCAAGATCAATTTAAACATTAGTTTTTGTATATTTTTACTTTTTTTCTTTTATATGTATTTGAATTTTCATCAGACCAATCTGGAATCATCAAAGTTTACCTTCTCTAATTGCTATTTTCTCTCTAGGAGTTTGTATTATCTGTACAAATAAGTGGATGCCTAATACATTGTTGCTTACATCTAATTATGCTTTGAGTATATTAACAATTATATACAATTAACAATCATATACAATTAATAATTGTATATATATATACATATCGATTTTGAAATTAATTTAAGAAATCTGGTACCTATCTAATTTAATATATGGTATAAAGAAAATGTAGTCAGATCATTCAATGCCTTGTATATATGACATATATAATAATTGATCAAAATTATATGATCAAAAGAAAGATCAATTATACAACTATTGATAGATGTTTTTAAGCAAAAAATTCAGTTCTTCTTTAAGCAGATATCTATTGTCAAACTATTGTTAGTAGTACATCTCATAAATTGATTATAAATATTTTATAGTTTGTCTTATAGACCAAAGAATGATTATAATATACAGAAAAATAAGTACAATACAATATTAGCTAAGGAGAAAAACTGAATTTGTTTGAAAACTTCTAATATTACAAATAGTATAATGGTATAAGAGTTAATTTTGTATAACTAATTAATAATATATAATAATTAGCGATATAAACCAATCCTTATAGTTTAGAACTTAGTAGATTTTCAAAAGTTTTTATTAGATTTGACAATTGTATCATATAAAATTTTTCAATTAATTAGTTGATAAATCATTTTATACAACTAATCGATTAATTAATTTTATTTAACTAACCAATTAGTTGGCCAATCAATTAATTAAGTAATCAATTATTTAATAAACTAATCAATTGACCAACTAATTGATTGGCTGACTAATTGATTAGTTGAATAAATAATAAATAAAACTTTGTAAAATATATATAAAGTAGTAACTAAAACAGCCAGATTGATATTCTTATATGATTAGTTAATTAAATAACCAATTGTATAGTCAATTAATTGACCAATTGATTAGTTGATTAATCAATTAGTTGGCCAATTAACTAATCAATTAGTTAATCAATTAATTAACTAAGTTGGGTCTGTAAAATTTAAATTAATTAGTTATCAACTTTACAACTAATTGATTATCATATATTTCTGAAAATAAGCAATTTTTTTTGAGCAAAAAATTATACAAAAAAATATAGAGGTTGCTTATTTTCAAATTGTTGAATTTTTTAAAAAATTAAAAAATGTATTAATAAAAAGTTGTTTAAATAATACCAAATTTTTATTATAAGTGTATTTTAATGTTCTGAACAAATTTACTTAATAGCTCTTTAAGTTTACTTAGTAAAAGTTGAACTTTTAAATATAGTAACTAGAGTTTGCAATGGGCTAGTCCAAACCTGGTAATTTGTGAGTTGGGCCGGGCTTGGGCCCAAATTTTAAACTTGTGATTAATTGGGCCGGGCTTGGGTTGGGCTTGTAAAATAATGGGCCGGGCCTGAATTTTATAAAAGAGGCCTAATAAAACCCGGCAATACCTATTAAAAATATAGTTTCTACTAGTTACAGGCCTATTGTATTTAAATAAAATTTTATTTCTTTTTGAACTATAGTAATATATAGTTTTTTTAATTTAGTTAGCTATTTTTATAATTCCTAAAATACCTAATAAAAATTAACCAAATAATATTCTAGTTAATTTGGTAAAGTTTGTAATTTTTAGTATAATATAATAGATTCAAGAATATATATTTTAATAATTAAGTTATTTGGAAATATAATTATCTTAGTATTCCAAATCAAAAATTGATTAGTTGTCAAGTTGCCAACTAATCAATAATAATTTTATTGAACAACTAATTGATTGTTAATGATTAATTAATTAGTAATACTACTTGCAAATTATGGGTTGGGCCAGGCTTGTTGGGCCAGGTTTGAGTAGGCCAGGCTTGGGTTGGGCTTGATTTGGGCCAGGCTTGAACTAGGCTTGGGTTGGGCTGGGCTAAGCTTGAACCGGGTTTGGGCTTATGTTTCAAACCTGTAATAAATTGGGCCGGGCTTGAGTTGGGTTTATAATTTTACAGGCCAGGCTTGGGTTTAGATAAACCTGGCCCAATCTGGCCCATTAAGAACCCTAATAGCAACTACTAATGAATTTTTTGAAATTTTTGAAAAAAATAAGAGGATTGCTTATTTTTGAAGTAGCTTATTTTTAGAAATCTATAATAATTCAATTTTTAATTTATATCACTATGCCATAAGGGCCATGATATATATTACGTAATATCATTTTATCATAGAGCTACCTCTTTCCCCCTACATAAGACCAATTAGCCAATCAAATTGTATAATTAGTCTTATGTAAAAAATTTTTTTAACACCCCTCCCCCCTAGAATATTATGTAATATTTGACATTGCCCTAACTGTATTATAATTTAACTTTATATATTGTTTGCTAAAGTATAAATTATAAAGCTAATAAATTTATTGTATAGTAATACAAGAAAATTATTTCTGTAATTTGAAAATAATTCTCCTATACATCACATTTGTTTTATCCTATACTATATTTATTTAATAAAGTTAACTGGTCCTTAAGATTTGGAATATATAAAAATAAATAGATACCAGTTTGGGTTTTGTATTGGGTTTGAAATTACAACAATAGTTAACCTTCAAATACAAATTAAGTAGAAAATTGTAATTGACCCATTTGGGCTTGGTTTATATTGCTAGTAATAAACTAAATATATATAAGAATAAAAGCAAAAATAATAAAAAACAATTAATTAACTTTTGTCCCTCAATAAAATAAAGCAAATAAATATTAAATACTTGTTTTCATATTAACAATTGGGTTTGCTTTAGATGAAATAACTGAAGGCTACCAGAATCCATACAAAAGGCTAAGGTTTGTTATACAAGAGTTAGTTCAGAGTAATCTTGAATAACAAATTATAGAATGAATACACTTTTGGAGGAGTCATTTCTTTATAAAATAAACTTAGCAGAATCTTTTTTAAAACAACTTGAGTATAATAGTCTCTTGTTATAAATTATCATAGTAAATTTTATTTTTGTATATTTGAGCCACTTGAAATACAGGCTAGAAACCAAGGCCCTTTGTTTTTAGAAAATCGAATTATTTTTTTTATTTTTTATTTTAGATTATTTATATATATTAACAACTATTAAAAAGAGTGAATTGGAAGTGATTGCACTAGATCCAGGTGTATGTACTTTTATAACCAGTTATATCCAAGTGGAATAGCTATTAAATAGAAAAAAATGATATTCATGACTTTGTTATATATATGACAGACTTTAAAATAAATAAGATATGATTTATAAAAAAAGAAATAAATATAAGACTATACAAATTTTACTACTTGGTTTTTATAATATGTATCTTTTTAACTAATCTGGTTAGCTGGGGGTTTTTTTTAAGTTTTATATATAAAATTTTATTAAATTTATATAAAATTTTTCTTAAAATCCCATCTAGTTATTAAAATATATCAAAAATTTTTTTTGAAATTTCCAAATTTTGACCCGACCAGATTATAAAAACTAATTAATTAATTTTTTATGGTCAAATATTACAGGTTAGTTTTTAATAATAGATTTATAGATTTATATTATTTATAATTTGACTAATTATTTTAATTATAGACTATAGTATGCTATGTCATGTATTTACAAGAGAATTTGCTATCTAGTTCATAAATAATTGTATTTTTTTTTTTAAGCTTTGTAACTGTCTGATCTTTATTAGCAAATTATATAAAAGCTACATAATTTTATATACTAACTGTAATAATCGAACTAAGCTGGCTGCCCGAATTGGTGCCCAACTTTGGCTACTGTACTAAATGGTTTGCTCATATTCAAGCGAAAGTCTTCCCTATCAGCAAGAAGTATAGCACCGCCTGGCTTCAGAAACCAATCACAGAATTCATTCCACCTAAAAACTTCTTATCTGAGCTTCTTATAAAGAAGAATAAAAAGGAAAAAAAGATTAAAGGGGGGACAAAACCTAAATAACTAACCAAATAAACAACTGAAAATACAACCAAAAGAAAAGAATAATAAAAGAAAAACCAAAGAAAAAGCAGAAAAAGAATAGAAACTGTAGATGCTAACACATCTAGCATAAACAATAAAAATTATATAATGCCACAAGACTAATTAATGTTTATCGATGTATTATATGTACAAGTATACAAAAAAACAAACCTAAAAAAAAAAGATAAGAAATTTTTTACGTGCTCTCCAGATCCAACCACGACATTCATTGTTTATTTGTATATAGCAACCAAATTCACTCGTGATGGTGCTAGTTCCGATTCGAATCATCCCAATTCAGAAGGAGTAAACACTGCTGATCTTTTGGAGGAATAAGCTAGGATTCCCACTTTTTGGCGAAAATTTCGAAAAAATCCAAAGGGAAGTATAATAATACTTAAAAGAAATTTAAAGAAGAGAGTTTAGTTAGAAAAACTTGATTTTTTGTTGTTACCTATTGTTTTTCCACAGGAAACTTTATCGACGGAAGAAAACTTTAATTTTTACCAAAATTTCTCGTACAAGGGCTCTATCTTTTGCCAGTTATCTTGTAAAAACGCTTTTGGCTTGCATGTTGAATATAAAAAGGAGTCATTGGGAAGGCAGTTGATCTTTATAAAAACTGTTTTCGTGTGTTATTCTACTATACATTAAGTATAGGCAACTCTCTAGCAAAAATCTTCTTGTTTTTCTTCTGTTGGTAATTTGGTTCAAGTGATCGTTGAAAAGAGTGGAAAGATAATAATTGTTCATAAATAATTGCAAATAATTGTAAATTGATTAAATAGCTTTGCAAAATATTATTATATAATAATACATATTACCAGAATTTCATACTCAAAAAATAATCAGACATAAGCAACAATATATTGGTTTTAAGACAGCATGAGCTATATATCACATTTATGTTTTTGGCAATATCTGGCCTATAAAGCACATAAGCATCTATGGTATCAAATAATTATTTGTACAGTACCGGACAGCGAAAACTATCCATTTTTTTCAGCATTGTTTAAAGTCTAATAACTTCACAACAAGTAATTATTTTAAAAATTCCTCTTACAAATTTTTTATTTGTAACCTAAACTACAAATCTGTAAGACGGATTTTTGATATCTTGCTTTTTAAAGAAGTTATAAGGGTTTAAAGTTCAGCAACTTTAATAGTAAAGCAGAAATTTAGCACAGGACAATTAACCAATCAGATTGATGCTAATCATGTACTCGTGATTTGATTGGTTAATATTTATTATTAAAAATCCAAAATTAGGTGCTTATTATATAAAAAAAATTATTTTTATATTTTTAACCAATCAAAATTTTGTTACACAAAAATTGGCCAATCAGAATCGTTATGAAATTCTCAAATTTGGCGCCCTAAAAAAAAATGGATGGTTTTTGCTGTTTGGTACTGTACAGAAGAATGTACAAGTAAAACTTGTGGATTCTGTGGTTATGTTTACCACAAGCTGGTGAATTTAAAGTACTTTGTTGTTCTGAATATAAAACAAAATTGACAGAGATATTAATAGTGCTTGCAATATTCTTCTTTACTATTTTACTAAAAAAGAGTCAGTTTAAGCTAACATAGAAGCCTACTCTTTTATAGAACTTGTATTATCTAATTCAAACTTTATTTAGTAAAAAGGGTATTTTATAGAAGTGTTATCCAAATTAGCTGATCTATATGAGTTGGCCCGACTCAACAGGTTATGCAAGTTATGGGTCAAAAATTGGGCCAACTTAGGTCAAACAGATCATTTATATTTCATGTAACTTGTTATACTAAAATAACTTGCTTTAAATATTTCTTTAAATTAAATATATAAATAGTAAATTTTAGATACAGTGTTGACCTATAAAAATTACACAAAAACGGGCATAACTCTCGATCCAGTAATTAGAATTCGATGAAACAATCACCATTCGACTCAGCTCGATGAGACGGTTCGAATGAGCTATAGATCATCCCTGTACGACCATTGGTTACCAAGATCGGAACCAATAGATGATCAAGTATCAGATCTACAATTTGATTGGCTAGGCGATCTACTGCGCGCCAAAACGCATATATGGCATTTATAAAACATGTCATATTTATAGCA
>QKWP01000445.1:270758-308040 GCA_003550325.1 Gigaspora rosea | reverse complement strand
AAAAAAAAATTAAAAAAAAATTAAAAAAATGCTAATAAATTAAAATAACAAAATATTAAAAAAAAATAAATTAAATAAAAAAAAGTGTCAAAAACCCCCCGAATTTAAAAACAATAAATAATTTAAAAAAAAATAAAATAAAATATATAAATAACAAAAAAAGATAAAAAAAATTAAAAAAGAAAAATAAAAATTAAAAAAAAAAATTAAAAAAAATCGAAAAAAAATTAAAATTAGTAAAAAAAAAATTAATACGGGAATATAAAAAAATTAAAATGTAAAAAAAAATAACCGAAAAAAAACAATAAAATTATTAATAAAAAAAATAAAAAAAAATAAAAAAACGTGTTTATTTATTTATTGCTTTGTTTTGTTTATTGTTTTTCTTGTGTTCTTACCGGCAGTTAAGTATCATAATCTGTGAAGATTATAATTTTTAAAAATTTGCACAGATTTTTTGGCAAATAATCTGCGAAGAACTGCAAAAATCTAAATTTTTGAAGATCTTTGCAATTTTTTAAACAAGATTCTGCACTTATTTGATAAATTTGAAGATCACTACAGATTATTAATTTCCCAATTCTATTATAATCTGCAAATATTATACTTTTAAATATTTTTACAGTTTTTTGGCAAAAAATCTGCGAAGAACTGCAATAATCTAAATTTTGATAATCTTCGCAATTTTTTAAACAAAATTCTGCACTTATTTGATAAATTTGAATATTACTGCAGATTATTAATGTTTTTATTTTCCCAATGAATGGCACATAAATTATTGTTAAGCATGCTATAAAATTGAAAAAAAGAAATTGATTGATTTTGAAGAATCTGTAAGTCACAAATATAGCCTAGTACTAGTGGGTCTAATAAGTACTGTGCATAATATGAAATATGAAGAAATTTTGAGAAAATTAAAAGTATTTGAATAGAGTATATATCTTTATATCACTATACTTATTCTTATAACAATACTTTGAAATTTGAGTATTTAATAACAATCAATTGGGTCAAATGACTTTCAAGATATTGTTTAAAGAATTTAATTTTTGGAACTATAAAGCTTTTAAATCTAATATTAAAGAAAATCTAGATTAGGTTGTCAGTGTCCTAATCAACAATAAATATTGAATCTATTGAACTTTGATCAACACCAAAAAAAACACAACAGATTTTGAAAAATTTTTACTAACACAATTTGAAAAATTAATTAAAATTATTTTTTATTTGATATTATTCAGAAACTTATTTATTATTTATAATTTCCTATTTACAAACAATATTTTTATTCAAATATGAAAAATTTACAAAAAAAAAAGATAAAGCAAAAGAAAAACAACAAAAAAAAATGTATATATATAACAACTAATTGTTTCTTCCTGTCCTTGCATCCCTCAACCTATCTTCTAAATCATTTACTTGAGCCCTCAAAATTCCTTTCTATAATCAATCTCAAATATCTCTTCTCTTTCTGCCAATTTTCTGTTACCACCTCTATTGCACGAATTCTTCTTTTTTCTAATTCTTTTTCTAAATCTGCAATCCTTCTTCATAATCTTCTTACTTCTCTTAACAATCTATTAAATTATATTATTATTAATATTATACTATATTATAAATATTATTATTCTATTTTACCTTCTATTCTCTTCTTGAAGTGTATTAATCACTCCAAACAAAACATTACTGCCATTTTTTTTGGGAACGAGTTGTTTGATAATTATGAACTATTATTATTATTATTATTGTTATTATTATTATTATTGATATTTTATTGTTGGTATTCTTTTGTGAAAAAAATTTTTTTTCCTCGTTATTACTCCTTATATTACACAAACTTTAAATTTTACACTTTAATGCTTATTGCTTAATTTAGCAAATTTGAACACTTATAAATAGTACAATCAAAAATTTTTATATTAATTACTATAGAAGAGTAGTATAAAGCATATGGCTGTTGCTAGCAGTCATAGGTTCGATACCCACTGATGGACTGTAAACTCTGCTAACAGGTCATGATTGTAGCATCTGTACTACAATTTTTTTTTCTTAAAATAATAATAGAATACTTTATTTTTATTTTATTTTATTTACTTTCAATTTTATTTTCTTACTTTAAAAATAACAATAATAGTAGATTTATTGATCCAAGTCTACTAATTATCAAGCTAATAGGATCCAACATAGAAGCTATTTATTGGACTAAGTTCTTAACTATATTTAAATATCAAAATCTCCATGCAACAGACTTTATTTTTCTTTATTAAGTTCTTATGGAATTCAAAAATAAGTATGGGAGAATGTTGACCTATAAAAAAACACAAAAGTGATCATAACTTATGTTCCACTAATCTAAATTGATAAAACAACTACTATTTGATTTAGCTTATTGAGATGGTTCTAACAAGCTATAGTATGTTCCTGTATAATCTCTGGTTGCCAAGATAGGAGATGTCAAATATTCAATCTATATTTATTCTTTGATCAGCAATCTGATTGGCTAGATGATTGCTGCGGGCAAAAACGTTAGATCTGACAGATCTGAAATATGTAGTTTTTATAGTTTATATTCTAGATATCTCATATATCATATTTATATCATTTATCACATATATTATATTTATTTTTTTTTTAGTATTTAACGACTGTCTACAATGGCCATAGTTTTATTGGATAATTTATAATATCTGTCACATTGACAAGTGTACAAACTAGCTACACATGCACTTTTAGTGCCTAATTTAAGTAGTTCGCCCCAGGGTTCTACATTAGCTGCCATATCTGCAGACCAACTATGGGACTTGCCTATTTAACTACTCTGATCTCTGCTTCATTTATCACACCACACAACAGAATATATATGTAGACTGCTTGGGATCATCCTATAACTTACTGTCTTAGGGCTAATCTACCCTTGTAGAATGTGCTGGCCACCCAAGGGTACATGTCCCAATCCAATGCATCTACGTGGTCTTTAGAAACTGGACACTACAGCTTAACTGATACTTGCAGTCAGGAGTTATTCTTAACTGCTACAGTTTCCTACACTGCCCTTATAAGGTTCGTTCTGACTCCGGTACCGACCTTCTTTCTGGTAGCACCCTCAAAGATCATAATCTATCTTCTTATTCGGGACTTGCCAAACGGTTTTTTAATTTTTCTGGTTTCTTGGATTTCTCAGTGCAACATTACACTAATATGCACAAAAGCTCTCATTCTAGATGGTGAAACCAAAACTATAGGCTATATACCCAACTGATAGCAAGAAACAAGTTACCGAACACAGATCTATTTTTCAAAGCATCGCTGATGGAATTCGAACTCTCAACCTGCCGCTTGGGGGTGACAACTTGACAACTTCCCTAAGTCGCCACACCCTTATATATTATATTTATTATATTTATACTATATATTTTATTAATAGTAGTTGTAATATATATTACACATATAAAAGATATAGACTGTTACATTTGTAAAATTTCAAAAAGTATAAAAGCAGCTGATGTGGACCCCAAGATCAATTGTATATATGTAAACTTATATAAAAAGGACACTAGTAATTAAAGAATTTGTTAGCTAACAGTTAAATTATGCCCTTTTTTATTTCATATATTTTTGTATTAATAAATAATATAGCCTAATAAAATTCTTATTTTATGAATTCTTTTGAAAGTATCATGAATAATGATTATTGTTGTCCTTTGTTTGGTAATGAGTTATTAGAAAAAAAAAGAATGTATTAAAGTACTTATCTATAATAATAATAAACGATATAAAAAAATTTGAATATTTTTTAATATAAAGATCTAAATTTTGATCATGCAAATTATTGAAATTGCAAAACATTTCAAGAGATTAAAAATAGTTTTTATGCTTTGCTTCTTGTTATAATAATCTCTGTAAAGAGCTATCACTCATGCTCTTTTGACCTTGCTAAATACAAACATACCAAAGAATTGTCACAGACAATTAAATTTAAATATTTCTTTCTGTCAAACCAACTGCCTCTGATGTTTGCAAGTGTGTTCATTTCGAGTAAATTTTATTGTTAAAATTTTGGAATTGTATTTCACAATTGCATATTTAACAATTATTAATAGTGACAATCCTAACCATGAATTAAATATGAATAATGTTTCTATAAGTATGCCCCATTGCTTGTATTTTGTAATAGTTAATCATGAGCCAAAAAAAGTTGCAAATTTTATCCACTTTAGTGTGAAAATAGTCAAATATAATTCTGTAACTAGTAAATCTGATATTAAAATAGATATGACAATTATTTATCCATCTGAATCACCCAAATTTAAATATTTGGGTAAATTAGGTTCTAATATTAAATTATGGTCTAGTTATTTTGTATCAGGTCTTTTTAAATTCTTAAATTAGCAAAATAATAATTGAAGCTACTGATATCGATTATCTAAAACCTCGACTATTGGCATTAGTGGAACTAAAAGTTCTCAATCAACAACAAATACACAATCAATCATTGATATCATTGATGATGATATTGATTCTGTTTTTACACAACAACTACAAAAACAACATAAATTGTTTGAGATATCTGCTAATTCTACTAATGCTAAACTAGAATTGATCGATCTTATGATATAAAAAATATAATATCATACTACTATAAAAGATTATTAGAGTGATGAAATCAAATCTAATAATGAAGATGATAATAAAAAGAATACAGTTTTGGTTAATATTGATCAAAAATCGCAAAAAATTGAAGAGGAAGAAGAACTTTAGCCCAAAAAAAAAAGAAAAAAAATGTTAAAAAAAAACCAAGTTTCTATAATGAAAATAATAATGAAAAAAATACAGATTTGATTGATACTGATCAAAAATTGCAAGAAATTGAAGAAGAGAAAAAAGAACTTCAGCCCAAAAAGAAAAAATGAAATGTAAGAGAAAAAAATGTTGAAAATATAGTCGCTAAATTATTTAAACAAATATAATAGATATTGTTAAAATTTTGTGCATGATTAATGATCTTGTTTCATACTTTTGTATGGATTTGGTACTTTTTTTTCCTGTATTCAAACTAGTGATATAGTATTTATATGATGTCCAAATTTTTTATATACAACTTTAATTTTGAATAAACCTTCTATTGCATATATTATAGCATATCAACTACATTTTAATCTCATATTTGTTTTTGCTGAAAATACTATAGTACTAAAAAATATTATAAGGAATATTTGATATTACAATTAGAAGAAAAGCTTTCAATAATACTAGCTCCTAGTTTAATTAAATTATTAATATTATGGTTAAAATTAGATATACATTGAAATTAGTGTTCAAGATGTGCTATTCATAGGAATTAGACAGGATGGAGGTAAGATTTTTCAGGTCACGTGATCTTTGATGATCCGACCCTACTCTGGATGATTGTCACATCACTGCTGTATTAGTACATGTGTACCTAGATAATCTTATTTATTTTTATTTATTTATTTTTTTTCTAATTTTTTTTTAGGTTAATGATTTAATTTCGCCATGGTTGGAGTAGTTATCATTAATAGAGTCGTCATTATTAGAGTCATCATCAATGGTGTTATCATTAATAGAGTCGTCGTTAATAGAGTTGTCGTCAATGAAGTCGTCACCAATAGAGTCGTCGTCAATAGAGTCGTCATAGGTGCCGTGTCACTGTTATAGGTGAGGTGCCTTTGCTAGTGTATTTTTTTGTCACCTCTCTACTTTCTACCTTTTCTTTTTATAATCATTTTGTGCCATTAGTTTTGGTACCGTAATTATGGTAGGTAATGCGTTATCTGATTTGTATTGCCTTTGGGGTAGATTTCATCACTTGATTTGCTTCTGGTGTCGCTAGTGTTTTTTATTTGTTACATATTTATCTTTTCCATTTTTTTTCTGTAGTTGTCATTTCGTGTGTCATTATAAATAGTTGCTGCCATTATTCGTATTGTATTTGTAGTGGCTATTTCGTCGCAATTGGAAGTATCGTTGCTCATAACATGTTTCTTGTAGAGTTAGAGTAAATTGATTGTTAGGGTTAGGATAAGTTAGTTAATAGGGTTAGGGTAAGTTGGTTAGTAGGTTAGGGTAAGTTAGTTGGTGTTAGTTGATTAGGCTGTCCTCTCATATTTGTTTATTATAGTCTGCGATGAAACGATTTACTGAAATAAGTATTTTTGTTCGTCGTGCCTGTTCTCCAAATTTTGTTCTGATAATTATATTTCTAAAAATAAAAAAAATAATTTAAATAAATAATTTAAATAAATAAAATAAATTAAATTATAATGAATTAAAAAAATAAATAAATAATTAATTTAAAAAATTTAAAAATGAAACGAATTTTAAAAAACAAGACGAATTTAAAATTAAATAAATAAATAAAATTAAACTGATTAAAAAAAAATAAGACGAATATAAAAATTAAATAAATAAATAAAAAATTAAAACAATTAAAAAAAAATTAAATGATTAAAGAAAAAAATAAAATATTAAAGAAAAAATAAAATATTAAAAAAAAAAGCAATTATAAAAAAAATACCGTATACTATCATAAATAAGCACCCCCTTTTTACAATTTGGTAAGTAAAAAATAAAAATAAATAATAAAATATAATAATTTAAAAAAATGAATTTAAAAAAAATAAAAAAAGAATTAATGTAAACATACCCGTAGGGTACATTAAATTTTTTGTACCCTTTTTTCGATCATACAATATTACAAAAACCATAATACTAATATAGGTTAGGGTTAGAGTGAGAACTATGCTAGTGTTAGGGTTAGGGTTTGGCTATTATATAGTAAAATCACTCAAGAAAATCTTTTTATTAATGCACAGAAAGTGATTTAGTATGCAATTTCTTGCGAAATAAGCGATTTTTGTCAAAACGAACATTTGGTTTGAATTTTTCTGATCGTGTAATGTTACAGCTGATCTTAAATTTTATGGTGATCTATATAGGTCACATGATAGGGTACATGTACCTTAGGCAAATCTTACATTTTTGATACTCCTGCACTTACTTTTTTGATACTTCTGTATATATCCCAAAATTACGCTTACTTTTTTGATGCAGACTGCATTATACACGTGACTTGTGTTACACAAAGGCCCAGTGCATTGTTTTGCAAAAATAATTTTTGGTTACACACTACTAATGTTGTGTAACGTTACACAAGTCTAATTTTGCCCGGCATTAAGCTTAATGCTGGTGGGCACTATCATGATAATGCCCGGCGGTGTTAGACATAATTCCGGCCCACTCTAACCCTAAATCTAGAAACCCTAAAAACTAATTGTTCGAAGCAACATCCAATCACAGTTCATATACTGGTTACACAACATATGCATCTAGTATATGTACTGTGATTGGATGTTGCTTTGAACAATTAGTTTTTGGGTGGGCCGAAATTATGTCTAACCCCGCCGGGGCATTATCATGATAGTGCCCACCAGCATTAAGCTTAATGCCAGGTTAGGGTACCACTAGATTTAGGGTTAGGGTTGGCCAGAATTATGTCTAACCCCGTCGGGGGCATTATTATGATAGTGCCCACCAGCATTAAGCTTAATGCCAGGCAAAATTAGACTTGTGTAATGTTACATGACATTAGTGGTGTGTAACCAAAAATTATTTTTGCAAAAACAATGCACTGGGCCTTTGTATAATACAAGTCACGTGTATATATGCAGATCTGTATCAAAAAAGTAAGTGCAGGAGTATCAAAAATGTAAGATTTGCGTACCTTAGGGTACATATAAATAAATCAAAATTTAAATTAAAAAAAATTTAAAAGAATTAAAATAAAAAAAACGAAAAAAATTAAATAAAAAAAAATTAAAATATTAAAAATAAAAAAAAAAAACTGCTAAAAAAAAAGAAACTGCTAAAAAAAAAGAAACTGCTAAAAAAAAAATGACTTTTTGACTTTATTAATTTTTGTATATTTTCGCTTTTTTCTTTTTTGTTATACGCGTGTTGTTGGGCAGATCTGGAATAATTAAAATTTGTACTCTCCAATTGGCTATTTCCTCTCAAGGAGTTTGTATTACCATGCCAAATAATTGATCACATGATCACATGATTCCTGACCTGGATTGGAGATCAGGTTTGTCACATGACCCAAAAAATCTCACCTACACCCTGGAGCGGTCTATTCATAGTATTATATTGAGAAATACTAATAACTTGTAGATACAAGTTTGTTATTTTAAAAATTTTATGAAGTAATTTGTGCTACTTATATGACTGAGTATGATGGTTATAAACACTTGATAAAAGGTAAATTTATGTTGTTTTTAAAAAAATAAACATTGTAGTAATTATCTTCTTAATAGATTTGGGTTAGACAAGACACCTAACCACATTCCTGCTATTGCTAAAAAGCAAATGCAGATTTGTTTACAAAAAATTATTAAATGAATATTCAAAAGTATTCTTTTAATTCATGAAAATTTAGCTAGCATTTAATATTTAGATGAGCATATATTAATTCATTATTATTTGCCATTAATTTATATATTTTTTTAATTTTTAAATTTTTTTACTTTATTATTATTATTATTATTATTTCTAAATTTTTTGTGCTTGCTTTTTTTATTAATTGTTAAATAGATACCGATCCAATTATAAAACGATATATATCATTTTGTGATTCACTAATAAATGCATGTTAATTTAGAATAGATATAAATTCTTAAATGATATCAATTATATTTATTTGCCTTTTATTTATTTAAATTTTTTTTTATACAACAAGGTCTATCCTCTAGTTCTTTATTAATTATTATAAGAATTATATACATCAAAATATACAGTCATATAGAAATTTAAAGGAAGTAAAGGTAAGAGCTGGTTTACTCTCGACCTAAGCTGTGCTAAGATTGTAAACCTCAGTCTTTAAAGAATACAATATATTTTCTATTATTAGAGATGTGTTCTATTATAGTATTGTTGATCTCATTAATAATGTATTGTAAATTATTTGACGAAGTTAGAGGGGCTTGTTTGGTAATAGGTGGTGGATGAGGAAGTACAGGATTATGGGTATATTGTTGTGATAGTAGCCAGATCTTATAGTATATAAGTTTGACTATGAGGTAGTAAAGTAAGGGGCAAATTTAATTTTGTCGTTAGGTCATATAAATAGTGCTAACATGCTCGAAGTGATTAGTCCTAGTGGGATTTGCCTTGCAATATGGTTATATTTGAAGGCTGTAATGAAGTCCATAATTCATGGCACTTCTAGTTGTAGCTTTTCTGCTAGTGTGTTGATTATATCTTTTAATAATCTTTCTAACGATGATTGGTTGTTTCTTCTTGGGTGCAGCACCATGAGCATCGAAACTCCGGATATTTTTTTGGGTTTTTGTAATGTAATGTTAAGGACGTTGGTAACTCATCTGCCAATAGTTTTATTTTAAGTTTTTTAATTTGGATGTAGATAGGTTGGTGGACAAAGACAGAGGTTTTTCGTCAAAAGACATGTAAGTTAGTGTGAGTTGCAGTTGTAGGTTACTAATTGATCCAATCTATTGTTTAATCCAGTTTTGTTTGATCCATGTAATATGGTTAATTATGTTTATTATGTCTTTTGTAATAGTTCTAATATGATATGTACATGGAACTTGTGCAATGCTCAGTATATATCGATTGAATAAAAATACTGAGGTGCTAAATCTATGTTAATATAGTGGTCTGGTTTGCATGCCAATTTAGGTCCTTATCATATTTGAATAGTAATTTGAGATTCATTGAAAGTGCTTTTATAATTCTCAATTGAATGGCGTAATGATTTTTGTCTAGTAGTTGTAGTTTGTGGGGCGAAATATTATATGCTGTTTTAACTAGGGTCAAGAATTTAAGGTTGTTCGAGGTATTTGTTCTAGAAAGACAAGTTGATAGTAAGAAAGCAAGTAATGTTATTGCACTATTGATAGTATTTGGCCAGATTATGTTGGTGCAGCACCGTGTGTCCGGAGAATTGTTAAAGGGACAAGTAGCTAACGGTTTGTCCTGCATAAAGCTATTTCTATAAGTAGTTGTAATGGAAGCTGATATGGCACGATGAGTTTTGTATAGCTTTGATAAGTTTTCTCATAAATCCATCGGGAAGTCGATAAAGCTGTAAGTGGTCTTGGTGTTTTGTTTATAATACCTGTTGTTTTGTGAATTGTAAAGGTTCTGTAATTTCTCCGTCCTATTTTGAAGTCTTCCAAATTGGCATGTAGCATTTTTTTCGAACAAACTTGTATTGAATACAGATTTTTTGAACTATATTTAAAGAAACATAAACATTGCTTTGTTTTGAATGTGGGGTGTGGTCTTTTATTTACATTCAGAACAGGATATAAGCACATTATCTTGTAGTATATAGTGGTGAATTATAGCTTTGTCTTCTTTTATATGGTTTGTTTTCTCATAAATTAGTGTTGATGTAACTACTCATAATCTTTTTTTAGAGGTTTACTTTGTTATTATGCAGAGGTTGGTTGGATGAAATTAGTAGATGGATTATCCACGGCTCTTATTAAGTCCTGCATTTCCGTGGACCATTTCAGAATTTGCTCTGGTGAAATTTTGTTAATATTATGGTGTAGACTATACCAATCTAACAATTCAGTATAATAAAATTCAAAAATTGTTTGACGTAAAATATTTTGTGGTAGTTTAATCTACCTTTGATAGTAGTGTTCCGAAGTTGGGTTCAGTTTGGTTCAGGTTCAGTTCGAGTTCAGTCGAACCCGAACCCAAACTTTAAATTTTGCAGATCTTCGAACTCGAACCCGAACCGAACCAAACTCGAACTTGAAATATTTGTTCAGTATGAGTTCGGTTCGAAGTTCATGAACATGTTCAGGTTCAGGTAATAATTAACCCAAAAAAACTAGGGTAGCTTATACTATTTTTTTAAATTAAATTAAAAAAAAATAAGATTTTTGAATAACCCACTATTATGGTTAGGATAAATCCTGCTAATATTGTATATATTCTAACATTTTTTTAAAAAAAAAGGTATTTTAAGGCAACTGCTACTATAATGGCTTAGACAAATGTAACTCCAATATGTGTTAGTAATAACGTGTATGCTTTTTTTCTTTTTTTGATGATAAATAAAAAAAAAGTTTTTTATTTTTACATAATCATTACTAACTAATAATGTGGTTTAGAATAAATGCTATTTGATATAACATATATACTGATGCAAAATATTTTCGGATAGCTACGCTACTGTATCTTAGCATATATGCCCGTTGCAATCAGTATATACGATGTAAAACTGAATATTTTACTATATTCGAAAAAAATATGTGGTGTTCTCATATAACAGTAACATAAATAATACAAATTTGGTTAAGATTTTTTTATTAGAATATTCTTGTTAAATTCATGATCGATAATTGTTTACCATGAATCCTCTTTTTTGGTAAAAACTACTATTATGAATTAGGAAAAAATTCATGGTGTTTTTATATACTCTATTACTCTAGTATGTACAATGTACATAAAGATTACTGTCAATCCAAATATAATACATTTTTTTAAATCAGTAAATAATAAATATAGAAATTCATGTAAAATAGTAAATGTATTATTAAAATATTATCTTTTTTGGAAATAATACCCGATCGCTACAAACTACTTATTTTTTTTCTTAGCATGAGCTTATGACAAATACTATGTACTCTAATATTATTAATATAACAAGTATACAAATTCTTTTTTTGAAAAAAAATTAGTTTCAAATAACTTATCAATATATCTTAAGATAAATTCTGCTACAAGATAATATTAGCACATATGCGTATGTATGTAAAGATTACTGTTGATCGATAAAAACTCTAATAAATCGGTAAAATATTAAATATTGAAATCAATATTGCAATGAACTAAAATCTGGTTATTTGTTAAAAAAAATAAAGATTAAAATTTTTTTTTATTTATTAATACCTTATAATTTATTTTAATACCTTATAATAAAACTGTAACAACTTTCTGATACAGTATAGTCTTTTTTAAAATTGTGTAAGTTAGAAATTTTTGCCCGAAATTTAAATATTAGCCAATTGGCCGTTTGCCTTTTGCCAACCGATTCATATAGAATACGGATGGAATAATTGAATCCAGATTCATCTCGATTCAAGTTATATACAAAGTAGTATTCAGATTCGATTTGAATGGCCTTTAATTAAAGAATAGGATCAAGGTACTACCTTTGTTAACTCTCATAAGAAATTAATACTGCAGTATAATTTAAACTTATTAAACCTAAGAATAGTTTTTTGTCTTATTATAAATCTTCATCATGACGACTAATTCACAGACCGCATCAAACATTTATTTAATGTTATATTTTTTAGATTATAATTTTATTATTTTACGGTTTCTATAAAACTCGTGGGTACAAGAAAATAGAAGCTACTTCTATTTATAATAATACATCTACACCAGGACCCCGAGCTATACATAGATAGGTCACTATTTGCTTTTGCTTATTTTTGACTATTTTTTGTAGATCTTTTCTATATTTAGTAATATTAATGCTTATTTTTGACCATTTTTCTATAGATCTTTTTTATTTTTAGTAATATATTAAGATTTTTTAAAATAATTAGCTGTTCATAGATTGCTTGAGGTCCTTCTACACCCCAATCATTATTTATATACCACTATCTACATACCTTTCACCCACTCATAACTCACTGCATTTGCGCGTTGCATTTCTTGTTCTAAAATAAGATTTACAAATACTTTGTTTCTATTTTACCAAACCCAAACATGTTCATGAACTTTGAACTGAACCCGAACCAAACCCAGACTTAGTTTAAAAGTTCAGTACCGAACTCAGACCGAAAACAATTTCGTCTTTAAATTTTAATTTCGGGTTTTAGAACCCAAAATGCTTTCATCCTTATGTATAACCTGAACACATTCTCAATACTGCTAATCGCTACTAAACTATTCGTCTTAACTACAACTACAGAATCTAATTTTACTACTAACAGTGCACAAAGAATTGCAACCAATTCAGATCTCATCGATGAAGACCAATTGGCCCTGATTTTCTCTACCAAATTTACCGACCCTCCTCTTTATCTACTTGTACCCAAGCAGAACCCATCCTACCTTCAATACCTTCCTCCTCCTTATACTAAAAACTATCAGTATAAAAGACATAATCTGATCTTATATTTTTTCTGACCATACTTAATAGTAAATTAGTAATTTTTTTACCTAACCCTTGTTTTTTAATTATTTCAAATTTTATTCTGTTACCTTTTACCACCATAGCTACTCTTTTAGTACTATTTTGATCTTTAGGTGCATTTACATAAACAGTATGCCTATAATAGTTCATAGGAAATGACATTAACCAGTTATTCTCCTTTTTGACTATGCTGTCTACTCTGCTAATACACTCTATCATTTTTATTAAGAATTGGTAGTCATTCTCTTTTTCATCTTTATTTAAAACACAGTCTTTACACCTATTTATTCTAATCGCACCTTTCACTTTTTGGGTTTCGACCAATGCTCTACTATGGCTTTGCACCTGAACTTTTTGCTTATGCGTCCCAGAAAGTGTGTAGTTGAAGTTTTTTTCTTACTACAACCCAATCTTTGCACCTTTTATCATCACAAACTTTCTTTCTTATCAGTGATGTAAGCTTATTACTTTTACCTTCTAGTCAGTATTTCCTTTTAAGCTCCCTTGAGGACTTGTGCTGAACCAAGCAGATGTCTTTCTCCTCATGCTACTTTCTCTTATACCTCTGACTTGTTGCTATGATATCAAACTTGTGTCTGTCGTGTTTATTAACTGGTTCAGTGATACCAATTCCAAACTAATCCTTGTATTTATTGAGTTCTTTATCATTCTTTTGTCCAGAAAGCTTATAATCGCAACCTTCTTGCTACATGCCTTGTTCTGAATGCTTTGGGTTTCAAACTTTAAGTTGATTAATTTGCATTTTTCAATTATATTGCATGAAAGATTTTCTTTCCAGAGAGTAGCATGTCGCACATCAAAAGGCATCCTACACACATCCTGTAGAATACCAGCCTTGATTGCACCTTGTTTTATTCTTAGCTCTGCCAGGCTTTCTAGCCCTTTGCTACTGTTTAGTCTTTTTAAGAGACTCATCACCTGCTTAGCCAACAAAGAGCTTTTGCCAAGAATTTAAAGCCCAGAATACCTCTGTGAAATATTATATCATTCGGTGCAGTTTGTGCTATGCCTAACTTTTTTTTTCATAGGCAAATTAATGGCTGGTGTATATTTTCTAGGTCCTTTTTAGATAGAGCTGTGGCCTGTAAAATATATTCTAATTTTGGAAGAAGCACCTAATTGTTTATATAGCTTAGCTAACTGGCTGTTACCTTTTTCTTTCTAATATATGCGTAAACACTCTAACAATCTTCTTTACTTTCCTTTTAATGCAAGCTAAATCCTTGGATGTGTGCAAATATATACCCAGAAATTTTACATCATATAAATTTGGTTCTGCAAATAATTTCGTTTTGCAGGAAAAGATACAACTTTCTTCCTTTGAGAGCTTCGGATTGATTATTACCAGCTTGGCCTTGCTGCCATTAATTTGGAAGAACTGCTCCACAATATTAATTGTTCTTTCTAGTTGCTTCTTTGAACATGCAATCCATGTTGTATTATCGGTATATGCTAGAACAGTCTGCCATATGTTTAAGCTTCCCTCCTTGTCCATGTTTGCCTTGGAACTATTTACTTCAGCAGTATAGCCCAAGAACTTGTCCTTATGAACCCTAACTAACAGAGGATCGTAGAAAAGTTTCTACACCAAGGGAGAAATAACCTTACCTTGGTCAATCCCGTCCTCCACTATGAACTCTTCTGTAAGGCCATAATCTGTTTTTACTTGCATACGCCTCTTACTAAATAGGTTAATAACAAAATTAATTACAATTCCTAGAAGCCTTATTCTCTGCATAGATTTTTCAAGCATCATATGACTAACAGAATCAAATGCCTTCTTCATATCTTGGAAGAGGTGCCACATTTCCTTCTTTTTCTCGTAGGCCTCCTCAAGGAATGAGTTTAAAATATGAATAGGTTTCTCTGTTAAATTTTCTGGTAGACCTGAAAAATTAGGTCCTTGCAAAATGTTCTTGTTCTTAATTATCGCACTTAATCTCTTTGTTATGTTTCTTGTTACGCACTTACGAAAAGCTTCTAATAATGCATTGGTCTTACCTATTCAACTCAATACCCCAATTTTCCCCCTTCAGAATCGTATAAATTTGTGCAACTTTCTATTTGTTTGGAATATTTTCTTGCACAAGACAAATATTTGCAAAATTTTTGAAAGTTGTATGCACTCTAAGATCCGCTTGTTTAATTAGCTTATAAGTAATATTGGATACCCCTAGTACTGAATTTGTTCTAACCTCATTAAGCATTAAGAGCTATTCCTCTAACTCTACCGGTAACAAAACTGGCTCATACTATTCTCCTTGAATTCCACTTAGCAGTTGATAAATACTTCTCCACTCTTCATTCAGTAGGTCTAGTTGAGGATTCCTTCTTCTGAACTGTTCCTTAAAATGCTTGTTGGTCTTGGATAGAACTTTACTAGGTTCAGAGATTAACTCATATTCATCATTCTCCTTGATTAATATCCAGTCCAAAACTACCTTATTAAATGGCCTTTTAAGAAGACTTCTTAGCATTTTCTTCTGCTCATCCACAATCATTTCACATCTTTTTTGTACATACTTTTTGATTTCCTTTTCTTTATACAATTTTTCTTCACTAATCAATTTGCCTTCTATTGCTTTTCAACACAAAAATATACTATTAAGCCAAATATCAACATGTTTTAGATTGATATTTGGTATCTCAGTACCTGCACTGGAATTAATACATTTGATTTTATTATTCCAGCTGCTAATTGTATGATGCGTATTTTTGTTGCTTGCAACACTTTTAATTACTCTGCCAAGTTCTTTGGCCACTTTTTTGGTAGATGACTCCTTATCCTTTTCGACAACTTCTTTTTATTTTGAACTTTTTTCTTTGGCAATGTCTCTTTTACCGACTTCCAAATTGTAGCCTCGATTATGTCCCATAGCTATTTTATACAGACTCTTTGCTCAGGTACCTGACATGACTCATCACTTTGTTTATCTTTCAGTAGCCAGTGTGGCAAATTCTTTTTAATCTTATTCCATAATGCTGTTCTGTAATTGTCCTAGTTTTTCTTCGTTGACTTGTCAAGCTTCCAAACATTCATGATAAGGAAGTTTGCCCTGTTCTACATGTTGAATCTGCGCAATTACTGCGATCCAAAAGAATTTCAACTATGAGCAGTTTATGATCACTACCTGTTACTGTTCCTATTTCGATGATATCTGTTTTTAAAGCCTTGCTCATTAAGTTTTCTGACAACTATATTTGGTCTATCCTTGTACTTGTATGACCGTTATTCCAAGTGTACTTTCTGGCCCTGGGATTTAGCCTTCTGGAAGCATCTACAAAGAATTTCTTTTCCAACCATGCAAACAGAGAACAATGCTTGAGATTTGTTGTTTGTGAGAACTTATCCAATAGTTTGTTGAGTATATGATTAAAGTCTCTCATTATAATGATTTGCTAGGTCTTCTCATTTTTATTAACTATTTCTTGAATTTTTCTGATAACCATTTTTGCACATATCTCATCACTTGGAGGTATGTAAGCTACAATTATTAGTAGTTTACACTTTTTAAGAAAAATGTACATACACATTAAATATTCATTAAATCGCTCTATTTTGCCTATATGTTGCTCAATGTCCCTGTGTATCAAAAGTCCTATGCCTGACTCTTTGAGTTTGTCAGATGACGCACTTGACCAAAAACTTCTAAAATTGCCCAGATCCTTTGCCCTAAACTTTGCTTCTCTTTCGCCCAAATTCGTTTCTGCTATTCCAATTATATCTACTTTTTCCTCAATAGCCCATGAAACTAAAAAATCTACTCTATGAAATTGTGTTTTAAGTCTATTAATATTATGAAATGCACACTCTATGCTCCTTCTCTGAAAACCACCAACTGGTGCAACATTCTTACACCCCTTAGATGTTGCACCATTCTCTATTACAACTGGGGCGCCCTTCAGGAGCGAAAGGGCCTTTCCAGCCCTTGTTTTTCTTCAATTCTATTAAGACGTCTCAGAATTTCTTCTAAAATACTTTTTTCCTCAAATTTAGTACTTCGGGAGGGTGTGCTACACAAATTTTCTTTTGTAATTCCTGCTTTTGATATTGTGCTTTTGTTACTATATTGCGTTTCTCTTAATACATTCTTTCCTTTTCTGTTTTCACAGGAACGACTCCTAGATCTAGCTTCTAATAGCACTTTCTTTTTAGGTTTAGTGAGGTTATCTATTCCCACTACATTTTCCTGTTCTTCTGCTAAAGTAACGTACTTCTTTTTCCCATAGAATTCCTACTTTCATTAATCTGTCTATCACTTTTATTTCACAAGTTTAATAAGTAATTTTTACTAGTTTCTTTCCAAAAGAGAGAGTTACTTCTATAATTGATTTGAGTTAGGACCACTTTCTCAAGATCCTCTTTACAGTCAAAGTATACAAAAACTGACCCCTCGGATCACCATTGCTATTTACTGGTATAAAGATTGTTTTTGCTTTGACTTGTTTTAATTGTCTAAATAATAAGACCTCCATCGTGTTTCTTGGTATACCACCTAATACCACTCTAAATGACTTTCTTTCTTATATGATCTTTTCTTGCTTTATACCCTTCAAGATTCTAGTAAGCTATCTACCTATAGGAATTGCCTATATATTCTTGAGTATATTCTTGTATCTTTGGTTTTTGTGTATTAAATCCACAACTGCTGTTTTATTAAACTTATTTGTTATCCAAGTAATATTCTTAACTTTTCTATAGCGACCCATTAGTTTCTTGATTGATATATTGCCATTTTTGAGAGGAACATCCCATATCGTATTGGTTTCTTGCATATCTAAAGCCTCTTGTTTATACTGGGTAGGGTTGTTTTTTCCTTTGTTTTGGTCCAACTTTATTTGAAAATCTTTGTCTTCTAATGACATAATTACGTCTTCCTTCAGATTCTCTAGTTGTTGAACCTTTTTTTCATCTAATATTTCATATTTGAGATTAAACTCATCTTCTAGAACTTGAGTTCTATAATCAATCGTTCCACACTCTAGCTATAGGAGAGTTTCTATTCTGGCCTGATTTTTTGCTTATGTAAATTAACACTTTTCTTTGACTCCTTTCTTTGAATTTCACTAAGTTGTTTTTCTGTTAATTTTGTATAGCATTCCAAAAAATGCCTTATAATACAAATCTCTTCCGCTGTAATGGTTTGATCTACTATTTGTGTTCTTACACATTCTCTTTTCAATAAGTCTACACTGCCTGTACCACTATACTTTATAGCTTGGCACCCATTCTTAAGAAATCAAACCTTCTATTTTGTAACTTGCATTCTGTTCATCGATTATCTCAATATTTGGTACACAAGATTTGATTTGCTGCGCATGTGACAAGTTTGTTTATTTTCGGATTGTTTACTTCGTTTATTGTTTTGTTGTTTATGCTGATCATACAATTTCTTTGTTTGTTTGTTGTTTTAGTGATCTACGATTCAGGCTTAAGCCCAATCTCCAAAAATTTCCAAAAAATTTTTTCGAAAAAATTTGAAGTTTAAATTTGCCAGCTAGTAATGTCCTTTTTTCTTTAAGTTGTACTAGCAAACTTTATATTATTTTTGCTTGTTCTTCTTTTTCCTTAGAGAGTTTTTGGCTGTTTCCTAAGTTACTTATCTCGTTTTTTGCTTTTTTCCTTTTTGCCAGATTTGGAAAAATTGTTCAGCGGAGAGAGTTGATGAATTTACTTATATATAAAATATATTATTAATAATATAATTATATTATTATAATTAAAATAATGAAAACCAACTTTATACCAGATACCTATCTATTTAAAATATATAATATATATATATTATTACAAATATGAGATTAATTTTTATTGTATTAATAAAAAATCAGTATTTATACAACTTATTAGTTATATTTTATATAAAAACTACAGTTAATATGAGTTTATATAACCTATTAGATATAAATTTATGTGATATATTAGATTTATTTAAATTTGAAAAGGTGCTTACTTTTATACTTCTATTAGTGATTTGTTTTTTTACTGCTATTCTTACTGAAATAATAATAAATTACAGGGAAAACTTTTTTCACACACCCACATAGTTGTGCACTCCTTATGTATTATATATTATCTTTGATAATTATTGTGTTATTTTTAAAATGGTTTTGTTTTATACAGTACTGGACAGCAAAAACTATCCAATTTTTTTTAGGGCGCCAAATTTGAGAATTTTATAACAATTCTGATTGGCTAATTTTTGTATAACAAAATTTTGATTGGTTAAAAATATAAAATTGATTTTTTTATATATTAGTGCCAAATTTTAGATTTTTAATAATAAAATTAACCAATTAAATCATGAGCACGTGATTAGTATAATCTGATTGGTCAATTGTCCTGCGCCAAATTTCTGCTTTACTATTAAAGTTGCTAAACTTTAAACCCTTATAACTTCTTTAAAAAGCAAGATATCAAAAATCTGTCTTACAGATTTGTAGTTTAGGTTACAAATAAAAAATTTGTAAGAGGGATTTTTAAAATAATTACTTGTTGTGAAGTTATTAGACTTTAAACAATGCAAAAAAATGGATAGTTTTCACTACCAGTACTGTAAATATTAAAGTTAGTAAAAGTTAGAACTAAGATAAATTTACTTAAATTTTTATTTCATATATATATATAATTTAAAATCGGGAATAGAAATTTGTCACACCCGTGACATGTTGCACCCTGATCCCAACCAATCAAATTGCACGATTTTGTAGACAAAAAATTTTAAGTTTCAAAAATTAAAAATTTTACTAGTAAAATGTAAAAATAAATAAACGATATCAAAGCATATAATGTAAAATTTTATTCTGAACAACTTTTTCTAAGTCATAAAGATAGATTGTCATGGTAAAAAAAAACAGTTTATAAGAAAATCAAAAATTTCGAACATTAGCACATATAAAACTTTTTTTACTAATATAATCTATATTTACGTTTAACTATTACATGTAAAATTTTATGCTAAACATCTTTTTATAAGTTAAAAAGGTAGATTATTTTAGTATAAAAAAAAGTTTTATATGTGCTAACTTTGGAATTTTTGATTTTTCTTATAAACCGTTTTTTTTGCTAAGACAATCTATCTTATGACTTAGAAAAAGTTGTTCAGAATAAAATTTTACGTTATATGATGTCTATTTTATATATATATTATACTTTATTAAGTAAAAAATAAAATTTTTTGCTTATAAAAACATACAATTTGATTGGTCGAAGCAGGTGTGACATGTCATAGGTGTGACAAATTTATTTTCCTTTTAAAATCAACCATTTTCAAGAATACTTGGTTTTTATTTTCAAAGTGTGTATTGTGGTCTCTAAATATTGAAATCTATATTATATATACCATATATGTCCGAAAATAAGCTACTACCTAAAATAAGCTACCCTCCTGATTTTTTTTTAAAAATCTTAAAAAATTCATTAGCAGTTGCTACATATAAAGCTTTTTTTCTACTAAGTAAACTTCAAAAGGTCGATCAAGTAAAGTTATTCAGCGCATCAAAATACACCTACAGTAAAAATTAAGTGTTATTTGAATAACTTTTTATTAGTACGTCTTTCAATTTTTTCAAAAAACACTATATTTCAAAAATACGCTATTTTACAATTTTTTGTGTAATTTTGTGGCCAAAAAAGGTAGCTTAATTTCGAACACATACGGTAATAGATATCAAGTTTTAAGCAATATATTATATAATTTTAAATGATTTAATAATTTTTAAATCATATCAAATTTATTTATAAATAATAAATTAAAATAAATTTCATGTTTTAATTTAAATAGACTTGGCATATATGTTTTAATATAATGTAATAACAATAATAGAAGCATCCTTATGATAAAATACAATAGAATTAACTTTTTCTTAAAATATAAATATAATAATTAATTGTATATATTTGTTGTTCAAAGGATGAATTTCTCTAAAAATTATATCAAAAAGTAAGTATATATACTATGCTTATTGTTTATACTAGTAACTAAATTTGTCTTAATTGTGATCTAAAATTCTAATAATAAGGCATTATATTGATAAAATTTTAATTGAAAGTAGTTTTTAAATTAATTTGTACTTTTTACTGAACTACTAATTTGTGGCTAAATCATCAATTTTTAAATTTCAAAAATTTTTGTATTAGATTAGCAAAGCTTTCACTTATTATAATAAATTTATATCTAGAGTTATTCTATTTTAAAAAGTTAGATTTCATGAAGAGAATAGTTTTTAATATGTATTATAAGTTTTTTTGCATTTATTAAGTGTGCAAAACAATCAATCTCTAATAGTATCTTGAGAAAATTCTTTTAAATTACTACTTATCCAAGTTAAGTATCTAAGAAGGATTTTTAGCAAAAGATTTGTCTGAGTTAACAGTTAAGTAAAAAATTCTAATCTTTTATACTCTTATTTAAAGCTATTGAGTTGACTTGTAATATGGTTATTAACTTTACTCTCATTTATTAATTATAAAAATTTTGAAGTATTTCTTGAACTTTTTTTAAAAAATTGTAATATTATGTTGCAATTTTTCTTTTAATTATTAAATTATCAATATTCTTTTTATTTCTTTAGCTCATTTTGTAATTCTTTAATCTATAAAAATAAAATATAATATTAAAAATATATAATAGCTTTATCTTAATATATTTAAATATATTTTAAGCATTTACTCTAACCTTATTCTTTAATTTAAAATTTTCTTCTATAGTTATATTGTAAAAATTTTTATAATATTTAATACTATCTTTTAACAATAATATAATTTCATTTTTTTAAAAAATAATTTTTTTACATTTATATCATTATTAGTGATTGTACCCGAGTAGAACTTGCAATTGTATGAAATAGTAATTTATCTGGATATCCGGGTAATTTAATAGTAACCGGGTAGAGGTTTTCCCAATGGGTACAATCTCTAATCATTATTTTAGCTAACTTTTTTCTAGCTTTGAAATTTTATATTTGTTAATAAAATAACTCTCCGAAGTTTTTATTTTTCTTTTTTAATCTATTAATCAAAAAATATTATTAACAAATTAAATCAAAAGTTAAATTTAAAATATTAGCTTTTAACTTTTTTAAATACTTTGTTTTTTTACCATTAAATCTATGTTCTAAATTTTCTTTACTCCTAATATATCATGTTCAGATAACTTCTCAATACCCATTTTCTAATGTTTTAATTGTTGTATCATCAAAAAAGGTTTATCTTTTTCTAGAAATTGTTCTTTTTGCTACTCAATACATGCAATTTATTAATTATATTTATTGATTCAATAGTCCTTGCCTGTTCTATGATTTCTATTTTTAATTCTTGCAAAAGTTGATATTGCAGAAGTTGCATTAGCTTTGCTAGTTTTTGAAGGGTTTTCAGGATTTTCTCTTTCTAAAAAGCATTTTTTTAAAACAAAAACTACTCAGATTTTTATTTAATTTATAATTACTTTAAATACTATCATTATAGCATTTAAATAATAATATAAATAATTTTATTTAATAGTAATAGAATAAGCACCTTTATCATAAGCAATAATTCTGCTACTGGTTAAGAATTTTTTCTCTATTTGAGCTTATCTGAACCTTAAACAATAGAGTGCAAAGTGAACAGAATTTTATTCAAGTACAAATTTTAAAAAATATTATTTTATAATATCTTTAATATTTAAAATTATATTATTCAATATAAAATTGATTATACTACTAATTGAATAAGATAAACTAATTTTTTTATATAAATACTTATTTAAATTTTTTTTTTGAATTCAAAGTGCCTGTTTTGGGGTATATGATTTATTCAGTTTATGCATCATAGATTACACTTGAATAAGAGCACAACTAGCTATATGTACACTTTTGGTAGCTAATTTAAGTAGTTTACCCGAAGGTTCTATACTAGCTACCATACCTGCAACCCAACTACGGAAATTGGCTATTTAATCCCTCTGATCTTCCACTTCTTATCTGACTTTCAACTAATTCACTGGATACCTGCATTATCTATACAGTTGGTTCAAACATCTGGTTTCTTTTTTTAAGAGCTCTTAGGACTTCTTTTCACAACCAAAGGTACAATCTAGCTTATTCTTAACAGAAAACTTAGTAGAGTGGTATCTGTCCTACTAGGTATTTACCTACATTTTGGTAACTTGTGCATTCATTAAGACTTACACTTGCAGTCAGGAAGATACCCTGCAACTGCTACCATTATCTACTTCTGTCCTTGTAAAATTCACTCCAATCCAGTACCCACTGTTTCCTTTCTACAAGTCCTTTTTTAATACATTCCAAACTTCCAATTTAGTTGGCCCAAAAGGATCGATCTACCTGGCATTAGGTATTATTATAGTTTTTGTTTCTTCTTGTAACTACTTCTAAATCATAGGTTCTTTTTTTCTAGTGCGACTCTGGCAGCCAGGTTGGTGAACCCTCTCTTCCAAAGATCTTTGATATTTAGTTTCTTATCTCTAGTTTCTAATAGCACTATCAAAGATCTTAGCTATCTTCTTACTTGGAACTTGACAAATGGGCTTTTGTGTTTTTAGTTCCTTAAATTTGTCTTTATAATAGAATACAACTACACCTGAAAGCTTCTATTTGAGATAATCAACCAAGGCTACAGATAATATATCCAACTGATCAATGAGAAGCAGTTACCAAAACACAAGTCTATTTTTTCAAAGTATTGCCAGTGGGATTTGAACTTTAAACTTGCTACTTGGAAGGTGCCAACTTACCAACTTCTCTAAGTCAATACACCCTAATATTTACTTTAAATTATTAATTCAGATATACATTGTTTTATAATAAATTCTAATACTAAATGTATTTATTCAAATATGTACTAAAATATTTTGTATTTAAAATATAAAGTTTACAATCACTAGCCTGGATAATATTATTAAATATTATCATATCCAATATATAAATTATATAAATTGGTTAGGGGCATGTCATTTATTATGTAATTTCTACCATGGAAATATGGTCAGAGGTAGTGATCACGTCTATATGTTATATTTATCAATCAGAATTAGATAAAATGATCACACCATATATGGGTAAAGGTGGCTACTAAGTAAAAAATATTACATAATAAATGGCAAACCCTTTAAGTAATTAATTTTTATTAATTGAGCAATATTGTTTAATATATATAACAAAATTATAGGTAATCTTGAGGCAATCACTCTACTCTTTTCTCTTTAGCATTTAATTAACTCCATCAGGTCCAGTAGAGTTATTTGTGACTTTCTTTTTCTTATTTTTCTTCAAATTTTGATCCTTTCTCTTTTCTTTTTTCTTTTTTTGGACTTTGTGGTAATCACAATTTCTTTCTCCTATTTTACTATTTGTTTGCACCTTTCCTTCCAGATTTTGTCTTAAAAGTATGACATCCATTCCTCTAATCATCTGAGCAATATATAATTGGTTGTTTTATGTTTAAGATCTAAATCTCCCAGCTTTTTCCTCATGTCAAGCTTTATTATTCCTCTTGTTAAAGAGCATTCTTCTTTAAACTTCGGCACCCTCTTCGTCTGTCAAAATTTTCTATAGCGTTAGCCAATCTATCTTTTTTTGGTTTTTACTAGATATTGAGGCCCATATTGTTTTAGCTATTTTCTCTTCTTCTTGGTTTCAGATTTTTTTGTCTTCTGCCAAGTGTTTTCGACATCTCTTCATTTAATGTGCATTTACAATATTTGGAGCTTGTATATAAATGGTTTTGGTCCATTTATCATTTTTATTCAGAATACCCATTTTTTATTATCTTTCTTTGTAAGTGCCCTTGCTTTTTGCGTGTTTTACCAAAAACTTCTATACGTTTGCCAGTATTGTACACATCGCGCTTCATATGTGATACATCTTTCTGGTATTTAAAAAATGTCTATTCAACTTTATAATAAATAAGTATTTTTTTGATAAATTGTCTTATGGGGATCTCTATACAGTTCTTTTGCCACATGGGGATAAATGTGTATCCTTCAATGTCTTTAGTTTTCATTACCATTTTTTTCAGATGTGCTAACGCTTCCTTTGCTAACAGGTGTGCCCTCTCATTCAATGTTATTCCTGAGTGGGCTTTTATTTTGTGCAGCATTAATTTCAGCTCTTTGACCCCAATGTTTTCTCTAATTTTGCTTAGAAGTCCACTATTTTTGATCTTATACCAGGTTCTTGGTATGTCTATTTCTCCTAGTAATTTAATGCTCTGAATTGCACCTGGCTATTGGTGTAAATATCTATGCTGCTTAAAGAGGAAGAGATCAGTATTGCCTCTAAAATTCCTGTTAGTTCTGCTCTTGTTAAGGAGAACCATCCTTTTATTCTATCTTTAGTTTCTCTAATTATTCTATTTTCTATATCACATTGGAACTACACTATATCCTGCTTTATAACTATTCTCTCCTATTAATTATATGATGTGTATGAACCATATTTGCCAAATATATGCAATTCTGCGGTATATTTGGTCATTATGTTGGCATGCTTATGATCAAAAAAAATTCATAACCTTGCTCATAATTTGAGTTTATTCAAATTCTACATTGGAAGATACCAGATCTGTTAGGCTTTATCTATAAACTTGCCAATAAATTGCCAAATTATGTAAAAATTCTTATAAATTGGCATATTATATGCTATTCTGCAGTAATAAACACCAAATTATATAATATAGGCGTATTTATATGAATTCTGTGGTATTATGTGAAACACATAAAATCACTGGCCCTGCCAGTGCCCTGCCCCACCTATAAAATTATTTGTGATATACAAAATCTTTATTTGCATTAGACCATTTGAAGTAGATTCTTTGGTTAATATTCCTTTTTCAGGACTCTCGGGAGGGGGGAGGGGGTAAAATGAAACAAACATATGAAACAAACATATAAAAATGAACAAAGATAGGCCAATTTCATTGGTTAATATAAATCAGATGACTGGCAAGCGTTATCTAGCATTTTGATTGGCTGTTCATTTTGAGGGAGGTGGGAAGACTTAGCTGGGGGTGATGTTAACCGAAAATTAATTAATTATATAATGTATTCATTAGAGAAAAAGAACTTCATATGTACATATAATTTTTACAACCAAAATTCTTGTAATCTAATGATTGAATCTGCATTATTTTTGCAATTACAGATCAGAATTTTGGGTTCCCAAGTTTCTATTGGTCGAGCAAATTTTGTCCCTAATTAAATAAAATAAATTACTACTTGGATGGCTTAATAAAAAGTATCAATTCGAATAATTGGTTTGTAATTGTTAATTCTGAAAAAGTTAAATGTTTATTCAAATATTTCTTACTCATTAGTTCTCTAGCTCTTCAAAACTGAATAAAAAACTCTTTAAAAGCTCTATTTTCAGTAGTTTTTCTTAAATCAGTTTATTGCAAACTTAAATAAACATATATAAGAGGACAGCCAAGTAGGAGCTAAAATTTTTCTTATTTATTTATTTTTTATTTATTTTATTTTTTTTTAAATTATGTTTTTTTTATTTCATTTTTATTTTATTGTATTTTACTTTATTTAAATTATTTTTTTTATTTAAATTATTTTTTTATTTTAAATTATTATTTTATTTTTATTTGCTATATAACCATGAAATAACACATAGAGTGTTATTTTGAATTTCAGCCTGAATTAATCTTAATTTAGGCCAAACTTCGAAACCACACCCTATCGCTTTTTTTCATGATTATGCAGTATTTTTTTATTTTTAAATTTACTTTTTCCTTAAATAGGTTTAGGTAGTAATATATAAGCAAACTTGTCATTCTACATTTTTAATTAATACACTTTGGTAGGTTTATACTGTCATTTTTGTATTTTTTAAGGTTTTCGTTTCTCATCTTGTTTGCTTTGCCAAAGATCATCAAATTCCTAATTTGTTTTCAGGTGTTACATGATTTTGCACCCTTTAGACGTCTCTATATATAAACCCATGTACATATGCCAGCCACTTTATAAATACTTAATATATACTAGTAATATCTTATGCACGAAGTAATAAATTGAATTTATATATTGAATTTGATTCCTAAATAATGATACTGTAATATTTTATTTTTTGAATTTAATATTTTTGTGCATATGCGCTGTAGTGCACCTCATATGATTTGGTGTAATATAAAATCAAACCAACCAAAATAACTTGTTTTTTTGTTAGTTAGGGTTAGAGTGAGATTAGAATAGTACGTAGACAAGAAGAGAGATTTTATAGTAAAATTTTGCAAGGAATTTTTTTTTGTTAGAGCAAAATTATGAAACACAAATTTTTTAAAAGCTCGCTATTTTTTTCAATTTCACGTTATACCTAACCTACGATCTGATTGGTTTATCAGATGGGTTGTTACAACGCATATGTGCAATTACATAAACCTTATTTTTTATTTTTTTTATATGTTCATTTTACTGGAAGGGCCGAGTGGCCGTTAGGGGAGAATGATGTTAACCAAAAAATTAACTTCAAACAGCTTTATTGCAAAAATTTGTATTAATTTGTAATAAGATATCATCTATTGAATAAATTTCTCTTTATTTGAGTTTGATTAAATTCATATCAAAATTTAACATTGTTATAAATAAAGTTTTGATTTACAAATCTTCAATTGACCTTTTCATGACTTTCATTTGTGTAAAAATTAAACTTCAATTAAGTTATATAAAATCAATGCCTAAATTTAAAAATTTATTATGCTTTCTTTTTTAAAAATACGTGCTAATTAATATTTCTAGGGAGCTACTATTTCTACTATGGTATTTTGCTATTTCCACTATAGTTACACAGGATTTTCTATTTTTAGAATTCAAAATAATATATGCACTTATATTACACAAGGCCCAGTACATTATTTTTGCAAAAATTATTTTTGGTTGCACATTACTAATGTTGTACAAAATTACACAAGTCTTATTTTGGTTGGGTTGGCCAGCATTAAGTTTAATGCTAGTGGGCATTATCATGATAATGCCCTCAGTGGGTTAGACATAATTCCAGCTCACTCTAACCCTAAATCTAGGTTCAAAGCAATATCCAATTATAGTACATATACTGGTTATACAACATATGCACAAAGGCCCAGTGCATTGTTTTTGCAAAAATAATTTTTGGTTACATGCCGCTAATGTCACGTAATGTTATATGAGTCTTGTTTTGGTAATCTAAATCAAGTTTGATCAATTGAAAATAATTAAAATTATAATATACAATATTATATTAAAATCTAAAAATAGTAACTTTTTGTATAACCATAGTAGAAATAGGCAGTCCCTATTTCTAAAGTATAATTTAACATCATACAAGAATTTAAAAAATCATAAATATTTATTATTGTATTTTTAATTACAAATTAAGGGTTATAGCAATTGATTTAGAGCAGTATTAGGCTGAATATGAACATGGACATTGGACCACTCATTAGGGTGTGAAATGTCATATGATATGATCTACAAACATAGTGAAGATCATATATTAAATTTTACTAATAAAGATTTTTTGTCGATCATTCTGTTTAATAACAAAAACATATAAATTTTAAATTGAAATAACTCCTGAACTATTCATGAGATACATGCAAAATTATATTTATTAGATTCCTTTTAACATTCTTTTTAAAGCAATAGAGCTCTTTTCTTATTTTTTATATAAGTTAAGTGAAAACTGATTACTAAAACATGATTAATTTTATTACAATACTTTAAAGAGGACATTAAGTGGAATCTAACAAATGTATTTTTACTCATATATCTTTAATAGTTCAGAAGTTATTTCAGTTTAAATTTTATATTGATAATGATAATAATCGTAACAAGTAATTATTAGTAGTCAGAAATAGGTTGCCAATCATGCAGATCAAAGGAAAAATTTTGAATAGTAAAAATTATTATGTGATCTTCACTATGTTTGTATTTGTTATGCTATTTCACATCCCAACCACTTATGTCTATTCCAATCCATTGGACCAGAAGTGGTTGGACATTAGACATTGTATAATATTAAATCAATATATAATCATGTGATAATTGACCAATCAAATTATAAATTTTTGTACTATTATACTTAATATACTTTTGATACAAAGATAAAATTCAAACAATTTAACTATTTAAAATTGACTATAGTTAATACGTGTTTTTGAAAATATGCTACCTTTTTTGGATGATTTTGAATACAAAAAATCTTGGTAGCTTTTTTTGGATATAATTAATTTTTGTCAATTCCCAATAGTCATTACATAGTAACTTTACAGAAACATGCAAAATAGTAACTATATAGCAACTATACATCTACTACATATATATATAAAATATAGTAGGCATATTGCTACTCTAAAGTAAATATATAATTTTTGTCATGGCTAATGCTAAAGTTGGCTGATGCTAAAGCTTTAACCTATTTTGATATAAAATTTTAAAATTTTTTTTGAATGTTTTTTTCGCTTTTGTCTTATAGGGTTAGGGTAGGTTTGGGTATAGATTTTATATTTATAGAGTATATGTGGATTTTAGTAGAGCTTATAGTTTCCAATTGAAACCTCTGAACTTCAGCATCAGCCAACTTCAGCATCAGCTGTGACAATTTTTATATAGAAATTTTAACAATAATATAATATAATTATACAGTAATAATATAATTTTTATATATTAGAAGTAAAGTAAATATATAAAAAATACTTAATAAATATAAAAATAATATGTAGTAAATATAAAAATAATACAAACTAAAAATGAAAATAATATACAGTAAATGTAAAGATAATATATAGTAAATATCTATTTTATTTATATAGTATCTGTAATATAATAAATACATAATAAATATATAATAATTATAAAACTAGGATATATTTTCCTTACAAAAAAACACTTGTAATATATAACAGCAGCTATCAAAAAAATCCTTAATATAGTGTCACAGGTGAATGTGATTGATGGTGCCCCGATTGACCTAAAACCAGCCTGAATGCATGCATTCACACAATCGAACAAAATTGAAAAGACGTATAAGCCAAATTGGGCATGGATTGAATGCATAACAATAGAGTTTCAGAGTGACAATAAGGTAAACAATTAGGTATTTGAAATTGGTGTGAAGAGCCTAATGGATAAAGTGAATTTGTTGGTAGAATGTTAAAGAATGTGATATATAAAATAGCATATAAAAATGTAATGTTCGAGAGATCTTTGGTGCCAGGAAGGACTAAAAATAAAGAAACTATTAAATAAAATTGTTAATTGTATTAGTGTTAGTATTAGTTTAATATTAGTAATAAATAGTAGTGAATAAAAATATATTTGCCAAATTATAATGCTTTAGTAGAGAGAGCCTATTCCAATTTTGCCAATGATAACAGTTTTGAATTCAACATCAAAATTTTTTCTATGAAATAATATTCATTATTAGAATTATACAATATTTATAAAAAAAAACAATCTGCAATATCCCATAATTATAATTAAACAGTTCGGTCTTCCAAATACAAAGTTTTTAATAGAAACTCGACTTGATCATAAACTATATTTAGAAATACAGTTTAATTAATAAAGTAAAAATATTACAATATATCATATATATGATAAGCTTTAACGTAAATATCGTATATAAACGTGTGATCAATGATGTCTTTCCGACTATTAAATAGCATTCATAAAGAAAATAGCCTATTAAAAACCAAATGTATACTGTATGTGTCCAAAATTAAGCTACCTTTTTTGGCCAAAAAATTACACGAAAAATCGTAAGTAGCTTATTTTTGAAATATAGCATTTTTTGAAAAAATTGAAAAACATACTAATAAAAAGTTATCAAATAATACCAAATTTTTACTATAGGTGTATAGTCAGACCTCTCTATAGTCACACCCCATATAGTCACACCTCTATTTAAGCACCCATTTTGTGCGACGGACTCAAACATAGTAAAAAAACCTCATTATAGTCACAAATCGCTTATAATCACTATCACCATGAAAATTTGATTTTTTAACAATTTTATTAATAAAAAACCCTCATTATAGTCACCAATTTTTAACTAAATATGGATTATATAATCTGATTGGCCAATTTTCATATTCACATATATTTAAAATTATCTATTAATTGATATCTGCCTGTCAACTAGAGAGTGATCCTATAGGCGAAATGTGAAGTGCTTCTATCTAAAAATTTTTTCTTACTAAATTAATGATACATGTTCACTAATTGTAAGTTGTAGAGCTCATCAAGACGCATCTAATAGTGGTTAGATCATCCAAATCGGCACAGTGGATGGCGAGTTATCATCGAAAAACGATTGGCTGACTATATATAAAAATCACTATAGGCAAAATGTGGAGTGCTTCCATCTAAAACTATTTTTTTATTAAGTTAACGATACATGCCCACTAATTGAAAGCGGTAGAGCTCGTCAAGACCCATCTAATGGTGGTTAGATCATCCAAATCGACCTAGTGGATGGTGAGATATCGTCGAAAAACGATTGGCCGACTATATAAAATCTCTTATGTAAACAAATATTGTTCACATAGAGATTTTATATAGCTAGCCTATAGTTTTTCAAAGATATCTCACCATCCACTAGGCCGATTTGAATGATCTAACCACCATTAGATGCGTCTCGACGAGCTCTACAACTTTTAATTAGTGGGCATGTATCATTAACTTAGTAAGAAAAAATTTTAGATGGAAGCACGCTACATTTCGCCTATAGATAATGATAATGATATATTTTATTTATAGTCACACCTCTTTACAATCACCAAATTAGGGTGCGACAGACTTGGTGATTATAGAGAGGGATGACTGTATTTTGATGCGCTGGATAACTTTACTTAAAAGACTTTTTGAAGTTTACTTAGTAAAAAAAAAGTTTTATATATAGCAACTGCTAACGAATTTTTTAAGATTTTTAAAAAAAATAGGGGTAGATTATTTTAGATAGTAGCTTATTTTCGGACATATATGGTATTATATCTTTCATTTTAGATGCCAAACATGTTGATTTTGCTATACATAATTTAGTTTGAAATTTTATATATATACAGTATTTTTTTTTTGATCTATTAATTTGTATAGTTCTCAGTTTTGTTTAAGAGTCGAAAAATAGCCCATTACTTTGGATTAGATTCACATCGAACTTCATTGATATAGTGACCTTGTCCAAATACAATCTAAAATATGTTGTACGTTATTCTATAAGATCCGATGTGGTTATCACATAACACTTCTCCACAAGGTATCTTTCCAGCATCGCCATGGTACAGACAAAATTCTTTAAATTCGTTAATGTTAGGGTTAGGATCTATGTTAGTTTAAAGTTTAAAACTATTAATAGTAAAATCGTTTAAGGAAAACTTATTGTTAGTGTGCAGGAATAGGTTTTCTATGCAGATTTTGCGTTAAAGCGATTTTTGATAAAGCGAATGCTTGTTTTGGCTTTTCTTGGTCATATTATGTTACATCAAGATGCAATTCGCTATTGGATAATTTTCACATAATTGAAAATTTTGATAAAGCAAATATTTGTTTTGGTTCTTTCTTGTTGTGTTATATTACATCAAGACGCAATCTGCTATTGGATAACTTCCACAAAATCAAAAATTTTGGTAGTGTTTTTTTGGTGGCGATCCTGGGGTAGTTCTTGAGATTTCACATGAAGGCCTATATATTATTTATTATACATGTTGTTTTATTTTTTAGTGAATTACCTTGGAGAAAATCATATCTAATAAATAAACGACTACATATGTACGTACGTACGTAGGTAGTGATGCCTGATAAAATAACGAAACCTGACAAAACTATAAGTTTTGTCATTGACGAAACTTGACGAAACTTATGCATCAGTGAATTATATATACATAATATTACGTAAGATATTACAGCCCGTAATATTACAAAAATCTTACGATTGCTATGGATTATTACGTAATATTACGTTATATTATGGTGATATTACAGTTATTATTTCGAAATATTTCGAAATATATTGCGAAATATTGCGAAATTGACCAAATAAAAAATGCAAATTACCTCCCCTACAGGGTCGTGTACTCATGCAGATCAATAAACTAATGCGTGCAGAAGGTAATTTTTTGATATTTTCGCATTGTTTCGCAATATTTTGGATCTTTTTGCATTGTTTTGCAATATTTGCAAATTTTCGCAAATTTTTAAAATTTTTTAAAAAATAAACAAATGATATATTCACATAATCATGCTTTTTTTACAGGTTTTCACTTTATTTCGCAAGGTTTCGCAATTTACTATAAAATTTTACATTTTTTTATTTATTATTATTTTTTTATTTATTATTATTATATATTATACATATTATATTATATATTATATTTTAATTATTATACATTTTTTACAGTATTGTTTTTATATTATTATATATTATTTTAACTACTTTCGCACCTCTTCGCATCTAATTCTATCACTATATACAAAAAACTAGCACTACACACTTATTTTCGTTCACCTACAGTTAGCTATTATCTTCGCTTCTTTGTTTTCTATTGTCTTTGCTTTGACTACTTCTTTTGTTTTGGCTATAAACTTCATTTCGCACTCTTTTTCTAAAAACTTCAAAATAAAAAACATTTCTTAGAAGCGTTGGTGTTCTTGCAAATTGCCAAGGAAAGTCGCAAAGGTTCGAAGGAGTTAGGAATAAATAAACTAAAATAAAAATTAAAAAAAATAAGTAAAAAAAAAACAAAAAAACAAAAGTGTAAACAAACCAATAAAAAAAATAAACAAAGCCCCAAATCTTCGTAAGAGTTCTTGTTTTTGCAAATTCTGAAATTGTGAAAGCCATGTTAATGTTCTTGCAAAATGCCAAAAAAGTCACAAAGTGCCGAAAAAGTATGGATTGTTTTTTTGCGGAAGTAAGAGTTCTGTTCTCGCAAAGTGCCGAAATAAAATAAATTAATAAAAAAAATTTTAAAATAAAACAAAAAAAACAAAAACAAAAAACACAAAACGAAAAAATAAATGACGCGAAACCTTGCGAAAACTTGCACAAACTTGCAAAACCTTGCGAAAACTTGCACCTAACTAAATCATTTCTCTAAAGAAGCGTTCTTGGTGTTCTTGAAAGTATCAGAAGTCTGAGTAGACATGCGCAAGTTTTTGAAAAGTTGTATGTCTTCTTGCAAAGGTGTTCTTGTAAAAGTGCCGAAATAAAAAATAAAATTAAAAAAATTAAAAAATAAAAAAAATAGAAAAATGAAAACAAAAAAACGAAATGAAAACAAAAATAAACGAACAAAATGAAATAAAAACAAAAAAGCGAAAAAAAACAAAATAGAAGATCTAATTATAAACAAAAGATCTAATCTGATCTTGTAGTACAGAATTTGAATATCATTGAATTATTTCGAACTATTTCGAAAAATCAGTCTAACTTGCGATTCAGGTTACAGATCTACTGATCCTGATCCAGCTTGGTTTCCTAGTCCTGAAAGGGTCAAAATATTTCGTAACCTATTTCGAAATATTTCGAAATTACTTTCGTAATATTTTGAAAATTTGATATTTCAAAATATTTCGAAATATATTACGTAATATTTTGCTTATATTACAGTTCGTAAGATCTTACGTAAGATTACGCTATTATAAATTTGCTGATGGTAGTTTCGTTATTTTATCAAGGCAAAATTAGTTTTGCTAGGCATCTATATACGTAGGTGCATTATACATAGAAGTGAAAGTTACTACCACAGCAGTACTGCAGTTCGCCATAGTTGTACAAATTCTAAAAATTCTAAAAATCATAAGAATTTTACAGAAAATTAGCATTCGAAGGATTGTCACAATTCTTAAATAGATATTATAATATATATTATGTTAATTACTAGTAGTCTTAGAAAAATAGCGATAGTAGCGATAGTTAATATAGTCATTATTATGTTACGTATGTAAAGAAAGTATATATATTGTGAAACTTTTCTGCAATAACGAAAAACTATTGGAGTTTTAACTTCGAAAAGTATATAGTGGAAGTATCTAAGCAATTATAAACCCTTTTCGTGACCTTATACAATGTTTTGAACAAAATAATCATATTTTCTTATTCCATGACTCTCGTTAACCAGTTATCGATAGTTAATAAGAGATAAAACAGAAAATCTGTATTAGTAATCAAACCCCTTTATATAAAATCCAGTAATCACATTTGTGATCAAATCTATTGTTACAGAATACCTTCGTAATTTGATTTTAAAAATAAACAGTATACCTGAAATCAAGAAAAAATATAGTAAAGATATTAGTATTGAATCAACACAATAAATACAAGACCCTTATTCAAGGTAATAAGATACTTAGTGAAGCCCCAGTAATAAACTTGCAAGACCTAAAGTCTCCAAACTCAGACCAAATCCAACCATGCCTCGATCGAAGCCTACTCCTACCAATTTGGAATTTTGATCTGCTAGATATTATTTTAGTGGAGTTAGCAGTGAAGCAAATCCAAATTGTAATTAAGATAGTTCATATCTGTCAATAGTCATCATATCATGACCCAAAAAAATTTGGCTAGATTTCTAAACTCTATAGTTTTACAGGCCTTTTGGGTCATATATATCTGACAATTAATAGTAAATTAAAATTCTTGAAAAATAGGTGTAAAAGTATAAAAGTTGTCTTGAATAAAAACTACTTATCTGAGTTCCAATCTTCAAAGCTTTTGGCAGAAGCATTGTACCCTAGATAGTTCTTCTTTGACTAAAATTTCATTATTTGTGAACATTATATATTTTCTTGACACATAAAACTCTTTTTTGATATAGGTGAAAAACCTTGGATTAAGCATCATTGTGCACCTAACTTTTATTGTTTATTAATTTGTTAAATTACCTGTGATCCCGAAAAACACATAGTGAAGAAATTAGAATAGATAAAGAAAATACATAATAAAAACAATTAGCTTGAACTATAAAGGTAGAAGTTAAAGTAAAAATATCTATATAAGTGCAGATCCTGTAATTGCTCCATCAAGACACAAAGACTTAATACTTAGGCTAAATTGTTCCAAGGTGCTATTTCTTCCATATTGAATTCTTTCTTTTTCCATTTATTTTCGTTAAATATATGTGCCAGTTACAGTAAAACTCAACAAATGCAGGTGTAGAATAACTTGACACTTTCCTTTCTAGTTAGGTAGAAGGAACATTTCATATAAATGTCATTTCTTTGTACCCATTAAAGTATATGTCGTATTTGCGATATTTATTAGCTGAAGGAGTATAGGGAATAAGTTAAATAAATACCACATAGCAGATTTGCACTTTAACAAATTTAATGAATTCATTTCAAATATACTTATTAAATGTATGAAAGGTATACAAATGATAGAATTTCGCCTCCAAAAATAAACTAATTCGCAGAAGCTTAACATTTTTGAAAGTAAAGACGAATAGAAGTGTTCTAATCCGTGTCATAGTAAAACCTTGTCCCGTGACTTATTGTAGGACCAGAAAAGAGAGTAAAAAGTCACTTTGTTCTGATTCTATCCCTTATATACTGATCGTCATGAGCTGTAACATGTGATAATCATGAATCGGTGAAGAATATTAGTAATATGTAAAAAAAGACTTATCTTTGTAGCAAATTGGTAATCCCATGATTAAAGTCGCTAGCAGAAGTATAGTACGTATCAAGGTTGTTTAACCAGTGATGGTCACCTCAGAAGTAAAGCTGTACTCTAATAAGAAAGTTTATTCACGTTAACTAAGTAAAAAACTGCGTACTATGTCAGGAAGTGTTTTTTATATGTAAAATATATGTAGATTTACAAGCTTATATATAACAACTTACACAAACCCAATGTAGATATATATAGGGTTCCGAAGTTCAGTTCAGTTCAATAGAGGTTCAGATTCAGGTTCAATAAACCTGAACCTGAACCTGCTCTAAAAGTTAAATACTGAACTGAACCTGAACTTAAAATTATTGAACATGAACCTGAACCTGAACTTAAAAAAAGTTCAGTTCAGGTTCAGTTCAAGGTTCATGAACATGTTCAGGTTCATAATATATGCACATGTTT
>QKWP01000445.1:219922-269227 GCA_003550325.1 Gigaspora rosea | reverse complement strand
ACCAGACCAAACCCGGACCCAAACCTAGAATTACTAGTTCATATGAACACCTGACTGAACCTGAACATGTTCATGAACTTATGAACTGAACCTGAACTGAACCTGAACCAGCTCTAAAAGTTCAATACTGAACCTGAACCTGAACATGTTTAAAAAATGTTCAGGTTCAGGTTTAATACTGAACCTGAACCTGAACCTGAACTTGGCCTAAGTTCAGTTCAGTTCAGGTTCATAGGAACACTAGATATATAGTTGTAATATTTATATAAAGTTTGAATAAAATTTTATTTATTTATATAAATTTTTATTTTTGTTATTTCTTAAAAATGGCTCTATTAGATATACTAAGTAAAAATGCTCAGCATGCAAAAAAATACTATTTACGATAAGGGAGCTGACATTTATTACGTAATATTTTAGGGGGTGGGGGGTTGGCCCTGTATTATAACAATAACTTACGTTACACAAAGATATATAGTAAATTATAAATTGGCCAATAATATTGGATCTTATGTGGGGGAGGGGGTAGCCCTCATAGTAAATGGATATTACGTAATAAATGTCAGTGCCCTAATTATTTCAAAAACTAATTTAAATTCAAAAAAAATTTTTTTGCAATTTTATATAACTTAATATAGGAATTATAAAGTTTACATTAGGTTGTAAATCTAAATAAGTTTTATATTAAATTCTACTTAACTTTATATAAAAACAACTTTCCGATGACTTTCATTTATTAATAGATATGAATGCGAGATCATATATAATAGTTGTGGCAGAGTGAAAAGAAGTTTTGTGATAAAAAGAGATACAAGAATAAGATACATTGCTCTAAAAAAATTTTTAGCATGTTTTTGTCTTGACTAGCATGCTTCATTACTTGGTGCACAGCAAAAATTATCTTATAATAAAATTAGCTTGCATCCTTAGGTTATTTTTAATTGGCTTAATTGTGTGAAGTTTTTGTTATACCAACATAAAGTGCAGTTAAATATTAATTATATTTAAGAAATTAATAATGAAAAAAATGAAAAAGATTTGTTTAAATTAAACACTAATTAATTATTTTTTTTCTTTTTATGTGAATTAATATAATTAATATGATGTAAAACGCAATAAAATTTAATTATGTAACAATAGTTTAATATGAAATAGAGAATAAAAAATGATCATGACGAAGAGTGAATATTGGACAATCTACTTTTTATGTTTGCTATGCATATCTTCAAACCTATCAACGTAAATAAATAAAAAATAATGACCATTGTTGTTCTTGTTCTTGAAAATGCCTTTAACTGTCACGTAGGCTTCAATACAATTATTCATTCAGATTGTCGCTACATTGTTCCTATTCAAATGGCACTTAATTTCAGCATAATCTTCATTCTGTATATAAGATGCATATTTATAAAATTTATAAGATTCATAAATCAGTGATGCATTGAATTTGAAGCTTTGATAAGCAAGAGCCAAGTCAGATTGAAATGTAGATGTATCAGTTCTGATCATTATTTATGTGCAGCTACTAGTTTTCTTAGTCTTATATTTCGAATATGGTTGGATTGAGAACTTACTATAAAATCATAAATATATTAATCATTAATAATAATTGAATAATATGTGCAAACATAAAAAAAACAAAAAATATATGTATAGTAATATACTTTCAGACTCTTCATTATAATCTTCAAACGAATCTTGAATAAACCAATTCATGAATAAACGCTTAGAATTTCGAGATATTTTAATAAAATCAATCAATGCTGGGCTGCAAATTTCGAGGGTCAATCCCAACATCTACTAGATGTCAGATGGATTGCAAAGTTGTGTAATGTTTTAATAAGTCCAATCCAATATTCTTGCGATTGGTGGATGGAACTATATTTTTAAAAATATAGTGAACCATCTCCTTGGTTCCAACCTCTGTATTCGTAAGAGTTCCAAACGTTCTTGCATATCAAAGTAAATGATAAGAAGCATGAAGATTAGGAAGACCCACGAAATCTGCAAATAACTATATTCAATATAATTTAGCTACAACTTTAAAGTTAGGAAATAAATCACATTTAAAAGGTATAATTAAACAGTAGAAGATAATATAGTATAAGTTTTCTATATAGTTGGAATGTTTTTTGGTATTCTAATATTATGTGAAAGTTACCTGTCAACTGCATTTACCGCTTAAATATTTTTTATAAACCTTACCTTAGTCAAGATTTGTTGTTCTTTTTTTAAATTCATAGCAAGATTCTCATAGTCACTATTGGTTAATGGAAACTTAAATGCTAATCGGGAGCATTCCGCTACAATTGACCAGCATTTAATAATCTCATTAACTACTTGATTGCGATATAAACCTGCACATTCCTGTAATTTTACTAATTCTGTTTGTTTAAAACAATTAATTGCCGGTACCCTGTTTAGTATAAATGGTATTACTATGCCTAGCCGAAGGCAATCTGACATCATGAAGCTATCAATATGACTAAAAGGGTTTGGAAGCTTCACAATTGACTAGAATATTCAAAAGATTTCCAACTCTTAAAAAATTGTTGTTCACTATATAGTGATAGCATTGAAATAGTTAATTTAAAGAGTTTTAATGTTATTCCGGCTATTAGATTGTAAGTATCTTGGGGTGATTGAAGATAGCATTCACGTTAAAGCTGGTCAAGTATCGGAGGTGAATTTCGCAAACCATATTTTTTTGAAATTTTATCCCATTGTGCAAATGTCGATGCTATAGAATTGTCTTCAAATTGAACATTTGTAATATGATGATACTGAGAAATCATAGCAATGTCTAGGTTTTTTTGGTTGTATTGTTTTTTGCGACTAAACATGTTCTACATCCTCTTATTGCACTATGACGTTTTACTCCTACTAAGTCGTTACCTTGAGGAAGGTTCGCAGTAACACACCCGAGACCAGCAATGATCCAGTAATCATTTCCTTGAATATTCATTAAGACACCCTTTTCTAATTGGTTCATATCTGATACAAATGGATGAATAAAATCATCAAAGCTTTCACCAAAAGGAACAAACCCTAAGACGAAATGATTTCTTAAATGTTTTCTAATATCAAATACCATATTTCCCAATTGTACATACATGCCACCTAACTAATGATAAATATTTCGATAGGTACTGAAATCGTTATAATAAATATCAATAAATAACTTTAAAACTTTAAAATTATTGTATTCTAGTGGTAGTGCAATTAAGGTAGAGTATTCATATGGATGCATATAATCTAGATTTACATCACACAATTTCCAATGACCATTGTTTTGGTATAAAATTTCTTTAATGTAAAGACTATTGGTAATATTGTTAATACTTGAAGTGCGAATAATTGAAATATTAATTTTTTTGATTATTTTAGTTGTATTAACAATAATGCTGCCCTCTTCTAAATACTGATCTACTAGCCACAATTGCAATTTCTGTATAGTTAAACGAGCCATACTATAAAAATTTTTTGGTAATTTATTATATATGTAAATGCGTTGTATTTTGATTTGAAGTTCATTATTAAGAGAAATTATTGATCGTATTCACCCGAATCGTCAATTATCATCTTCTTTATATATAATGAATTCGCCTGGATGATAACATTCTAGCGTGATTCAATTTACAAACAAAAATATTAACTAAATAGTTAGAATATAGTTGAACCTCCCAAAACTGATTCATCAAAATATAACCTATTAAAATACCAACAAAAACCTGTTTACCTATACACATCAGTTTTGGATGGTTCAACTGTATTTAAATAGAATGTGTTAATAAAGCTAGAAGGAACATATAAAATAATCATATCCGCGGATTTTTGGAATTTACTATTAAAAATTCCAAAAATCTTTAATAGTGAATAACTTTTGTTCCACTGGTCCGTTTTTGATGAAACAACTACCAAAATGTTCACAATAATGAGACGGTTCTAATAAATCCAAAATCGCTAAAATCCAATCACTGGATCCAGAGATCATTAACGATTTGTGTCACTTCAGGTATTTTAGGATTGGTTTTTTCAATCCTAAAATACCCGAAGTGATACGAATTGTTAACGATTTCTGGATGCAGTAATTGGATTTTAGCGATTTTGGGTTCATTAGAATCGTCTCATCAATGTGAACATTTTGGTAGTTGTTTCGTCAAATACGGACTGGTGAAACAAAAGTTATTCGCTATTAAATATTTTTGGAATTTTTAATAGTAAATTCCAAAAATCCGCGGATATGTATCTCGATTAATAACAATTTTATCTTGACCAAATAATGGTGATTCTGCCCAAAGATCACCATGTCAATATTCTTTTTTGGATTTCACTTCGACCCCTGGTCCGTAATATAATGTGTTATATAGTATTGGGTTGTTTAAAATATTCCAGATAATATCAATAATAGATAGATAATAGCAAAGTTGTATTTCTTTAGAGGTGGACGAAGTTATCTGATTAATCTTAACAAGACGTGCTTTTATCAGCATTAATAGTAATCGATATCTCTATTGTCGAAATCTTTGCACATTTTTTACAACATTATTTATGTTAAAAGCTAGGTTTTGTAATATATCTACTAAGTTATCATATGCACTTGTTGCTATAAAAATACAATTTTAAAGTTATACATATTTTATTATATCAAATAAAAATGAACTTACAAGTAATATGTTTTTCTAACCAGCAAAACAATAGTGCTGAAGTTGAATTGTCAAAGTAAGATACACCTCTATTTGTGCTTGATACCTGGTTTATATCCATTGAAGCATCAATTGTCAGGTCTTTTTTATTTGAGTAACTATTATCATTATTATTCCTCTCCCTATAATCATCCATATTCTCTACTTCATATAATTCATCCTCATTTATGCTGCTGTCACAGCTAATACTATCGACATCATCGATATCACTTTCTATTATACTTTCCATTTCATTCTCAGTTTCTATACTATTTTGTGTCTTCATTTCATCCTCAGTTTATATACTGTCAGTTTCTATACTGTTTTGCATTTCTATTTCATCTTGCATCGTTTCTATTTAATATTGCATTTCAATTTCATTCGAAATTTCTATTTTATCATCATCGTTTTCATTGCTATTTATATTTGATTCTATAAACAATTTAATACTTATTATCTTATATATAAAGTACTTACTTAATTTAAATATCCCCAATCTTTTATATTTTGTAAGAATATTACGATTGGAAAAGTTTGAACTTTGTCGTAGAGAAAATAGTTTAATCGAAATAATCCGATTTTTATGCATGTTTTTATAATTACCATATATTCCTGAAAATAAGCTACTCTGAAAATAAGCCACCCCCTGATTTTTTTAAAAATCACAAAAAACGCGTTGGCAGTTGCTACATATAAATCTTTTTTCTACTAAGTAAACTTCAAAAGTCGATTAAGTAAAGTTGTTCAGCGCATCAAAATACACCTATAATAAAAATTTGGTGTTATTTGGACAACTATTTATTAATACGTTTCTCAATTTTTCAAAAATGTCTATACACTGAAAATAAGCTACCCCACATTTTTTCGTGTAATTTTTGGCCCAAAAAAGGTAGCTTTTTTGGGGAATATACAGTATTCAAGCAAATAAATATCGCTAAACATGATCTTTTATACAATAAGAAAAAGTCAAAAAAATTTCAAATCTAGAAGGTTCATTTTTTAAATTGCTGGAATTTAATTATTAATAAACTCACTCTGTTGAGTTTAATTTTATAGAATATATATGTAATATTCTCTAATAATATTTAACTTTATACTTTATTCACATGTCTTTTAAATAAAAATTAATTAATTATACTTATCGGGATGTTATGCAAGTGTTTTGTAAAATGTGCATAATATGATTTCTATATTAGTATTAATGCATTAATTATAAAATTACGTAACAGCAATAATAAATTTGAAAGCGAATAAAGGCAGTAAAATTTTTGATTAGATATGTATCAAATTCCAAAATAAAGTTATATAAGTTATGTTCATTTATTTATCTAATAAAAATTATCTTTCTTTTAACAATTAAATATATATTCTTTTTTTTTTTAAATCTTAAGATAAAATGCAAGAACAAAGAGACCCATAATCGAAGAAGTTGAGGAAATTGAAGAAATTAAACAAATTGACCAACCAATATAAGTGCAAAGTAGATGTTTTCAATTAAAATTTGATAGAATAATCCTCAAAATAGTAAATACATGTCACTCTGGTTATACCGATAGCTAGTTATATCGACACTTTTTTCAAAAAAAAATCTATAATGTTAAAAATTTATTGGTTATACCGACAATCATAAGAGATATTGGTTATAATGACATATCGACAATTTTAATATTAAAAAATTATTTAAGATAATTTTTATTGCTGGATATAGCGACAATTTTTATAAACCGACTGTCATTATAGGTGTACCAATCAAATTAATTTTTTAAATTTGCTTTATACTAAGCTTAGCATGAAACAATAAGCATAAAATAAATTCATTTCATTATTTTATGCAAATATATGATGGATTTATTTTATGCTAAACATAAAACAAATTCATTTTGTGCTAAAATAAATTCATTTTGCTAAGTTTACAATTCTTAGTATAAGCTTGGTAAAAACAAAAAAATTTACCTCTGCCTAAGCCGACATATCTACACAATATCAATATAATGTCGATATAGATAGAGATGCTTATTAAACTGACATCTGGATATATCGACAATTTTTCCATTGCTGGAGAATGTCGATATAACCAGAGTAACGTGTACTACCTATATTATAAAATAATGATATATTATATTTTGAATTGGATAATACTTTATAATTATAATTATCTTTTGACTAGGAGGCCGTAGAAGAGGAAGTCATGGAAGAGGAAGTCGTGGGAGTCGAGGAAGAGAATTAGGAGGTCATGAAAGAGGAAGTAAAGAAAGAGAAAGTCATGAAGAAGAAAGCCAACATGAAAATGAACTTGATACAAATAGGGATTGTGGAGTTGGAGGTTATAAAAGAAGAAATAGGAGAAGTCATAAAGAAATTCAATATGAAAATAAATCTGAATCAAATAGAAATCATGAAATTAGTGGTCGTGAAATTGGTGGTTGTAGAATTGGTGGTTGTAGAATTGGTGATCATGGAGTTAACGATCGTGAAATTAGAGATTGTGTAATTAATAATTGTGGTGTTAATAATCAGAGAATTGGTGATCGTGATGTTAGTAATCATGAAATTGATGATCGTAGAATTGGTGATTATAGAGTTAGCGATCGTAGAATTGGTGATCGTGAAATTAATAATCGTAGTATTAATAATCAAGGAATTGGTGATCGTGATGTTAGTAATCGTGGAATTGGTGATTATAGAATAGGAAGTAGCAGAAGTCGTGAAGAAATTCAATATAAAAAATGAACTTAAATCAAATGGGTGTCATAGAATTAAAGATCATGGAAAGGGAAGCAAAAGAAAGGAAAGCTACAAAGAAAATCAACGCAAAAATGAACGAGAAGTGATTGCTGAGCCTTTTATTTCAAATAATGAATTCAATGATATAGACTCAAATTATGAGGAAATTGAATCAGATATTGGTAAGAAAAAAACTCTATAACTAATTTTTTACTAAGCCTATTGTTTCTAATAATCAAATACAGTACCAACAACCTCAAAAACTACAAGTTGTTCAATTTATAACTCATCAATAGCCGTAAGGGCTACTAGTACAAGATAGTAATTATATATTGTTCCTCTCATGCTTTTAATCATAAGTAAAAAAAAATAAAAATACTTTGTACTTTTAGCGCTAACAATGCAGATATATGAAAGTATGATTGATTCTGAATTGTACGATATTTTAACTATAAAGTCACCAGTCAGGAATCGAAATAAAAATAGTACCCAACAGCAAGATAAAGTTACAGTTACAGATTTGTTTTAAATATTTGAGAGTGATAATAGTGACAACGATGCTGGCTTGTTGTTTTTTTATCTGTTTTATAGCAGTTACTTTGTTTTAAATATATTATTATAAATCGATTAGACCATTATCAAGAAAATTATAAAAAACAAGCAAAGGATAAGGAACAACAAAAAAATAATATAAATGATGATAATGATGATAATGAGGTAGTTGAGTCCTATAAACAAAAAACAGGTAAATTAAGATTATCAATTTACGTAATCTTATTATTAATTGGCTTGTTAAATTAATTATTACTATAAATTCTAGGAATACCTAAGGCCTTAAAAGATATGACAAACATTTTCGAAGTTTGTCAGTATCTAGTTTTAGAAAGACCTGATGTATTAGCAACAGCGAATCAAATGAAAAATGCTATGAATACATTGTTAAATTCATCTACTACTACAGTTCCTCAGTCTGCAACATCAAATAATATTAAACCTGTAACATCAAATGATATTAGTGAGGATAAAGTATTATCTTTTTTAATTAATATATCTGTAATATTTATTTTGGGATAATGATTAAGCCTTTAACAACTTTTATTATATAGGGACTTGCTCGACTTTGGCATGAAGAAATAAAATGTCTTTTTCTCAGATGCAGAAATCCATCAACCGGGGCTATTGAAAGTCTTATTACTGAAATATTTAAATATGAACTCTATAGTAATGAAGCTGTAGAAATTATTGTCATTCAAAGCGAGTACTAACAGACTTCTGCAGTAAATTTAATAAAAAAATAGCTGCATTAGTACTTGAATTTAAAGAAAGATGATCAAGAGAACAACAAATGCTGATTCCATCGAGAACTGATATTAATGAATTTATAACTCAAGAAGTGGTTAAACAAGTACTAAAAAGATATCTAAGTGGCACTAATATAGATAGGCTTAAGAGATGTGGCACTATGAATAAGCTTGTAACACTTATAAGAGAGACATTCAAAATTTGCTTTAATGCTTACAGCACAAAAGCTATTAAGGAACTCGACTATATTACAATAGACTGCAAAATTCCAAGTAGATCCGGAAAAAACATAGTATCAAGACTTTCAATACCAAATAGTCTTGTCTGAGAAATAGAATTAATTGCATTCTGTTTATTCTATATAAAATATTAAATAGATTTTAAAGTTTTTAATGATATGTAACAAAATCTGTAATATGCATTTATTCAATTAAGCAAAATTAAGTATAAATATAAAGTCTTAAAATACAAGCATAGAAATTAAGAGTAATAGCTAATCTAATCTAATGGTTAAAAATACTAGTCAAGCGAAACTATTAACTAAAATCAACCAAGCCAAAACCTTGAAGATTTTTCTTAATTAATATATCTTTGTTTGGTCTCATAGTTGTATTTTAATACTTTCAAACTTAGCTTTTCAATTTTTCATGTATCATTAAAGTGTTCAATGCACTATGTAAATCAAAATTATAAATTTAATAATGAATTTTTTAGATAGCTAAGTAAATTTATAATAATAATTAAAATTTTAAATAGATGCTAGTTTAATAATTTTGTATAAAATTTTGCAGAGACCAGTATTACATTTTTACAACTAAGTCTATAGAGCTATTTTTTTTATTAAACATAAAAATTTTTCAATTTTTAATAGTTTTTTTTCTTAAAAAAAAACAAAAGAAAAAGATGTAATTTAGTTTCTTTTTATTGAAATAGCTCTATAGTATAATAAAAACTTTAAAACAACTTGTAGATCAGTATTAATAAAAAATTCTCTGACATATAAAATCAATTTGATGAAGTATTTATATAAACATATTTATTTCTTTTTGAAACTTTTAAATAACCTTACAAAAAAAATAGATTCAAATTTGAATTCAAGATTAAAAGAATATTAATTCTTTGATCAGCAATTAAAAATTTTAAAAAATCTTTTAGTTATGAGAATTTTACACTTTACCAAATATAGTTTTTACTAGCTATTAAAGTTTTAAAAATAACCTAACTGAATATAGTCTTTGCCTAGTTATAAAAACTTTAAAAATTATTAAACCAACATAGTTTTCTTTCAACTATAAAAATTTAAAATAGTCTGACTAAATAAAGTGTTTCACTAGCTATAAGAATTTAAAAATATTCAACTGAAATATAAAATAAGAATCTTAAAAATAGCCTAACAAAATATAGTCTTTGTTCTGCTATAAAAAATTTAAAAACTACTAACAGACCAAATAAAGTCTTTACCCACTATAAGAATTCATAAGAGAAACATTTTTGTTAGTAATATAACAGGAGTTACCTTAGTAAAATTTTGAAATAGTAATATTAAGTATTACTTGCATAAGTAATTAATTACTTTATATAATAAACTAAATAAAATTCTTTATAAAAATTTTTAATTTAATAACTTTAAAACTATTTTAAGGTAACTATAAAGTAACTTTATAACTATATTATAGACAATTTTATAAAAACCTTTTAAAATCAAAGTTATAATTTATTAAAAATTTTTATAAAATTATAGTAAAAGTATAGTAAAATAATAGTAAAATACTAGTCAAAATAGTAGCAAATATATTGCTAACATATAGTAAATACAAACTATAGCTACTATAAAGTAAGTATATTTATTTTATAGTTACAGTATTTTAAAGTAATTTTAAAGTTGCTAAATTGATAGTTTCTGTAAAGAAAGTCTAAACTCTACTATATAAATCGATTATTAGCACTTAAGTAAATTTATTTAGGAGACTAAACCTAAACTACACATATTCTAAAAGATTTATCAAATAGAAGCAAATTTTATTATTTGACTTTTAATTTTTATTTTCAACAAATATATTTTGATAAAAAATTTTAATCATTTCATTAAATATAAAAATTAAAAATTAATTAATAAAAAGTTCTCCAATTTTGTTATAAATTTCAGAATATATATATTTTGATCTTCTGAATAATTTTACTTAAGTGACTTTAATCAATTTGCTTAGTAACCTTTGAACTTTACTATATAGCAACTTTTGTTATTATAGGTAGCTTATTTTTGAGTTAAAGATATTTTTGAATTTTTTGACCAAAAGAAAAAGGTAGCTTATTTCAGAGTAGTTTATTTTCAGTAATATACAGTATAAAAAACTACTAATTTTTGTACTTGTAATAGAATAAGCTTAATTAATGAGTATCCATAAGCTGTACTAAATTTAGTACAAAAAGCTTAATTTAGTACAGTTAAAAAACTAAAATTTTGAAAATTTTTATTATTAACCTTATATCAAATTTTTATAATAGATAAATATATATCTATTTAGTCTACTTGTAATTTTAGAAGTATACTTTTTTTGATAAAATTTAAATTTATTAACTCAGAAATGAATTTAAAAATAAAAAATTATTAAAAATTATTAAATTCTAATATAAATTTTTACTCATAATAAAATTTAAAAATTTTAATATAAAATTTTAATAAACCTATTTTTAATATAAAATATTTAATAAAAATTAGTTTTTTTTATAAAATATTTTTAATATTTATTAATAATTTATACTAAAATTAAAATTTTAAACTAATCATTTTTATTAAAAAATAAAATTAATTTTTAAAGCTTTAAATTAATTTATAATTATAAAATTATTTTATTAAGATAATAGCCAAAATTTTTAATCTAAGATTGTAGAGCTAGTTTTTCTGATTCTAATGATAATAAAATCATTAAATTTGACCAAAAACTCACTAAAATACAAATATTTTTATACTTAGTTTATATATAACTATATGTATATATTTATATATATATATATTTATAAAAATATATAATTATTTGAACTAAAATCAATATATTTTATAAAATTTTTAGTAAAATTTAATAAATAAATTTTACTATAATCAGAAAGCTAGCTTTATAACTGGTTAAAATTTAATATATATTAGCTTAATAAAATTTTTTAATATTAATTTATTTTTAACCTTTTAAATTAAATTTACTATAAATTTACTATTAGTTTACTATTAATTTACTATAAATTTATAAGTAAATTTAGCCATTTTTGGATTTGTACTACCTAATAACAAATCTATTAACTTAATTTTAATAATTTTTTTTATAATTTTAAAATCAAATATAGATTAAAAACAATATAAATTTTTATTAATTTTATTATTAAATAATAAATTTATATTTTTAAATATTTTTTAAATGCTATACTAAGTTTAGTATAGCAAGTTTTGCAATTTGTAATTTTCATTTAAAGCTAATTTATGCCAAATTTTTATAAATAAATTTTGCTAAAATTTTATATAGAAAAAATATAGGTATTAAAGATCATTTTAGTAAAGTTTAAAGTAAAAATTATTATTGGTTGCTATAATATGATTTTTTTAATTTGTACTAAATATAGTACAAAGCGCTTACAGATACCCATTAATAATAATAATTATTATTATATTATAAAATTACTATAATTTGTATAGTAAAACTTCAATATAAGTTTACTAATTTGAATTGATTCTTCAATCCAAATAAATTTAGATATTCTGATTAAAGATTTTTAATCAAATTGGTTAAAGAACTCAAATAACAAATCTAAGGACATGCTTAAATATTAACTTTAAATATGTATATTTAATGCAGATTCAATCTAAATTTGATAGATTTATCAAAAATAAAATTAAAGCACTATATTATAACTTTGGTATAACTTATTGATAATTGTTAATTCTCAAGCAATATATTAAATAAATTCTTTTATTGCTTAGATTTATATAAAATTCTATTACAACTTATATTAATTTAGAATTAATTTAAATTTTTTTATTATATAGATTTAAATAGAATTTTGTTGTAGCTTATATAATAAATAATTTTAAAAATTTTAGTAAATAGTTGGATATATTGGACCTGAACTATGTCCAAGTATATGTCCAATGCCCAGTCCAATAATATTAAAATTAGATGGACATATGCCCAATGCCAACACTGATTTAGAAATTAATTATAAAATATTGTATAATTTATGGATGAATATTAGGGACAGTCAATTAGACTCATAGTTTGGTTTGAGTTTTATATAAGGTAGTCATGTGACCCAAAATCTATTAAATATCGAGTCACATCACTAAGTCAAGAAAAATCGCATGAAATTATATTTTGTGTATGCATCTAGTTTCTAATTCATGATTGAACTGTATAAGGGGTCAGTTAATAATAGGCTTGATGATTTAAAGATAAAACAATAACTCACGCATGTATAATACATGGTCATGTCTTTTATTATATTATAAAAAGAATTTGTTCGGGAAATAGCTTTGAAATAGCTTCATTAAAAATTAAAAACTAATTTCTACAAAATTATTTGTCCAATCATTATTCCATTCGAAATGACGATATTTTTCACCTTTATAATAATATATTGGACTATATTTTACGGAACATTTGTAACATTTAAATTTTTTTTTTGGTTTCTATTGCTTTTTTAAATTTGCAATCATAAGTATGATGATCTTTGAAGCAAAAATGACACTGCAAATGCATGTCCGAGTGAATATTGTCCCAGGACCAATAGTCAATGCCCATCTAATATAATTATTTTCTTTACAAAAGCCGGCATAACACAAAGCACAAGTTTCTTTTTTTACTTCTGGTGATTTGTTCCAGGGAAAAGGCAGATTTGTTGGTTCAGGACCCAGCCGTTGTTTTCATTATCCAAAGAAATAACTATTGATAAATTCATAAATATGCAATTTACATTATTTGAGATAATATTATCAGTTGATTTTGAGAGTTAGGCGCACTATTAAACACAAACTAAGTAATTATACTTACAATTCATTGTTATTTTATTTAATGGTATGAAAACAAAAAACACTATAATATGAGTGTTGAAACACTTAGTTCAACCTTGTATTTAAAGAAATCTTATAATAGCATGTTATAAATAATTTTCATATCTGTATAAATAATTTTAAAGTAAATACATTTTTGTGCTTATATTAGTCGTTAAAAAGACCATTGACTGGTATATCTTATAAAAATATAGTTAAAGTTATATAACTTATTGATATACAAAATTACCGCTCTTTGATCTGTATTAATTTCGGTCTATCAAATGGGTCTGATCATGAGACCGTAACATTTAATTACATATAAATTTGTATTATGCATGTATTCAGGTTTTAAAACCAGTTTATAAATATTAGGTCTATTTTATGAATTTATATAAACAGATAATCTAACACTAACCAGTTTAACAATATTTAAATTTATACATCTTATGTAAATTTAATTTATATTACTTATATAAAACCGGAATTTAATGTATTTTTTATATAAATCATTAATTGAAATTTAAATTCAAATTTTTATACAAAAAATATGATTTTTGAATAATATATATAAGATTCTTACTGGTATATTAATATACAGTATATTAAATAAATAATATATAAACAAACTTATCAATGCAAGATGGGTGACCCATGCAATATAAGAAAACTGATTGCAATTAATTTTTTGGTACCCCTGAAAAATACCTAATATTATAAACCATAACTTTTATTTATATAAATTGTATCAGAGTTGCTTTATGTTAATTGTCTCTTATATAAAAAAAATCGCACAGCCTTCCCATTTGATTTTCAGATTTTTACTTACAAGTCAATAAGGGTTTAAACAATAAAATATACATAGAGAGGCATTATTTTATGGCGATGGGTCGCCATGGCAACCCTATATGAATAGCCAATCAAAATTGAGCATGTGACTATATAATATGTTGCTTATTATTATCCAATAAATATTTTCTACAAACTTTCTAACTTTATAATAAAAAAATACAAAAGAAAATTTCCTAACCCTAAATATGATTGGCTGCTATATATAGGGTCGCCATGGTGATGGGTATCCATCTATAATTTACCAATTCTGAATATATATGCTATTTAATAGAAGCTTATCAAATTAGGTTTTATTTTATCTCTAACTTGTAAAAAATAAATTAAGAAGAATTGTTGTATTCATTTACTCAAGGGTTATCTATAGGGGTCATAAAGTTTTGTATCATTATCTCGTGAAATTTTATTTTTTCAGGCTAGTGAATAGACTTGAATCTCATGATATCATGTCTAATCACGTATTACACTAATAATGCTAATATAAAAAATTAAGATGTATAAACCAGGTTTTACAAAATAAATTGGATACATAAAAACTTGTTTAAACCAATTTGTCAATAATTCTGGTTTTATATAAATAATATAGTAAAGTGCAACCCAATTACAGTCATCCCTCCCTACAGTCACCTCTCATATAATCACAAACTCCTTACAATCACATGGTTTTTGGTTACCGATCTTTTTGTTATTAAAACTCCTTCTATATAGTCACAAATGCTTATAATCACTATCATATATAATTTCATATTTATAGATACTTTTTAATAGTAAAATGCCTTCTATATAATCACACCTACTAGGCTTTTGCATGGACTGAGTAGGGCTGGGTACTAGTGATACCTTACTCTACCCGACAATCTATCTGAGCCCTATCCTTACTCTAGGGCTCAGATCTTAGCACCCATACCCGACCCATTAAACTATAAGCACCCTTTGAACTACCCATGGGTCCTGTCAAAAATATAACAATCAATATTTTTTAAACTTTAATTATTTAATTAAAATAAAAAAGTTTGTATAGCATATAAATAAGAAGCAGTGTTTTAGATTATTGTTATTAAACCAGAATTCCATCAGTAACTTACCAATAAAATCACAGAATCTGTTAATACAAAATTACAAAAGAATCGTATTTACAAACCTGTCTTTTACGGCAACAAATAAATTCTCTGCAAAACTTTAGTATAAAGCCACGCAAAGTTAATTTTTTGTTTTGCATAACCCGTGACCTTTTTTTAATTCAATTGTACCAAATATTCCATTTTTACTATTTAATTTTTCTCTAGTATTACCCGATTGTGACCTTAGTTTTCTAGAGTTACTCGATAAAACTGAAAAAAAAATTTAGAATTTTCTGGATGTGTGCATGAGCATATTAACTTATAGTAGATTAAAAAAAAATTAGATCTGCCAACTGAAATTTTGGAACACTATGTTATGCAGAACGAAAAATTAACAACTTTGTGTGGCCTAATACACTGGCAATCATAAGTAGCACAACAAAAAAAAAATTTTACTTAGATCATATTACCTCACGCAATTCTGGGCATATCAGCTAGTTTTTTTTTATTTTAAATACCAACATTTTCATCAATAAAAAACTAAAAAAATTTAATGAGCAAAATTTTTTATGGGCACAAGCTTTATTTATTTCAAATGCTATGTTGCATTACTCTTGATCATTTTTGTAGCAACACAAATGTAAAACAAAAAAAAATTTTTTTTACATAAAACAAAAAAATTGATTTATATAAAAAAAATAAAATTTTTTATTTCTATTCAAAAATTCTCCACCTTCACTTTCGGGTGTACCCGCCCAGAGCCCTAATTATAGCATGAATTTGTTCTGGCATTGAACGAACTAGCCTTCTGCAGGTTTTAACATTAATCGCCTGCTAGATCTCTTGAATATTTTGCCAAAGTTTCGTCTTACTCAAAATTTGTCCAGGGAGATCCCTCAACTGACGGTCAATTTTGTCCCACAGATTTTTGATCAGGTTAATATCTGGAGATTGGGGGACCAATCGAGAAACTTAACCTTATTCCTCTTAAACAAATGTTCTATAAAGGTCTCCATATTGCAAGATGCTCCATCTTGTTGGAAAGTTATCAATTTCTTGTTCCACATCAGGTCTTCGCGAAGTATCATGTTCGCTATACCAGTAATTGCAATATATAGTGGGTTAGATTGAATTAGTATAAGCTTATTATAAAAAGTTTCTGAATGCCAATTTTTAAATCAGTGTTACAAAGAGAAAACCTTATTGTATATTAGTTTTAGCACACTGATTACCTTTTGAACATAACCATGATTTTATTGGTTAGTAGATCAACATAAAACTACAAGTCACTGAGAAAAATTGGTTGATAATCAGATAATCTGGGCGGCAAAAATCTCAACCAAAAGTTTTAGAAATCAATCATCTAAATATTTGGTTAAATAAATTTTTTTGATATTCGCTAATATATTCACTAATCTTTTATTAATCATATAGTGGAGTATTTGTTGTGTTCTTGCACTTGTTCTTGCACTTGCACTTATTCTTGAACTTGAGACCATTATACAAAATGTTTTCAAATTCGTGAGGGAATTCAACAATAGTAAATTTGGAAAATTCACATTTCACAGTTTTGTGTTGTTTATGGGCATTAATAAGGGCATTAAAATTTTATAATTATTATTTGAATGTTATAATAATTACTCAATCATAATAATAGTTATAATCATCTTACGTATTTCTGTTAGTTTTCCTACATTTAGGTTACATTTTTTGGATACAACCAATTAAAAATGTTAAAAAGTGAACAGATTCAGAATTGAAGTATTTAAGGAAAGCAAAGAATATAATTTTCTAGATAGATTAGAATATTAATTATACTTAATTTTTCTATATAAAATTTTGATGGGATAAAATGTGCATGATTCAGAAACATGCATATTAATGTGCATTTATGTGCATGATTAAAAAATCATGCGCATGCATGAAACCCATCTATAGGCACAACATTTCAGGCACAACAAAATCAGCTCTACTAATACACTTTAATCTTAATTTAGGCCGTATTGTGCCCATAAGTCATGTAAATGTTGATTTCATAGTTTTTACTAATAAATAAATAATATTTTTTTATTTTTACTTCTATTAAATCACATTATTTATTTTTAATATAAGCTGTGATTATATATAGGTAATATTTGTAATGTCATTTCTTTATAATCACCTGAGTGTTATGTGCCCAACTGTATGATTATATGGGAGAACTACTGTAGTAACTTTAAAGTGTTACACTAATATAAAAAAATTAAAATGCAAAAAAATAAATTGGATACATAAATTTATATTCTACTATATAAAAACCATGACTCGTAAAGATCCAATTGATATGCTAATATAAAAAAATTAAGGTGTATAAAAAATTAATTGGAAACATTAAAACCTGTTAAAGCCAATTTGTCAATAATATAAAAAATTTAAGTTCAATTCTAGTTTATACAATTAATTAAAAGATTATCTATCTTTTTTGAATTTAATATATTGATATCAAATGAATTTTGTATAATAATCTTGTAATTTGGTAGAATCTCATATGAGGTAAACTTTTCAGGCTTCAAAATCGCGTGATTCAGTAAGAATATCGTGTTAAATCAAAATCTACCTAATACTGATATGTCTGATATAGATTTATATACATTAAGTACTTTAAGAACAAAATCTTTCAGGTGAGAAAAATCGCATGACCCAAATTTTAGCATAATCTATTTTTAGCATAATCTCCCACAAGAAATATAATAATGCTTATATTTATACGCTAATAATTTAACAGAAGTATTTGTTAAAATATTTAAAATTACCAATTTTTTTAAAAAAAATATAATAAAACTTTAATGATTTGACTGAAGCATTTATTAAAATATTTATCAGATGCATATTTTAAGATCACCAATAATATTTAAATTATTAGCCAGTAAAGTAAGTATAAACTTTATTATATTTATTTTTTTAAATAACTTATCGCTACATAAGATCACTATATTGACGTCAAATGGATCAAAATGGTCGATGTCAATGATCACGAGACCGTAAAATTTTTTTTTCAAACAAATACTATGGTCAAAAGAAATGTCACCCATATTGCAGATCACTAATTAAATATTAATATAAATACTATTTATTACATGTGAACTAAAAACTTTTTACTCAATTTAAAGAAAATGTGCTATACTCATTTATCTTCAATGTTTATGCATTCAAAAACATCATTATCCATAATTTTGTCTTCGTTCATATTGCCAATATTATCTTCATTCATCATTTTATTCTTGTCTTCATCCATAATTTCAATTTATAAATTTATTTGGTCTTCATTCATATCTTCATTAATAATTTCATCAGTGACTTTACTCAACCCTTAATGTGCAGGTTAATGGTTGATTCTTGTATAACTGATATTATTCCTAGATTACTATATAAATCATGTGGCAAAGCCATGTGGTTTACATAGTAACCTAGCAATAAATCAGTAATCTTGAATAACAAGAATCAATAAACGATACATAATATAGATGCCCTGCACCATATTTCAATATTGAAAATTTTCTATTTATTCAATGTCCAATTTTATTGTTTTTTTTTTGTTTTAATATCAAAAAAATCGATTTAATGTCTTACATAGTGCAGTAGAAACATATTTTAATAAATCATATTAAATTTTATTAAATTTTCACACATAAATCTGACTAATAGAAAAATTTAACCAATACTGTATGGCAATTTTATGTTGTTTGACTTCAAAATTTGACCAATAGAAAAATTTATAATTTAATTACCAATATGGTAATATATGTTGTTTTGATTTTCATCAATCTGACTAATGAAAAAATTTATAATTTATTTTGACCAATATGGTAATTTATGCTAAGTTTTTTATTGGTTAGGTTGTAGATGATAACTGTTAGAGTCACTAAAAAAAAATTCTATTAATGTTATTAATAAACAAAAAATTAAATTTAATATCGATAACAACAAAAAATAATATTTTTTTCCAAGTTTTTTTTTTGGCCTTCATGTTCTGTTGCCTGCTGTGCAGCAAAGATTACTTCATAAACATTCTCTATTGGGCAACTTGTGTTCTCAAATTATTTTTATCTTGCTTAAGTAACTGAAGCTCTTCTGTCATACCGATATGAAGTATCTTTAAAGTATTAGTAATTTAGTGTTTTAGTTTTTAATTGTGCCAAAGGCTTGAATTTTTTAATATATCTATATATGTAATATTAGTTGGGCCTATGAGAAGACGTGCATTTAAAGAGGTATTGCATTTAGGGTCTGACTGTAAATTTTTTGTTTGTAGGTTCGCATTTCAACAATATATTTTATTTATTTTTGTTAAAAACAATTGAATTATCTTTATATTAAAATAGTAATTATGTTCTACAATATAATGTTAAAATTCTAATTAAATTCAAAATTTACATTTTACAATTAAATAAGCATATAGTTACTAAACATATATATGGGTGAGTCAGTAGAAAAGGGACAAATTTTTTCTAAGTAAAAGTTTTCTTGACTTTAAGCTTAAATATCTTAACAACTATCTTAATAAATTTAATAAATTTTTTTTATTTTAATTCTATATAATTCAAGAATAAAATAAAAAAATTTTTAGCAAATTTGATTAAATAGTTGTCAAGCTATTTTAGTTTAAAAGTTAAAAAAAAATTACTAAAAATGATTTGTCCCTTTTCTACTGACTCACCCCCATATATATAATGCACTTAGATTTAAGAGTTATTTTAACCTTTTTTATTTACCGTTGATTTATAATAATAAAATATATTATATTAACCTAACAAGAAAGACAAAACTAAGAAAATGGTAGTTTGAATGGGGTACCTTTTTAAAATTGAATTCAAGAAAATGAATTAAATAGGAGAACCTTTCATTCCCATGGGCCCATAAGAGCCCATAATGATATCAATGGTCCAATATAAAGGTTTATATTTTTAAAAAATAAAAATCAATCATTTTAAGTGTGCCATACTTAAAATGAAAGGAAGTTTCAATTTTTTTGTTTTTAACATCTGGATATAAGCTCATAACGAACCTGAATTAACCAAAAGTGTTTGATGCTTAATTAATTAAATTTATTCAAAGAATAAATTTTATCTCAACAATCTACATAACCTTTGATTAATGATTTTTATTATGAAACTACCAAGAACAGATTGTATAATTAATTGTCATGGCTGAAGCTAGAAATGGCTGAAGCTAGAAATTTTAAATATTTTAATATGAAATTTACAAAAAATTTTGGAATGCATTTTGTATGTTTTTTTTATAGTTAGATTAGAATTTAGGGTTAGGGTTTATAATAAAAGAGTATAGTTGGATTTTAGCAGGGTTTATAGTTTTAAATCGAGACCTCTAATTTCTAGCTTCAGCTATTTCCAGCTTTAGCCACGGCATTAATTATTTACCATATTGTCACAAAATAACAGGCATGGTGTGATTTTGAATAATGCCCTAAAATAAACTTAATTTAGGCCAAAATTTAAATTACGCCCTGCGTGTTATTTCATGACAACACGGGTAAGCACATAGGCAGAAAAGACAATGACCCAGTATTTTCAGGACTTCTTCTAGCTAGTTTTTCGTGAGGTATCTAGCCCTCGAATCATCTAATGCCTATTACTGTAGTGCACTGACCAAAAGACCCTGGTTTTATACAAAATACTATCAAAAAACTTAGAGTATATTACATGGTAGTGGGTCTGTGCTGAAGAAAAAAATTTAAGCATTTACACATTTCACACTTACAATAAACTGTGTAAAAATTTAAAAAATATAAGCATTTACACATTTCACACTTACAATAATCAGTCTAAAATTTAAAAACATCTATATTTAATTAAGAGTGGTTATATAATAGATACATTAATAATATAATATATCATTGGGTTTAATTTCAAGTAGTTTGCTTAAATCTATAAGTGACTCATAATATTTTTCTATTAAGCAATAGTAGATCTACAAATCTTTAATAAAGATGCATCAATTGAAATAAGTCTAAAACTATCAATCAGATTAGTTATTGTCATTACTGAAGTTGTAACACCAGATACCACTTATTTAATTTACTTACTAAAACATATGGTCAGGGCTAATTTCAAACAAGTGCAACTTCAGGCACCTGATGTTGCAACTTTAGGTGTGGAACTACTACCGATATTATCCAATCTATCAAAAAAAACTATTTGATTATGGCTTTGAATTGAAATTCTTTAATACAATCTTTGATATCTTTATTCCAGTTGTTCAGTCATTCACTTTGTGTTGTTTCTTAAGAGTAGTATGATTTGTAATGATATATAACTACATATTAATATCTATCCCATCTAACCTTGTTTTTAAAAATCTATAATTACTCATCCAAATATTATCTAAGAATTCACTTGATTATGTCTCCACAAAACATAGCTTAAAGCTGAAATTCTTCAATACAATCATCAATATCCTTATTTAAAAACTTGATTGATTACAGCAGCTAAATTGACGCATAACTTATTCTAACATACCAGCTAATAAATGGTATTCACACTTACTTAAATCAATATAAACAAATCTAAAATAGAATTAAAGGAGATAAGATATCATGTGACAGTAAACATAGTAACATTCATAACAAAGAAAATGATATCTACCTAGGCAATGACAATGAAGTGTTGGTGCAAGTAAAATTTTAGTTGCATGCTACCAAAATTTCACTTGCACCAACAATCTAGCAACGACAGCAAGAGACCTAATAACAAAGAGGTATTAGCTTTAGAAAATTTAGATAAACAAATCATATTATTGGTTAAATACCCTTGATAATTACTGATGATCACAATACCTCACACAAAATAATTTACTTTAAGCATTTTATATGATTTTGTAGCAAGTGGATTTTTTTTTAATTTCTTAACAAATTCTCAATTGAGTGGCAAATCACAAATGGTAAAAATTAGTGGATTTATAGTATTGTAAAAAAGAACACATTATAAATGAGAAAATTATGTTTGCCTTCATTCTCAATAAAATCATTTAATAAAGTTTAATGTCTGACGCTACGAGCCAAGTGCATCCAACTAATAATATATAACGTGCATGCAATATTTTTCGACTATTTAAATTAAAAATTTTTTTTAAAAAAAAATCCAGCTTGTGCCGGGTCAAAAAATTTGTTTTATGTTATGAAAACCATGAAATTAACTTTGTATCACCTTATTACAATATTCTAAAAGTTTCCTTTCACTTTTAATACACGAATAACAAAATTTATCTTCATTGAACTTTTCTTTTCCACAAAAGCATATATCAAAATCGCTTTTACAATTTAATTTACTTTTTCTGTATAAATAAGATGATGCTCTCTCCTATCTTCTATCAGGTAATTCAATTAAAAAAATCGAAAACTTCAAAAATCTTTTATTATATTTCTTTGAATACTCTCTGCTAGTATAATATGAATATATATAGCTGAAAATATAAGGTTTGAATTCAATATCGATTTTATAATTACTTTTTTTCACATCTATGAAATGAATAAATTCACTATAAATTAAAATAAATATTATTAAATAATGCATATGTATTACTTACATAACTTTCTTAATTTTATTAAAATTCACTAAACCATAAAGATAAGTTTCTGGATATTTCTTTATATAACCTTTACGAATATAAATTTTGAACCTTTAGCATTAATAGTTATAAAATAAGGTAGCATTTTGATTTTTGTTACAAAGCACAGATTCATTTCTTTTGAATTCTAATTATTACATAAATATAAAAATATAGCTTTAGATATGGCAAGTAATCAATTAACTAAGCATTTATACCAGATGCAATGCTTTATATCTTTTCTACATGTGCTTTTTAAATATAGTCCAAAAAATTTATATGCATATATCATCAACTGATAATATATTTTTATTAAGAAATTGGCAAAATATGTAATATATTATATCACCATACATTTAGTGCTAGAATTTGTTACCTGTTTTTATTATAATATATTTTATATAGGTTTACTTAATGCCTAATTCAAATTAAAGTAAAATACTGAAAATAAAAATACTATTGTAAGGATTGAACTTACATTAGTAGTTTTTTATATTATGTTATGTAATTGCTGAAACTGAATATCCCAACATGGATACTTGAAAGATGCTGAATTTAAATGAATATATGGGGGTGAGTCAGTAGAAAAGGGACAAATTTTTTCTAAGTAAAACTTTCTTAACTTTAAGCTTAAACATTTTAACGAATATCTTAATAAATTTAATAATTTTTTTTTATTTTAATTCTATATAAGGCTATATAAAGTTAATTTTTTGGTTCTCATAACCCGGCCGGGTCATATTTTGGAAATTTTCCGAAAAAAATTATTTATATATTTTAATAGTCAGGTGGGATTTCAAAAAAATTTTTTTAAAAATTCTATAAAATTTTAAATAAAAGTTCGGCCGGCCGTGTCATTTTTTTTGTCTCATGTTATAAGAACCAAAAAATTAACTTTATATGGCCTAATCTCAAGATTAAAATAAAAAAATTTTTAGCAAATTTGATTAAATAGTTGTCAAGAATTTTAGTTTAAAGAATTAAAAAATTTTACTAAAAATGATTTGTCCCTTTTCTACTAACTCACCCCATATATTTAAATATATAAAGTGATTATCCGGCAGTATAAATATAAAAAAATATAAAAGAAATAATATAAAAAATTCAAAAATGCTCGACATTTTTCTGCTATGACTAACTCATCACGTGATATCCGATATAAATATTGTTTTTTAAAATTTATATATTATTTAATCTAACAACAGGTTTTTATATGTATCCATAGATTTTCTTTATGTAGAGTTATTAATTTAATTACTTATTTAAAATCAAAATTGAATTTAAAATTAGAGTAATTTTTATATTAACGCCAGATTTGGTAAATCATTTCATGCAATTTCTAACTTTAATTAAAGTAGTTTTTATATGAAGTTTATAAATATATTAATTATATTAATTAAATAAAACTGGAATTTAGAGTAAATTTATATCAACGCCAAATTTGGTAAATCATACAATTTCCATAATTTTACAATCGTGAATTAAAAGAGATAATCTCAGTTAATTTATATATACTTTCGTAATAATTCAAAGAGATAATTTTAGTTATTTTTAACAGTTTAGAATTTTCGGTCTTTTTTTAGAGCATTATGCAAACTAAATAAAATTTTATTTTCACTTAAGTAACTTGTTCAAAAGATCAAAATACACTTATTTTATAATTTTCATCAGTATTAAAAAACTATTTTTTTTGACTTTTTGATTTTTATATTTGACAAAAAAATTTTTTTCCTTCAATACATCCTGTTAAACTCTGTTTACCCAGAACAATGCATATTAAGCCCAACCTCCCAAGTTCTCTGCAGCAAACTTCCACTTCCACCTTGACTTTTCATATATTTATTATTGTTTCTATATTAAAAAGAAAGGATCGACATTCCCTGAAAACCAAAGGTCCTAGTATAGTGATCTGCATCTGGCCCCAGAGAGCCAGCAACTGCGGCAAGGGAATTACACCCAATAGCTGACTTTTTGGTAGGATAGCACCATGTCCCACACAGGTATTTACCTACACTTTAGTAATAGCGCTTTTACCAAAACCAATCTTGTAATCAGGTAGTACTATGCTTGTTAAGTCCATTATTGACATCCTGGGTCTCTAATCCCATGGTATAGGACTCTTTTGAGTCCACAGTTCTCTAATTCACATAATCCTCCCTTGAACCTTGACAAAAAAATTAAATTTTTTAAATTAAAAAACATAAAAATTAAAAGTTAAATAATAAAAACTTTTTCAATTTTAGTAAACATTTTAGAATATATATATTTTGATATTTTAAACAAGTACTTAATTGATTGATATAGTAAAATTTAGACTCTACTATGTAGCAAATTTCTGCAAATTTTTATTATAATAAATACTTCAATATTATTGGATATTTTACTATATATATATATAGGACATGATAATATAGTGACCCCTCCTTCAATAAATTGCATAATTTATTGCACTTTTCTAATCAAATTCTATAAATATAATTAAGACTTTTTATAAGGACTCCAGACATTTAGTACAAAAATCATACTTTACGTATTTTAGCAAAAATCCTAAAATTTAGGAAACAATAAAACAGTTTTTTGCAATTATCTTGGTATCCATTAGTCCAATTTGAATAAACTTATTTTAAAATAAAGCTTTCAGTAAGGCGCATCTTAAAAAAAGTTCATTCAATTCTAATTATTGAATTAGAAGTTATTTAAATAAATATAGTTTTGTCATTTTTAGCAAATTAGGTCAAAATTGGCCAAAATCCAATTATGACCTATATGAGAGATTTCCAGAGTCCTTTTTCATATATATCTTTTTCTTTTATATTTATGATGAAACTATAAGTTTTGTCAAGTTTTGTCAATAACGAAACTTATAGTTTTGTTAAGTTTTGTTATTTCATCAGACATCATTAATTATTAAGTAAATTTTTTTTATTTTTCTGATTTTTACTTTATTTTGATAGCTATTTATTTTTTTTTTTAGAACTTTTTATTTACTATTTCTAGGTATTTCTCTTTTATACCTTTAATTCCTAGGCTAGACTTTAGTAAAAAGTCAATAGACTTTGTTTTTTTATTTTTCTCACCTTTGTTTGTGTTTATATAACTAGTTATTTTATTTTGAGAAGTAGTAGTTAGCCTAGTCCTATCATAATCCACTAAGCTATATTCTATATGTGGTATTTGGATTATTACTTAAGGTGCTAGGAAATTATTACTTGGCAACTGTGAAGACAACTACTATATTTAATATAGTATTATAAACTGCAGCAGAGCTACATATAGCCAAGTTGTATACAATTATTATTTCACAATCTTGGACTATTTTTAGCCTCTACGGGTGTGGCGCCTTAGAGAAGTGGTCAAGGTGTCACCCCAAGTGGCAGGTTGACAGTTCAAATTCCACTGGCAACGTTTTGGAGTTAAATCTGCATTCGATGATTGTGGCTTATGAGTGGTTGGGCGCTAAACCTGTAACCTTGGTTCCACCATCTTGGATGGGAGCCTGCAGGCGCAATGATGTATGTGTTACATCGCAAATCCAAGGAACCGGAAAAAACCCACAAGAACCCGTTTGGCAAGATCCGAGTTAGGAGGTAGTGAAAATCGGTCCTTATGGTATGCGCCAGAGAAGGCAGATACTTCGATCAGAACGAACCTAATAAAGGGCAGGTAGCCTCGGTTACCAATCCGAGCAATGGTACATGTATGGGACATGGAATTTGTTCCGGTAGGCTCTTGTACGAGGGTAAAGTAGCCCTTAGGTCATCGATATCTAAAAGGGTTGTGGCCTACAATATCTGCATTAAATATAGTGCGTCAGTAGTAATAGGAGGACCATAAACCAGAGGGTTTAAATAGACAATTTCCGTAGTTGGGTTGTAGGTATGGCAGCTAGTGTAGAACCTGCGGGCGGACTACTTAAATTAGGCACCAAAAGTGCACGCGTAGCTAGTTGTATCCTCATTTATGTAACAAATATTACGTCACTATAACTCATAATAAAATCCCGGCCATAGCACACGGCCTTTAAACTTAAAAAAAACTATTTTTAGCCTCTTTTAGCACACTAGATATAAATAATCTTATAGCCAATAATAAGTTTGGGTGAATCCTTTAAGTAAATATTGCTATTATTGTATTTATAGAGTACTGGTTCTCAACCCATTTTAGCTAGTAAAAAAGCACTATATATTTAAGACATGCTGCTTTGCAGTTTCTCTAGAGCCTTGATAACAATTTAACAACTCCAAATTCTAATGATTTATCAATACCAGAGTACAAAATTTTAACAAAAACAGATGTATAAAGCTTTGGTTTTATAAATTATTATTATTCTAGTAATAAATTTATTTTTTTTATTCTTTACATTATTGTGCAACCAAACCAGAAATTAAGTATCTGCCACTATGAGCGTTCTGATTTTTAAAATATTGTTTGCCTTGAAGACCCATTAAAAAATCTAACTATTCTATTGGGTCTGGGTTACTACTTATAAAAGTCAAAATTTTTACCAAATCTATTTCTACTTGAGACTTTTAAAAATGCACCAAATATTTATTATAGCTTGAAAAAATTAATTAAAACATTTATTATTGCTTTTTGAATTTAATATATTATTATAATAACTAATTATTATTTTTATAATAAAAAGTATAGATTTAAAATGATCAATCTACACAACTAGCACCAAATATTACAATTAGTTAGAGAGCTTAATAAAATTGGGCCAATTTAGTTTTATTGTAAACAAATAGTAATTGTTGCAAATTATTGTAAAATCAGATTATTGTAAAATTTATATAATCTCTGTATAATAAAATTTTCTAAAATTTATAAAAATTGTATAAACAATTGATCTAATTGATTATATTATATAATAAAAACAATTGAATACTATACCTAGTTAGTATAACTATATGCTGCATAAATCTTATTCTTGATATCTATATATAAAAAACCTTTTAACTATATCAAAAAAGTGACCTTAACTCTAACTCTAACTTTACCTACAAGGCAAAAAAGGTATATAAAACCACTAATAAAAAATTTTGTCTCATATTTAGGGTTAGAGTTAGAGTTACTTTTTTGATATAGTTAGAAGGTCTTTTATATATAAATATTAAGAATGCGATTTATGTAGCATATAAGTATATATTGAATTAACTCTAGTTATAGTTTTTAATTGTTTTGATTATATAGTATAGATCAATTAAATTAATTGTTTATATGATTTTTGGAAATTTTAGAAAATCTGATAATACAAAGATTATATGGAATTTACAATAATCTGATTTTATGATAATTCACAATAGTAATTAAAGCTACCGTATATGTCTGAAAATAAGCTACTACCTAAAATAAGCTACCCTCCTGATTTTTTTTAAAAATCTTAAAAAATTCATCAGCAGTTGCTACATATAAAACATTTTTTCTACTAAGTAAACTTCAAAAGGTCGATTAGGTAAAGTTGTTCAGCGCATCAAAATACACTTATAGTAAAAATTTGGTGTTATTTGGATAACTTTTATTAGTACGTTTTTCAATTTTTTCAAAAAATGCTATATTTCGAAAATAAGCTACTTTACGATTTTTTATGTAATTTTTTGGCCAAAAAAGGTAGCTTATTTTTGTTTTTTGCATTTAGCGATCTTGCCTTTTTTTATTATGAACTATGCAGTCTAGCTGCCTTCTACAAGTACAAAATATGACTACTAACGTTTTGTGTAAAAAAGACTTTCCAAGCGATAACTAAGTTACTTGCCCAAAGCGATCTGCTATACCAACCATTCGTCTCAATCCGGTCTCAGAATTTGCCTTCCGATTTTAATCCATCAATCACCGACTGGTATTGAATGCCATATCAAGACTGCCTTTCTTTTCTTAAAATTTTAACTTCTTCACAAAAAGCACATAAAGAAAAAAAGGGAAAGATAAAAACAAAAACAAAAAGAAAACAACAAAGTATAAAAGGGAAAAAACAAAAAGAGTGGAAAAAGGAAAAATGAAAGAAAAGAATAAAACAGAAAAAGAGAAAAAGAAAGAAAACAAAATAAATCTAGATAGGTATAGTTAAAGTCTATACTAAACTCGTAAAATTATACAGCACAGTCTTTATGATCTCAGCGCTATATTACAATGAAGAATGTAACTACGTAACCCTACATTTTCTACAAGGTCGAGATCCACCAAGTGAAAATTTATTTAATCCCATCCGTCTGATATTAGTCCTTCACCAAAAACACGTGGTCACTTGGCAGCATTGTGAGCACGTGACTTCTCATGACTTCATGCACTAGAGTTTTCATTCTCGAATGTAAACAATGTTGATCTTCTGGAGGGGGTAAGCCGAAATCGCCACTTTTTGGAAAAATTTTTGAAAAAACCGAGTGGGAGGCCGATATACAGGTTTCACTTGTAGAAAGAAAGGAGTGTGAGTTCTTCTTTATTAACTTCATATGCCCTTACTTTCACCTTATAGCGGACACACCAGGAAGGCTTTTTCTACTACCGGTGAGTGATAAACTCTGAACTTGTGGCAGACAGTCTATTAACTTTGTCTCTAAACGACAAGTGCCGTAAAGTGGTGAGTAATAAACTCTAAAACTACTAGCAAGATAGTCAATTAACTCTATCCCTAAATAATAGCTGCCACCGTAGGACCTATATAAGTATGTCTTCAGTTTATACAAAATTAATACTAAAGTTTTTGCAGAATATGTGTACGTTTTGAACATTTTTCTGAAAAGAAAAAAATAGGTTATTTTAATACGTGATACCAAATTTTCGTTAAAATTGGTCACATTTCTAAAAAGTTTTATTAGGGGCATGTGTTTAATTTCTATATAAAATCTTATAGTACCACATAGATCATATGAATATTGATCTATGTTCACCCTACCTTAATATAAATCAATATATTAAATATCTATAATTATAAACCACTGTCCTCTTTTATATTGTTAACTTATAAAAAACTACAAAAACAGGTATACCTCTAGATCCAGTAATTAGAATTCAATGAAACTACCACTATTTGACTCAGCTCATTGAGATGGTTCTAATGATCTATAGATTGTTTCTGTATAACTACTAGTTGTCAAGATAAAAGTTATCAATATTTATTATTATATTTATCTTTAGATTAGCAATCTGATTGGCTAGATGATTGCTATAGTCAAATATGCTATATATGCCATATCTGCCAAATATGGTTTTTAGATATTTCATTTATCACATACCTATTATTTATTATATATATTATATTTATTATTGTTATACTATATATTTTATTAATAGTAGTTATATGTAAAAGATATTGACTGTTAAGATAAAATAGAGTATTGTGGCAAAAAGGGGGTATTGTAACAAATTGCAATACTATCGGCCCTCCCAAAATCGATTCTGTCAAATCTGATATCCTACTATAATTGGTAAAACCCAATCCACCAGATCTGTTCCTTAATTCATAACCGATAACCTGCCATTTCTAATATCCGATAATCTAAATATACCTATTCCGGTTTGTCAATCACAGTCATATGACAATTAGCCAATCAGAACATGGATCAAATACAGGCAGATCATAATGAAATCAGATTAAATCAAAAAAAATTATTTTTACTATGCATATTTCATTTTTAATCCGATTTCATTTTAATTTTACAATACTGTAAGCACCTTGGCAGTATACACAAATCACACAGATAAGTAGAACTTGGTTTATATCGTTAAAATTTTATTATTTATAGCTTTTTTCTTTGCTAATACTGTAAAATTCATTGGAATCGCTTTTTTTTATTTTAGTCGATCTTGTGCACAACTTTATTTCTCTTCGATACAGTAGTATTTAATAAAAAAAAAAAAAGGAGAAAATCGAAAATTATCCTTTGATCAAGTAAAATATTGATCTAATTTACGTTGACTTTGCTTTCCGGCCTTCTTTTTTCAAACCTCTTCATGGATACAGGATTGCAGTTTGCGTAAGACTTTCATTGTTACTCCACCATCTTCAATTTTTCATTCACGATCCTCAAGGCACCACGTAAAATATTTAATTGTTCCTCTCCAGTTAGGGGCGGCATTATGAATTCCTCTTCTTCCTGTTCTACTTCAAGCGCAGTTTGAATCAGGTCTCCATTAGTGAATTGATGATGTACTTCTTGTTCTTCTTCAAAGTTTAGTAAATCTTCAATTGGCATTGAATTACGAAGACATAATGTATCTATTTGCCGCTGAAGTTCCTTGATTGCTAATTCATCGTTTGGATTAAGAGGTGGGTTTTCTTCCACATAATCAATACTTTCAACAATAGCAGAGGAGGTGACAGGTACTCCATTTTCATCACGAGAAGATACAACTTTTGTGCAAAACCAACATTTTCTAATCGTTTTAGCAGACACTTCTTTCCAAGCAATCTTTGTCCATTTCATAGCCTGCAATTTGACACATGTTAGTAAAAATTTATTTATCCTTTCTTTTTTTTTTTTTAACAACTTTAACTTTTAAATCCTAATTTGATTCTTAGAAAAAAAAACCAATAAAAAAAATAGATCACAGAATTTTAAGCACAAACATTTTCTACTGTACTATTTTTCGATTAACCGACTAACCACTTTTTATCGTATTACTACCTGCAATTGATCGACTTTATATACATCTTTCTCCTCGGCTTCGTCACGATCAATTGCATACTGAAGTTGTAGGTGACGATAATGAAGTTTAAATGACGCGATAATACCAGCATCCATGGGCTGGATCTTTGATGTTGCATGTGGGGGTAGCGTGAGAACTTTCACATTAGTTAAGGTAAGGGCACCAGTAACATGTGAGGGCACACCATCAAGAATAAGTAAAATATGACAGTTTGTTTCTCTCATTTCTTTGTCCAATAATTCTATCCATTCTTGAAAAAACATGCCGGTCATCCATGCTTTTTTATTATTACGGTAATAGAATCCAAGTTCTTCACCAGTTTTTTTTGAAACATCTAGGTCTTTTGGCATGCTCAATAATAAAAGGTTCAAGTTTATGGGAGCCGTCTGCATTTGCTGTAAATGCAATCGTGATTCTCGTACAATTTTTTTTTGACCCTTCGATCTGGCGAGACGCAATTGTAAGGTCAGGAGCCATAGCTAAAACAAACCCGTTTCGTCCATATTGTAAATATCACAAAGAGAATACTGGTCAGTAGTATTAATAATATTAGGAAGGCTTAGGTTTATGGCGGCCATATTGGCAGAACCACTCTCACCATGCAACTTAAAGTAACAAAAATCATGCCTTTCTTGAAAGGCTTGTAACCACCTGTTTGAAAATTCAGGCTGATCATTTTCGGGAATTTCTAACATGTCAGCTAATCTTTTTCCCTTAGCCTTAATCATAACTCCGTTTTAAGTATAGCCCTATGTTCGCATTGTAACACCCAGTTCACCAAGGCAATGTCTAGCTCCGGAAACATAACAACGTGACGTCTTTTAATTTCAAGGTCGTTCGAAGACATTTTATTTAATTCATCTTTTCTTTTCAAAATGTCAGAAATTGTGCTTTGGCCTGGAGTCTTCACTAGTTTAAACTCATTTTTGGCCTACTTTGCAAGTTCTTTCTGAGTAAGTGTTGGATTTTGTTGGTGATAGTCGCATATCATCTTCCTTTGATCATTATGCAAATTTCCAACTAAAACTACTTGGTCTTTTTTTTTCCCCATAATAATTAGAAAAAAACAATTTGGGCTACAGTTTATTAATAACAAGGAATGAATAACCCGATAAGTTATTTTTTTTTTATTTACAAGCTTTATAAATACAATTTTATTTAATTTAATTTTTTTTTTTAATCAAGATTTCACGACAGGCATTGATTGATCTTTTTAATTGACCTGCCTTAAAGATTCGTGTTGATCTTAATCACTATGATATAAAATGCACTATATGTTAGAACGTACAAACTTTCAGAAGATATCTTATACAAATGAAGAACAGGATGATTTATATCTCTATTAGGATGCCGTACTTTCTTGGTCATCCTAACTTATGATAGGATTTTTTTTTGTTCGATCAGTAAAAATCGTTCTGGTAGGTTGAAACAATGATTTTGTAAATTTCATCTTGTTTCATCTAATCTGCTTTCTGATATCATTGATATCATTGAAACATTTGGATAATGCAAGTGCATTTGATTTGATATTATTCACTCTCTCATGAATTCGAGACCAATGTGAAATTCAAATAACATTTTTAAGCATACTAACACGTTCTTATTCAGGATCACATCTAATTTGGTTTATCACTTCTCTTATTTTAATTAGTTTTTTCTTTAAGTTAGCCCTACCGAACCAGGTTGGCGTAGGCAGATTTGCCTTTCTTTAATGATAATCATTTCATTGAGTACTTAATTAGTCAACACTAATACACCAAGTGACAATATATATCTGTACTGGACCAAATGCTTACCTACCTATGTAATGTTGCTAATTGAAGTAGAAAATGCTGAGTAATTGACTATAAAAACCCTCTTCGAGAAGGGTTTTAAGCTTTGAGAAAAATGTAATTATAGATTGAATTTCCAAAACTAAAAAAACTTAGTCAAAGGGGGCTTTCTTTGTCTATTTCCGTAAAGCAAATTAAAAATCAAATGCAAATTTAAGACCTGGTTTTCATAACCTGATAGACTCGACTGGCTAGCTTTTTTTTTTTTAACTTATATTGTATAAAATTTTTTTTTATTTATCCAACCTGGTTATTAAAAAGCAAAAAGTTTTCAAATTTTAATCTGTTAATTAATTGTGCATGGCCTTAGGGGTGCGTGTGAAAACTTTTAATACAGTTACTGTGCATGTATACAGGATCGTTAACAATGTAAACTAATTTATAAATCTCTTGAATTTGATTGGTGGATTAATATCTGATCATCACGTGATATTTTCAAACCCAATACCCTCTCAAAATCGATACAAACCCTGTCCACTATACTTACCGGGTTTGGGAGGGCCGACAGTATCTCGTGATTCCGTAATTAGAATTGGACAAAACTTGAACCATTAGAATCCTCTTATCAAGAGAAATCGAATGGTACAAATTTTGTTTGATCCTGATCATTGAGTCACAAGATATTTGAACTAACACAAATATTTAATATTTTTTCAATTTTTAATTAAATTTTTTATGTGTTTGTGGTCAGAGCCAATTAATTTTTATACCAATCGATTCTTCTTATTGAGAGAAGTCGATTGGTTATAAGAAGTGCATAATTTTGATCTTGGATCACAAGAAATCCATGTTTAAAGAGTAATATATATATAAAATTGTAACAAAGAGAGTATTGTAACAAATTGTTATATATTGTGACTCTGTGATCAACATTTGATGATTTTAATATCATTTGATTCTTTTCGATAAGGGGAATCAAATAGTGTAAGTTTCATTTGATTCTAATCACTGGACCCAGGATATCATGATTTGTCAGAATATCCGCTATTTTTTTTAATAATCTTATAGAACGATAGTTTATTATTTTATTATTTTATTATTTCATTTTTATTATTATTTATTATTATTTTGTATTATTAAATTATTATCTCGAGAAGTTGGATATTTAGAATACTTATACTATTTATAACGCTTATACCGCTTATAACGATTATATTGCTTATAATACCTATACTGCTTATAATGATTATACCGCTTATAACGATTATACCACTTATCTCTTAAACCATCCAGCAGCCAAATATGCCCACTAAAATGTATTTTTTCATATTTTTTTATAATAACTTGAAATTTTATTAAGTATATGTCCTCCTATTCTATTTTATAATCCTTATTTTTAAATATTAATATATAGAATTTTTTTAAAATATTTTAAATTTTAATAAAAATAGATCAAAAACAACTATTTTAATATTTTAGCAGCCAAATATGCTCGCTAACTGCTAATGGTTTAAGGAATAATGCTTATACTGCTTATAAGGGGCATTCATAAATAACATTATACAAGAGGGGGTTGGATGAATGATAATGTTTTTCTCAATAAGTAGAGGAGATTAAAAAAATATAATATAATTTTTTAGAAAAAATTGGCTAAAAATTGAACTAGTGGTCCAAATTTAATGATTTTGGAACCATTCGATTCGTCTTGGTAAGAGGAGTAGAATCGTACCAATTTCATTTATTTGGATTACTGGATCAAATTTTATTGCCCAAATACTATTGGTTATTATGTTTTCTTATAAAATGACTATAAAATCAATAGTTTTTTGCGAATAACTATTGATCCAGTGATCCAAATGAAATGATTTTGGTATAATTGGATTCGTCTCACTGTGACGAATTGAATGGCATCTAAATTATCCAAATTGGATTACTGTATCACAATATATTCAAGTTTTTGTAAAATTTTATATATAAACATACGGATTTTGAAAAATTTTTTTATATAGTAGGGGGGTCCAGCACTATTATGATGGGTACATAATGTTATTTATGGATGCCCCCTAATGCTTATACCATTTATAATGCTTATATTGCTTGTAATGCTTATACCGCTTATGTTGCTCTTGTAGATTATAATATTTATCATTGTAAATCAATGCTTATAACACTTATTCTAAAATTTATTTAAAGACATAGAATTTCCCTTAGTCAAACTAGACTAAGACATCCTACTTCTCTTTATATTTATTATACATCTTGTACTGGGATTTCTTGAACAGAAACCTGAGGATAACCCTATCTTAGATTATTAATAAAGAAACTATTTATCTTAATAATACCAAGTTTATTATCAAGTAATATTAAAATTGATAATTCCTCATTGGACACCATTATGAACTGCCTTTAAAGAAGAGAATAATTTCTTACAGACTAAGGAATTATAGCTACCTCTTGGACACCACTATAAACTGATAAAGGATCCCTATAGCCATGTCGTTGTTATAGTAAAGAGTAAAGAAGGCCTTTCTACTGTAACAATAAAAATTTAAATTAAGATATTTTGGGATCCAGTAATTAGAATCACATGATTTTGGTATCATTCGATTCAGCTTAATATGATGAATCATATGATACCAAAAATTTTCATTTTCAATTAATAGATTATGTGATATAATCAGAATATTATCAATTTATCATAATACCCTATTTTATCTTATATTTGTAAAATTTCAAAAAGTATAAAGTGGCTAATATGGACTCCACATTCATCATTAAGTTTTCATATTCTTTCAATAAATAAATACAACTATTTACTACCTAGATTAAACAATTATTAGTGTCCTTATATACTTCTAATTGTAGCCTCTTTTGTAATTGCAAATTGGCTTAAAACTTCTTTGTTAAGTTTTATTAAAAAATGGCATATCGACTTAGATATATCATAGTAACAATAAGTGAGATTACACAAAGTGTTCACTGTCTAAGATCGCTCTAGTTACCTAATATCTTTGAAGAAGTGAATATAGGATAACAATATACAGAAACTATATTTTTATATATTTTTAATTTATATAGGGCTTTATTTGAAGATTTAATCAGTTGTTTAGAGATTTTATTACTTGTTTGGAGCCTTGAACTTCTATTTGGAGCTTTGATCTTCTATTTGGAACTTTGATTACTTATTTGGATCCTTGATTACTTATTTGGAGCTTTAATTTTCCATTGGTGCTTTGATCTTCAGTTTCTTATAAAAACTTGATTTATAGAAATACATGCATAAATATAAACCTGATTATATAAAAAATTTAATACATATTATTACACAAAAATTTGAAATCTGTGCACTATCATGCATAGTATTATATTTTATATAAATATGTATTAACCTTAATGATTATATAATTTCTGTATACTAATATGCACTATCACAATAATTATAATTATTTGCACTAACATACACAATCATAAAATTTTTAATAATCATAAGTTTTGTACACTAATATATACAATCATTAAGATTTTTAACAATCATAATTTCAGTATACTAAGATCACAATTATCAAAATTGTTAAAATTCTTTAATAATCAAATTTTTGTACACTATTGTGCACAATCGTTAAGATTCTTAATAATAATTTTTATACACTATTATACACAATCATTAAGATTTTTAATGATCATAATTCTATATACTATTAAGATCCTTAATGATTATAATTCTGTGCATTAATATGATGATTGATAAAATTCTTAATGATTATAATTTTTATGCATTTATGTATACAAAAACTTTCATTTTATAAGTAAATAAATCTTTACTTTTTTGATTTTTTGTTTTTTTTTGCATTTGACAATAATAATTTCTGTGTGAATTGTATGTAAATAAATATTTACATTTTTGTTTTTTTTGTTTGCACTTATAATTTTTATTATTTTTTTATTATTTTTTTATACCAGTAATTTTTTTTTATAGCTCACTAATTTTTATATAATTTTTTAGTTATTTAATTGTTTTGGAGGTTATTCTTTGGATTTATTGCTTTGAAGTTGCTTTTTGGAATTACTATCATTTTTGTGTATGTTTTTTCATCATTTTGGAATATTACAGCATTGTTTTTTCTTGCTATTATTTTTTCTTTTACTTTCTGTATATTATTTTATTCTAGTATTTCTCTTGAGTTATTGCAATTGGAGTTGCCACAATTGGAGTTGTCACAATTCGAGTTATTGCTAAAGTAGTCATTTCAAAATTTTTTTAAGCTTTTTATTTTAGTACTATTGCTTTATTTTGTTTTTTCGATGTTATTAGTTGCTGGGTTATTTTAAAAATGGGAATATAAATTTGTCGCACCTACAACATGTCGCACTCCATGATTTTGACCAATCAAATTGCATGATTTGTAGAAAAAATTTTTAAAAAAATTAAAATTTTACTTAGTAAAATATTAAAAAAGTGTAATATTTTATTTTGAACAACTTTTTCTAAGTCATAAAGATAGATTAGATTGTCTTAGTAAAAAACAGTTTATAAGAAAAACAAAAATTTCCAAAGTTAGCACATATAAAATGTTTTTTTACTAAAAAAATTTATCTTTATAACTTAGAAAAAGTTGTTTAGCATAAAATTTTACACATAATACTTAAAACATAAATATAGATTAAATTAGTAAAAAAAAAAAGTTTTATGTGCTAACATTGAAAATTTTTGGTTTCTCTTATAAACCATTTTTTTTACTAAGACAATCTATCTTTATGACTTATAAAAAGTTATTCAGAATAAAGTTTTACATTATATTATGTGCTATATTATATATATTTATTAAGCAATATTTTTTAATTTTTAAAAAATAAAATTTTTTGTCTACAAAATCCTTGTGATTTGAATGGTCAGAATCACGGGTCGACAAATTTATATTCCCTAATAAAATAATAAAATTTAGTTAATTATAAATTTAGTTAATAAAATTATAAAATTTAGTTAATAAAATTTAGTTATAAAAATTATAAATTTAGTTAATAAAATTATAAAATTTAGTAAATAAAATAATGCAGTAAATGGGATCGTCCAGACTAAAAAAAAAAAAAAATAATAATGCAGTAAATGTATATCTGTTACGTGCATATGTATATGCTTGTTACTGCACGTAAATATGCATGAGATAATGCACGAGAAAACACAAAACTGCACGTTAGTACATGCACGTTGCACGATCTGCACCTTATTGCGTGTTGTAAACGTGCTTTCTCATGCATTGTCTCGTATAGATTTACGTGCAGGTTCGTTTTAGTTCCATATCCAACTTTTTAGTGTATTGCAGTATCATTCCGTGCTGCAATTTGTTATAGGGGTTTGGAGCTTTGATCACCCGACCATGCCACAAACTAAGAAATAAATAACGATAAAATAATGCTACTAACAAAAAAAGAAAAATTAAAGCATGACAATATCAACTCGAAAGCATCAATTTATATTTGCACGTCCCACACCTTTCAGAGCATCTCATTGTTGAATATTTAAATTAATATATTCTTCTTTAGAACGAACTGTCATTCTATGTTTGAGCTCTGTGATTAGAAATAATTATTCAATGACTGTCAATAATGGTTCGGTAATTACTTGATAAAATCAAGTTTCCGCGGTTACATGGAAATGTAAGGATTAAATTGTATAACAATAATGGGTTAAATTATTGCCAAGGAATTACAAATGTTAAATGAGTAATTTAGATAGTAATACGCAATATTTTAACCAATTATATCAGTAGTATCTTTATTGTTGCGCATGAAATGATACATCAATAGTAAATTATATTAGAACGATAATAAACGTATAATCTTAAGATTATATAAAGGCAAATTATATTTTATTAAAAATTGTATGCCAGGTATATTTCAAATGTTTTTGGAATGCCGGCTACCCTAATTTTGATGTAATGACCAGAGTATAACTTTGTTTATATGATGACACTGAATTTTAAGTCAGTACAATAATTACAATATATTCGTTTTGTATGGTCACATAATGTTATGAGCAATTTGGTGATGTTCGTCAATTCGGAATAAGCATATCCATTATAAAATATCTATTATCTAACTATAAAATAAACGTTAAAAAAAAAAAAAGAAATGTGTGATCTAATACCCATCTAAATTAATGAGAATAAATAATTAGTTTGTAAATATTCATGGCTCGAGTAACTTGATTAATGTAAATATGCAAATTAATAAATGGTTTGAATTGATTAATTCAATGCATGGATTGATGATGCTGTTTATACTTATTAAAATTAACGCAAAAAATTAAGCCTAAATAATAAATATTTATTAACTTGAATACTTTATTTTAATGCTCTGATTAATAAATGTTGTTAAAACGAAAGTGTCTGAATGAATGTCTTTGGGAAATGAGGATTTTAAGGTATTAGGAAAGTGAATCAGTAGAAATAACTGTCGGGGATACGGCTTCTTCAGAGAAAATAATGTGAGATGATTGTGGCTGAAAAAGGATCGCGTTGGGAAAATGAATATCGGGAAAATGAATGCATTGATATAAACCCACAGTATTTCTAGACTCGAAATTTTGTTAACAGCAGCTTATCAAATTTTCTCATTTTTTCTTTGACTAGTTCAAGGAATTCACAAATTTATATTGCACAACTATAAAGAAACCATTTTTAAAAGGCACTTTTTTTCTGCTTTATACAGTATATATAGTGTATAATTAAAGCTCTTTATTGACATAGTTTATAGCATATTTTCGTTTATAAGCTTATTTTCATAAACTATAATTTTCCTTAACCTAAAACCTAATTTTAATTCAAACCTTGGAATATTGTAATTTTTCTTTAAAATAAGATTGTGAAATTATTGTTTACGAAGTGAGCAGCATCGGTTTTTAACATTCCCTGAATACAACACTTCCATTAATGTAGGCTCCTAAGTATCGTCCTTAAATATAATCCTTAAATGCAGCATCTTCATTAATTTCATAAATGCAATTCCGCAATATCCCTTCTTTAAACACAAGTCCTAAATACACTAAATGCAACTCCTTAAATGCAACTTCCTAAATGCAACTCCTTAAATTCAACATATTTCAATTGCAACTCCTTATATACTACCCCTAAATGCAGCAATTGCAACTCCTTATATACTACCCCTAAATACAGCAATTGCAACTAAGTGTTGGGGCTAAATAAATTGTAACATTGCAATATGTAATCATTTGATCATAAATATTCAAAAATTCTAATAAACGGCTTTTCATTTTCTGTTGTTTATTGGTAGATACATAAATACCAATTTTTTTCTCAATAAAATATTTATTCCGAATATGCAATTACAATTTTGAACTACATCTATTGAAACTGCATATTATATGCATATGTACACACGTACTGTGCCAAGAAATTTAAAAACAATAATATCTATATAAAGTATCAATTTTGAACTACATCCATTGAAACTGCATATTACTATGTTCGATAACTATGTGATTTATCATATTGCAGATTTTTTACGTTACCACAAAGCAAATCGATTATATGAAAATCGATATTTTAGATATTTTAAAATGTATCAACTTATTATATAGGCGTGCAATCGCCTTGAAATTTTCACCAGTTATTTATATAAAGTCAAAGAATAAAGCTATGGTTTTATTTTTCTATTAATATGTGGGGTTTGAACATTCATTTTATAGAGTACTTGAAAATTCATTAATTAGGACGAAAAAAGTTACATTAAAACATATAAATCAAAACTTAATTAGAACTTTAGCGAAAAATCAACCATAGCTACTTTGAAAAAGTTATGACGAACAGTTTTCAATTAAAAAAAAATTAGATAAATAAGTACAATATTTATGTGATACCTTTAGAATTTTGCACTTTTCTTTATAATTAACGTATAGTACAGAACAAACCGAATGTTTTACTATATTTGAATATGCGGTGTTCTCATATACAGTAACATAAACAATACAAATTTGGTTAAGATTTTTTTATTTATGTTTCTATTAGAATATTCCCCTGTTAGGTTCATGATCCATAATCGACAAAACATTTGCCATGAATACTCTTTTTTGGTAAGATCTACCATTACGAATTAGGAAAAAAATTCACGGTGTTTTTATATACTCTATTACTCTACTATTTATAATTCTTAATTATACTCTTTATCAAAATTCGATACTCTTTATCATGTCTAAATTACTCTAGAGTATCCCCCACCCTCCCTCCTTACGAATTTGTGTTAAATATATAGTTTTTCTTTTCGGATAAGCAGCCACATTATTTTGGCTATTTTTTTTTCGGTAAAAGCGACTATAATGGCTTAGACAAATGTAACTCCAATACGTGTTAGTGATAACATGTATGCTTTTTTCTTTTTTTTTGATAAAATAAAAAAAAGTTTTTTATTTTTACATAATCATCGCTAACTAACTAATAATATGGCTTAGAATAAATGCTATTTGACGTAACATATATATACTGATGCAAAATCTTTTCGGATAGCTATGCCACTGTGTCTTAGCATATATGCCCGTTGCGATCAGTATGTACGATGTACATAAAGATCGCTGTAGAACCAAATATAATAAATTTTTAACGTATAGTACAGAACAAACTGAATGCTTTACTATATTCGAAAAAGATATGCGGTGTTCTCATATAACAGTAACATAAATAATACAAATTTGTTTAAGATTTTTTATTAGAATATTCCCGTTAAATTCATGATCGATAATCGTTTACCATGAATCCTCTTTTTTTTGTAAAATCTACCATTACGAATTAGGAAAAAAATTCATGGTGTTTTTATATACTCTATTACTCTACTATTCAATCAGTATGTACGATGTACATAAAGATTACTGTCGATCCAAATATAATAAATTTTTTTAAATCGGTAAATAATAAATATAGAAATCCGTGTATAAATGGTAAAAGTATTTAAAATATTATCTTTTTTGGAATAATACCTGATCGCTACAAACTACTTATTTTTTTTCTTAGCATGAGCTTATGACAAATACTATGTACTCTAATATTATTAATATAACAAGCATACAAATTCTTTTTTTGAAAAAAAAATTAGTTTCAAATAACTTCTATCAATATATCTTAAGATAAATTCCGCTACAAGATAATATCAGCACGTATGCGTATGTATGTAAAGAATACTGTTGATCGATAAAAACTCTAATAAATCGGTAAAATATTAAATATAGAAATCAATATTGCAATGAACTAAAATCTGGTTATTTGTTAAAAAAAATAAAGATTAAAATTTTTTTTCTTATTTATTAATACTTATAATTTATTTTAATACCTTATAATAAAACCGTAACAACTTTCTGATACAGTATAGTCTTTTTTAAAATTGTGTAAGTTAGAAATTTTTGACCGAAATTTAAATATTAACCAATTGACCGTTGGCCGTTTGCCAACCGATTCATATAGAATACGGATGAAATAATTGAATCCAGATTCATCCCGATTCAAGTTATATACAAAGTAGTATTCGATTTGAATGGCCTTTAATTAAAGAATAGGATCGAGGTACTACCTTTGTTAACTCTCGTAAGTGAATAATACTGCAGTATAAAGTGAAGCTACTATAATTTAAACTTATTAAACCTAAGAATAGTTTTTTGTCTTATTGTAACTTCATCATGACGACTAATTCACAGACCGCATCAAACATTTATTTAATGTTATATTTTTTAGAATATAATTTTATTATTTTACGGTTTCTATAAAACTCGTGGGTACAAGAAAATAGAATTTACTGGCTAGTTAAGTAAAGTAAAATTACGTTCGATCATTTATTTAATTTTACTGATAAAAATCTGCATTATGATAGATTACATAGTTATCGACATAGTTTAGATTAATTAGTCCGTGCGACACCCCAATATTATATGCATATGTACACACGTACTGTGCCAAGAAATTTAAAAACATTAATCTCTATATAAAGACTATGCATAATCTTGTAAAACCCTTGAATATAAATTTCTCAAATTATCAATTTTAATAAAGTAAACGGTCTAGAATCCTCAATTTCTTTGAACAGAAATAATACAAGAATAATATGCAATTATGGTATATAATGCATACTGAAGCTATTGAGAATGCGTATTTAGCATAGCTCCAATGTGTCCGTACTTTTATTCAATATAAAGTGATTGAGGTTCTTAGATTTCCTGCACCATAAATAATGAAATTATGGTTGTGCATTTTTTATGCCTAAAAGGTTGGTTGCTTTAAATTAAACCTTATAAAGATAAATGTGTACCAAATCTAAGGTGCAATTTAAAGCACTTGAAATTGTAACTTCAAATTTCAGGGAGAAAACAACATCAATCACATAGATGAATGTATAGTCTAAAACAAATAATCAAGTTCAAAAGTATTGAAATTTTTAAATGATTTTGTATTTAAAATTCTATATAAAAAGATGAAAAATTTCCCTTGATGAGAGTCAAATCAAAATATTTCTCAATATTTACAAAATCCGCAAATATCCTATTAATATTCAATATATATATCCCGTATTTCTAAACAATTACAATGCACACAAACAAAGTTAACTGCTTTATCGTTATTTTTTCTATTCTATTAATATTCGCTTTTGCTTATGCAAACTCTTTTCGACCTGACTATGCAATTAAGAATGTTCGGGATAAAAGAGATGCTGTTAAGTGCAAAAAAACTTGTACTTCAAGTGGATTTTTTTGCTTCACTAGCACTCAGGGGGCCGAGCCTATTTGCACATCAATAGTCCAATAATCGATTAAACAATTTAAACTGTAGTCAGGTATAATCTATATTTGCTGCTAATTGTCATTGATAAAGTAGAAATAATTCTTATAAATGTAACTTTCTAATATATTATATAGAAACTAGAACATGATCATCGCAGACTGAATTGAAGTTGAAATGAACTTATTTTACAGCTTTATATACATTTGCTTTACATATAGCTTTAATATTGTTTATAAAATACTATTTATGTTAAATAATGGTTATTCTCTTTGCTCCTCAGTAAATTAGTGTAAACATAAATAAATTCTATAGGAATAATGTATAATAATAAGAATTACTGATTTAGTAACTTATTTAATAAATGATCTTTTTTTGCTCACATAGTAAATCAATACGAACAAAAATGAAATTGATATAATAAAAATTTGTGGCAGTTAATAATCACAAACTTAAACTTATTTTTATTATTGTAATAATTAATTAAAATTACTTTGTTGCTCTTTAATGCATTAAATTAATCAAGCAAAATGAATAAATAGGGGTATTATATGATATAAATATTTGTAAACTTGAATACAGTATATTAACTCAATAGCTTGATGTTCTTTTGATTTACTTCATGTGTTGATAGAATTTCAAAAAAAAAGATATGGGTAGCATGAATAACACAAATAAAGTCCACGGATTTCAAGAAAATGTTGCTTGCAAAATGAATTTCAATCGAAGATTGAAAATTCCGCAAATAGATTTTAAACACCGGATACATCTCAAGTTAAGATATAACCAAATGAAATACGATACAAATATGCCTGTACATTATTTTGCAGTAAGTTATTAAACTCTTTAATTTCATATTTCTATTAAGGATAATATAATCTTATGTCTCATAACTCCTAAAATTTACAGTAGTAGCATACTTGTAAGTGACATTCAAGCAAAAAAACTAAAATAAATAACTGCGAAATTGTAATAAAATTGACAAACCCATTTCATTGAACATTAATGTACGTAGATTCTTGATTTGAGATGATTTTAAATCATTACGGCGCATTTCGAAATTAAACGAAAATTCGGTCACCAAATCCGAGTATTTAGTCCCAAAATTAATTTAGTTACTAAATTATGCAGTATATCAATAAATCAATAACAAACCTGAAAAAATTTTTTTGGATCTCTGATCTAGAATGATAGCACGTTTAACTGAGGCTAACCTTCTTGTTACATATATAAATTTATAATCAAATGCACTTTTAACCTTGAAAACATTGATTATTTCAGTCAAAATCTGTATTTACTTCTTAGCAATCGAAGCATTCAAATTGTGGGTAGTTCGCAAATGTGCCATAATGTACATAGTTATAGCGCTTTGCAAAAAGATGCAACTCTTGAATTTTGTGATGAAAATAAAGATGGTGCCGTGAATGGTGATTACTAAAGCAGCATAGCAGAAGTTCGTTTTGATTGATTAATTTGTAGATCTCGGACCATACCTAGGATCGTACCTCGGATAAAATTTCAAATCAGATGCTTTAGCACATCTCTGATTTGCTAATCCTAGTGGGTAATTTTTTTTGACGTTAAAACTAACCCGGCTCTTTTTTTAACGCTTTTTTTTTTTTTTTTAACAATAATCTAAAAAATATCGAGAACAATATTTCAACGCTGATCTTAACATACGAATAGGCAGATGAGTATGCAAATGAATTTGTATGAACAAAATATGTGGCTTCACGCTAATGAGTAGATGTGTGAACGAAGGTGTAGAATGAATATATGTGTGTGTGGTAAGTTGATTTAGAGATATTGCGTTTTATATTTGGTATTGTAGAACATTTTATTTCAATATTTGATTTATAGTTATAATACTGTTATAATGATACTATTATAATACTGTTGAATAGATCTCCAAACGAATATAAAGTGTGCGAACATATGTAGACGTAGGTGAAAAAATCAATACGTGGCATTAGATGGTCATGTATGTTTGGTTTTGTAAATAATTCGTAGATACACAAGTTATCGAGTATGTAGTGAATAGTGCAAATAATTGAGTATGTGGGTGTATGAGCAGGACCCATGAGCAGGTCTACCGAATAATTGATTGTGGGGGCAATTAATTGCAATTTTTTGAACCCATTTAATTGATTGCTGGCGCAGCCACAATTAGTCAATTAATTGCAATTTTTTATATTTATGATCTTGCGTCAGAAATTGTAATAAATAAATAATATCGATATATGTATTTTTTTTTTTTTTTTTTTAGATAAACTGACAAAATTTACAAACTGCGCAAACTAATGAACGCTAAAGTTATGAACAAGTGCTATATAGAAGCCTGCGAGTATCCATGCAATTTATGCTCCCTGAAGACAATAATGCAAAAAAAATATATAGCATAAAAAAAAAAGGGTTCGTATTATTTCACCGACAATCACTTCACCGACATAACATTTCACCAACAAATACTCACCGACAAGTTCATTTTACCGACATTTTGTTTCACCGAAGCTCATTTCACCGACAAGTTTTTTTTCAAAAGGCACACTAAATTTAGCCCTAATTCTACTTAATTCTACCCTGACCCTAACGACAATGACCAGAATTACTTTGTCAGTGAAATGAGCTTCGGTGAAATAAACTGTCGGTAAAATGAACTTGTCGGTGAATAATTGTTGGTGAAATGTTATGTCGGTGAAGTGATTGTCGATTAATTGATTGCCACCCAAAAAAAATATATTAATATGTCTAAAACTTATATTAATAAATCTCGTAAAAGCAAAAATTGCAATTAATTGCAATTATTACATCATTAATTGAATTCAATTTTTTTTAAATGTTAATTTTAATTGATTGCAATTTTTTATGCATGTAATACAATTTAGTTGCAATTAATTGTTCGGTAGGCCTGTGTTTGAGTAATTGAAAATATGGGTGTTCGAATAATAAATGTCACGGCTGATGCTGAAGTTGGCTGACTGAAGCTTTGACCTATTTTGATATAAAATTTAAAAATTTTTTTTGGATGTTTTTTTCGCTTTTGTTTTATAGGGTTAGGGTAGGGTTTGGGTGTAGATTTTATATTTATAGAGTATATGTGGATTTTAGCAGGGCTTATAGTTTCCAATCGAGACCCCTGAGCTTCAGCATCAGCCAACTTCAGCATCAGCCGTGACAATAAATATGTTGAAAAATAAATGAATTGTTGGATATATTAATGTATGAATTTAGATGTAATTAAGTATGGGGTATATGAGTAATTGAAAATTTGGGTGTTCGAATAATAAATATGTGGATGCACAAGATGTAAAAAATAAATGAATGATTGAATGTATTTGTGTATGAATTTAAATGTATAAATGGTCAAATGTATAGACATATAAATAATTAAATGTGTAGATATACAAATTACAATGATAAAGTAAAAGTATAATAATGGTCAAATGTATGGATGTACAAATGATAAAGAGTGAAGGTATACGAATAAATATATGATTCATTGATGCTTAAATGTATAAGTGTACAAATATATTTGTAAGTATGCAAATACTAAATATGTAAATGTATAAATAAATTATTATAAATAAATAAATATATTAGGTAAGTAATTTTTTTGGTTTCATCATTATTTTGTAATTTAAAATTTTTAAATTTTAAAATGCTACCTAAAATAAATAAAGGTCCTTGCAATGTTAAAGATTGTAATAATTATAATGCAAGCTACTATTATAAATTTACAGAAAATGCATTTCAAAAATCAAAAGAAAAAAATACATTTGATAATTATAATAAGCAATTAATTATGTGATACCCATTATTTAATAATTGTAGATCCTAATAAACATAATAAAAGAAAATTAGTAGACTTTGAGGATAAAAACTTTCTGATATTGTTAAAAGAATAATAACTTAAGGGTAGTGTAATGGATTAAAATAACAATAATATACATATTCTATTTTTTATTATTATATTTTTTTTATTATTATATTTTTTCTTTTTCAATTATGTTATTTTATTGTATATATTTTATTTGGGTATTGATAGAATCCCTAAAATCAGAAAAATTATTAGTTATACAAATAAGAGAATTGCATATGGCATGGAAGGTGCAGTGCAGTTAATTTCACGCTGACACTTAATCTATAGCACAGACGAGAAATCTTCCATAATAATACTGAATCTATAATGTTAACGCTAGGTTATTCATGTAAACGTTAAATCTTTAGCATGAACGCAAAAATTATAGTGTAAATCCAAAGAAATTAAAAATGTATATAAGAACTCTAAAATTAATAAAGGAAAAATCCACTTGAAATAATAATATAATAAAAAGTAATAAACTTTTCTTTTGAAATTCAACTTGTAACTTTAATAATCCATTTATAACTCAATTCGAGAGACTGAATTGACTTGTAACCTCAAATTGGCCTTATTAAAACTTGAATTACAGTGTCACCTGCTTTGCACATCTTTGGAACTTGGTTACGTGATATTAAAGAAATATTCAGCCTCAAGTAGAAGTACTTTGTTGATAATAAATATCTTAAATTATCATCTTTTTTAGCAGGACCCTGGACATCTCTGATATATGTTATATTTTTTTTTTTAGCAAATTGATTCAAATTTGATCTAAGGTCCAAATTTAAATTTTAGCAAATTGGAGTTAATTTTAAAAAGGGTCATAATTGAATATTTTGGCGAATTACAAAGATTTTATGCATGTTATATTTTATTTTTAGCAATTTACCCACATTTTTGCAAAAATTATTGTAACAAGTTAAGTTGCGCTATAATGATCGATCCAGATATAACAAGTTGTTAATGGTTATATAGAGTAAAGTGATAATCAATTATAA
>QKWP01000445.1:185822-218302 GCA_003550325.1 Gigaspora rosea | reverse complement strand
GGGGTACCTAACCGCTACCATTACCTACTTCTGCCCTTGTAAGGTTCACACCGACCCCGGTACCCACCATTACTTTCCTACCGGTCCATCACTGGGTGCCTCAAACTTCCAAACCAGTTGGCCCGGAAGAGTTGATCTACCCAGCATTAGGTGCTACTATGGTTTTTCTTCCCCTGGTATCTAATTCCAGAACATAGGTCCTTTTCCTCCGGTACAACTCCGGCGGCCAGGTTGGTGGACCCTCTCCTCCGAAGGTCATATCGTCCAGTTCTCCAGCTCCAGTTTCTGATATTCCGGTTCTGGTAGCGCCATCAAAGATCGTTGCTACCCCTTACTCGGGACTTTTCAAATGGGTTTCCATTTTCCCGGTTCCTTGGATTTGTCTGTGTCACCGGATACAACTTCGCCCGAAAGCTCCCATTCGAGATGGTAACCAAGGACTATAGGTAATATACCCAACCGATCGACAGGAAACGGTTACCGTAACACAGGTCTATTTTCCAAAGCGTCGCCAGTGGGATTTGAACCCTAGACCTGCCACTTGGGGGTGACAATTTACCAACTTCCCTAAGTCGCCACACCTCCTATAAGAAAATGTTAGTTAAATAATAAACAAAAAAATAGTAAAAAAAAATAGAACTAGTATGTTTGTTATACTAGCCTTGATCAAAATCTTTGTTCTCTAGTACCAATTTACACTTCTAACGAAATACAAACTGCAATAAAAAAGAAAGTGACAATGACAAGAATGAAAATAAGAAAAAAAAACAAAGAAAAAAGAACTAGTACATTCTTTATGTATTAGTCTAGCCCAAGACTTTTTTGTTCTTAGCAACATTCTACGGTTTCAGGCATACTAACCTATAAGAAAACGTTAGTGAAATAATAAACAAAAAAAATTATAAAAAGAACAAAAAAAAGTTAAGTGAAAGTAGATTAGATTTAAAATTCAAAAGTTCAAAGTAATAAATTATTAAATTTTAATTAAATAAACATGCATATTTTTTATTCAATTAAATAAATCATTGAGTTAAAGCAGAAAATAAAGTAAAGGTAGATTATTTGGCACTACATAGATCATAAGTCTTAACAGTAATTAGTATTACAAAATAAAATGATAAAAAAATATAAAATCCAAAATTGCTAAGTTCAAATTTTAAATGATTGGTAACCATTAATCATTATATATCAATTTGAATCAATGCAATAGTAATTGATAGCAGATGCATAACGATTTATATCTGTTAATCGATAGTTATTGATTATTGATATCTGTCATTTTACAACTGCACTATTGATTTATATTGTTATATCTTAATCGATATATATTGTTTTTTTGTTATATATTGATAATTATCTGGTTAAAAAATTTTGTGATGTATATAAAAAAATTAAAAAATTTATAAAAATTTTAACTAATTAAATTTAATTTATAAGTATATGATCAACAAAATTTTCAGCACTACTATAAAATTTGATACAACTAAACTATTTGCACCATAATTCAAATTAATAATATTTACTTTATATCTACCCATTGTTGTTTCAGAAAAAAAGTTGTATCTAAATAGAATAAGATATTAATAAATATGTAAATAAATTATAATAAAAATTATTTTAAATAAAACAATAGTTTTACATGTTCATAACTTTTTTTTTTTGAGACTAGAAGTTGAAAATAAATGTAGTAACAATCCTCTGTTTTTTAAATTGTGTATAAACTTAGGTATATGTTGAGCTAATATGTGCATATATAGTATTACATTTTTCTTTAAATACATTCCTTGTTGTTGGTTTGATAAATTTAATTTTCCAATTGTAGGTTAAGTAAAATCTTTAATCCATTGCTTTATATCATCATCAAATTTATCAATTTCCATATCAGTTAAAGTTTGTTGATGCATTACTTTGTGTAAAGTCTATAAAATTCATACCAAAGATATTCTACTTCTCTATTCAAATTAAAATTTGATATTTGAAAATTTTGTAGTACTTTTAAGTTTGTTAGAACCCATCAGAGAAGTCAATATTCATGGGCTTGAATTAGTTATAGAAAAAAAGTCAAAATGTACACCAATTCAATTCATCTTAGCAATTATTAATTGATTTATTGTTTTTGCAAATTTTTTTCAATTAGTTGAAAGTTTATAAAAAGCACATTGCAATAAAATATCTGATATGCATAATATAGTATGCATTCATCAGGAATCTAATTGTCTTGATTAATAGTATTAAAAAGCATTAAATATTTATGCTCTATTTGTTAATAACTAGGAAAATGCGTAGCATTGTTAGATCCGGAGCATATCATATGATGATCATCTCATTACACAAATGCGTGAATATGCATATTTTGTTACACTAAATTAACAAATTTGAACATGCGTGCAGACAGACAAAATTTCCAAATTATGTTCTAATATGATCTTCATAATGTTTATACTAATGGATCAAAAAGTAACTTTTTGAGGGCTAAGTGCATCAAAGATATAATTTTTGTATCACTTAATTCATATAAATTGAGAATCCTCCACTACGCTCCAGATCAATAAATTAATTGGCTTAAATAAGTTAACTACATAATGCTGCATACAGTATTGTATACCATATACAGCACTATATATTATATATAATAATATTAAACCAATTATTACTACGTGTATTAAAACAATTATTCCCATATTAGTACATTTACTTTAATTGAGTTTGCTGCTTTAAGTCCTAATACAAGTGCTGAAAATTTCCAATCTTCTGATAAAAAATTCCACAGGCCATATAGTTCCTAAATTATTAATAAATCTAGTATTTTTCAATTCTTTAAGCTCTTGGGTGAATTTTTGATAAACACAATTTAATAAATCCCAATTTTCTTTGCCAATATATAGACAAATGCTTTAAAATAAAAACTAAATTAAATTAGATAATAGAAATAATAATAATAATAATAATAAATAATTTTTTACCTATATACATTTCACCTTCATTTAAAATACTAACTGCAAGTATTACATGACTTTGCTTCCTACCAAAATTTTGACTATTTCCACTAATTTTTAAATTAATTTTATCACCAAAGCATAGAGCAACTGGATTTGATGTTGTTAAAGCTAGACCAAAACTGTTAATAAAAATTTAACTGACTGGTAAACTGCATTTTCAATTTTATAATTGTTCAAATCTACATCTATTTAGTTACATTTTCTGTAATATTTTCTTTAAACTCCAATATTTGATCAATATTAAATAGAACTATTAGTAAATGTTGTTTTATTTGATTACTAATCTTTTTATAATGTTTTTTAAGTAAATATTTTTGAACAAAATTTGAATCTACAGCTACCAATTTTTGATATCCATTATGAAAAATTAATATTTCATCACATATATATACAAAGGAACTACAGTATAATATTGTTTTTTATTTTTATGCTGATAATCAAGAGTTGTATTTTGATTCACAATCTTAGGCTTTGCAAATTCAAGCTTTACTATATTAGCATCTGATAAATTAACAAATTGATGATTATAAAAAAGCTTTGTTGTTTGAATCTCAAAATCTTAATTTATAGCTTTATGATTTTTAATAATTTTTTTAAATATTTTATCTTTTTGATTTTGTTGCAAATATTCAATATTTGAAATTAAATTTAAAAAATATTGTTTAGAAATACAAATTTTATCATCTAAAATAATAATAACCCATTTTAATTCAGAAGAATTTTTTTTGTTTTTGTATATATTGAAAAGTTCTATTAATTTTAGAATAATTAGGATTATTTTTATAATAAGAAAATAATAATAATCACATAATTGATATTGATTTAGTATAAAATAAGAATATTCCAATATAGATAAAGCTCCACTATTTTGAGCTTTTTCTAAAGCCAATTTAGTAAATTTATAAAATTTTGAAATACTATATTGACAATTTTTAATTGCACATGGACCAAATTTTTTTTAGTAGCACAGTTATAAAAACTAATTAAATTTTAAAATTTTAAAAATTAAAAACTTATAATAAACATAATTGAATCAACTCTTTCCAACAATAACTTGTACCAACAAAAATCAAAAATCTTTTATTATAAAATTTTAACAAAAAAACTGTAGCTAAGAAGCAGTGATACTGGGAACTATAAGACAGTACTTGTCATTTAGAGGTAGAGCTCATAGACTACCTGCTGACTGGCCTAGAGTTTATCACTTACTGTGGGAATGGCACTTGTCATTTAGAGGTAAAGTTCATAAACTACCTGCTGAAATTTAGAGTTTATCAATTACCGAAGAAGAAAGTACCAGCCCACTCCTAAAGGAGTTTAGTTGGGTGATGTTACGATTTTACAAAGAAGGACATCTCTCTCTAAAAAGACTACAAGTGAAAATTTTGGTGTAGAGGACTTTTGTGAAATTTTAAAAAGTGGGCTTTTCGGCGTACCCCTCCAAAAAATCAGCAGTATTTACTCTGTCCAAATTGGGAAGGCACTGACCATATTTGAATATTCTCAAATATTTTTTTTCTTTTCTTTTTTTTCTGTTTTTTTTTCTTTTCTTTTTTCTTCTTTCTATAAATATATATGTCATACCATTGACTTTTTTTTCGCTTTTTTCATCTTGTCTATTTGATTTTGGTTTTTCATTTAGGTTTTGAGTATTTCCATTTTTTTTACTTGCCCATTTTTTTCTCATTACTTCCCCTTATACTCTTTTATATATGTTTTGTTCTCTTTTAGTTTTTCTTTTATTGTTAGTTAACATCTCTACTGGATCTAGGTAGAAGAAGTTTGAAAGAAAAGTAGGTAGTTATGACAGGACCCTGAACAATGCAAATCAATGTTATTTATGCATTATCCACTTTTCTGCAATTCTGATTGGTCCAAATTAGGTTCAACCAATCAGAATTGCAGATTTTTTTAAATTTTGGATAAATTTTATAAAAATCTTATATTAAATCTAATATAATCTCTATATATATTGTTCGGGGTCCTGTTATGACTGGCTGTAGATCCAAGCTGTTGATCTAGTAATTGGAGGTAATAAATACCCAGTATTAGTAAGGTGAAATCTACTCTAGCAGGTCTCGGATAAGTGCCTATGGTAACCAGCGTTTAAAATTCAATGTTCTCATGGTTCTCAATGAACATTTGAGTTTTTTTTAAGAACATTAATATTTAAAAATTGTTCTCTTATTTAGAACATTTTGTCCTTTTGAAATGTTCTCAATGAGAACATTTATAAAATTTTTATATTCCAAATTTACTATTGAGAACATAAATTATATAAATTTGATAATATGGTTTGATTGTAACAAATTCTGTGTAAAATATATATATGTACATATATATGCATATACATATATACTTTGTATAGCACTTTGTTTAAAAGTGTACAATATGGATAACAAATAAATATTTAAGAAATAGCCTTTAAAAATTTTTAATATAAAACCACACAGTGTGTTTTTTATATAGAAGATATCAATATTATATAAACTTAATATATAGATGGTCTGGATCAAATGATATACTAATACTAAACAAGTAAAAATGACACAAGTATTTGTTAGTATGAAGTTTAAATAGTTAAATAAAAAAGTAAATAGATCCTAATTTATTATATTAACTAATAGTAGCATTAGTAAAATATTATAAAAAGGCTTGTTTCATTATAAACAAATATGAAAAGCACTAAAGTTTTAACAAAATTGAATTATATAATATATTGCATTACATTAAAAAAATATAAAGAACTATATATAAAGTTTAAAAAATTATTAATAGATAAGCACAAACTTAGTATGTAAATTGTAAGTATAGAATATGAACATTCTTTAAAAATTAATGTTCAATATATTTAATATATAATGAATACTAAAAAGTTTTTGAGAACAATAAAATTTTAATTTATGCTCTTTTGAGAACATAACTTTAGATTTGAATTTTAAACACTGATAGTAACTGGACGAACTGTGTTTTAATTGTAAGGCTTGAAAAGCTAGTAGTGAATAGATATTTGCATATGTAGTTCGCTGCTATATAATAAAATATAATATGACCACCAGGTTAATTAACAAAAAAAAAAAAAACTTATAATAGAAAAAATAAAATATAGGTTATATTTATAATTTTTATTGTAATACAAAATACAATTAAAACTAAATAAAGTTTAGCTATTATTATACAAATTATCATATTTATTTATTAACTAATTTTGTCAAAATACATCTTTATTACAGTTGGCCCTCTCAGAACCTATCCTGTCAAAACTGATAACCTGCCAAAATTGGTTAAAAATCAATCCACCATACCCATTATATAAATAATAACTGATAACTTGCCATTTCTGATATCTGATAGCCTTTATATATAAATTTCTGATTTTTGAATAGAGTCACCTGGCATATATCCAATCAAATTGCATAAAATTGATATAGATGGTTCGTTCACAACAAAAATGTGATCAGAATATTGATTTTAGGATTTTTTCGTCCATAATGTAATGTGATTAAACAGTTCACAGTTCGAGGTTAGAAGTAATTCTGTTTTCTGCTCCAATTAGGCCTTAGAAATTGTTCAATCTTGCAATTTTGATTGGTCGATGCATGTCTGCATTTCATATGATATTGTCAAATCAAATTACCTTATAAAACTAATACTAAACCCGTCCACCATGCATACTGGTTCTGAGAGGACTAACTGTATTACTTTAAATATAAAATTATAAACAATAATACTCTGTAGAAGACCTCTATTAAAAAATATTTGCTTGAACGTTATAAAGGTCACAGAAACTAAAAAACTTTTCAAAAATATAACTACTGTGAAAAGAACTTTGTGTATTTAGTCACTCAATTAAAGAATTATTTATAGATGCAAAAAGCTTTGAATTTTTCAAATAAATTTCTTTTTGTAGTTGTCCAGGTTCTTTTTGTTATAGTTTTTTTTGGCTATAGCAGAATGTTGCTTCTAATTTAGGGTTTATTCATAATAAACATCATGCATATCTAGATAATAAACAGGTAAAAAACTTTTGCTAACTTTGAGTTGCTATATATATTTTTTATAAGTACTCAACAGTTATTTGCGATTTTAATATTAACTATTTTTACAATAATTGTTTACAAATAAAGCTAGTCTAAGTTAGTTATTCTTAGTTAAGATTTAGTTTTTAATATACAAATTATGTATAAGTAATGCTAATTTTGAATATGTTGTGCCACAGATGCTTTCTTGTGTCGGATCTAATCTGACGCGCATCAAATGCTAGTTTTCAGATAATGTGCATCACCTGTTGATCTGTCATATAAGGTGCATTAGATTTAATTTGAGGCACATAAATTGTAATCTGACACAAACTTAAATTACAATAAAACTGTATCCACTTATTTGTGCAGGTAATACAAACTCCTGAAAAGGAAATAGCCAATCGTAGAGTGCAAATTTTGACAATAAATCCAAACATGCAAAAAGAAAGAAAAAAGCGAAAATATGCAAAAACTAACGTTTAAATTGATCTTGGTGCATTACTTAAAAATGCCAAAAATGAAATTTTACATATAATAAACATCATTCCAACTCTATAGTCTCCAATGTTAAGGCCCTAGCCCTAAACAAAATCAGATTTTGTATTACCTGCGCAAATAAATAGAAATAAAAATAAAACCTTGCAATTTCAAATTTATTATTGCAGTTTGCATAATTTTGTGACCCCTATAATTAATTTTTTATATTTAAATAATTGTAATTGTGATCGTGATTGCCAATTTATCAAGAGTGTCAAGCTCAATTTTTGATAAATTGGCTTTAGCAATTGCAATTGCAATCACAATCATTTAATCATAAAAAAATTAATCATAAAGATTACAAAATTATGCAACCCGCAATAAACAAATAATAACTAATCAAAAACTTGCGAATTTAATATTTAAAGTATTAAATACATGCAAAAAAGAAATTTGTTTTATGCAATTCTATATACTGTATTAATCTCAGGACAAGTGGTGGTTCCGAGTGTTTTCAAGTTTACCTAAAGCGTAGCATATGCTAATTATACCAAATTTACACCCAAGTCGGTACTGATCTTTACCAGTTTTTTTCAAAACCTTACAGGGGAGAGTAGGGCGATAAATACCAAATTGATTAATCTTTGGGATATTTACTCTTACAAAATCACTGACTTGAATATTAATAAGCTTTCTTTTTTTTAACAGTTGTTGTGTCATTTTGTTAGTATATGCATGAAGGTTGTGTATACAGATTCTTATAGAATATCATGATGATTAGAATTCAAATAACTGTTAATAGCATCAGCAAGAACTAGAATGTAATAAATTAGTATTGTATTCTGATCAATAACAATTATTAGATAAAATAAATAAAATATTAAACCTACCATGGCTATTAGACAATGGCTTTTGATGACCAACACAATTATCAAATAAAGGTTCAGAAGAACCAACATAATCAGTAGGCAAAAGCACTAGACCAGCGATAATACAGTGTGAAAGCACTTGATTACAACTTTGATTACCAGGTGAAGGTACTTGGTTACAACATTGATTACCAGGCGAAGGTACCTGATTGTAACTTTGATTACCAGGTGAAGGTACTTGATTATAACTTTGATTACCAGGTGAAGACACTTGAACATAGCCTTGATTACCGGTATTAGATAATAGTATTGAATTTTTAAATAATAGATACAGACAAAATATTATTGTACAAAGAACCACTATTTGCTTACTAGATAAAGATACTTCTTGATTATTACCAGGCAAAGGTACTTATCATAATTTTGATTACCAGGCAAAAACACTTGATTGTAACTTTGATTACCAGACAAAAAAATTGAGTACAGCCTTGATTTCAGATAATTATATTGAATTTTTAGATAAAGACACAGGCAAAAACATTATTGTAAAAGACCAACTATTTGCTTACCAGATGAAGATACATGACCACAACCTTGATTATTATTAGACAAAAGCACTTGATTGAAACTTTGATTGCCAGAAATGACACTTTATTATAATGTTGATTACTGGACAAAGACACTTGACCACAACTTTGATTATTGCTGGCGAAGGTACTTGATTGTAATTTTGGTTACTATGCGAAAAACTTGAGCACAGTCTTAATTATTAGAATGATAGTATTGAATTTTTAGATAAAAACAGACAAAAAGCATTATTGCACGAAAAACCAATTATTTTAAAATATTTGACCACAACCTTGATTATTGCCAAGGTAAAGATACTTGGTTGAAACTTTGATTAACAGGCAAAAAAACTTGATCGAACCTTGATTAGGCCATACAAAATTTTATACTTGGTTTTCATATCATGGACTGTGATCAGTGACGCGGGCGCGCGGCTTTTTTTTTTATAATAAAAAATTTTTTTTCTATTAATGCTTATTATTGTACGGGTCTTATGTGACATCCCGTGCTTTGATTGGCTCGTCAACGAAGTGATGGAGCCAACATTATTACGAGATCGAAAAATGACATCTTGGTACTTGGATTTGTAAGCATAGCATGATATCATGTTTAATCATGTGAAAGCTGGTATATATGGGAAAATTTTGCATTAAGGAGATTTCATCTTTGGTTATGCTATCGCCCGTCTTATGATATTAGGCTGCCTTCATGGTCCCACCTATCCCACCCAAAAAGTTAGAATGGTACTATCTGAATTAGCAGTAACCATACCCTGCTTAGTAAAATCATGGCTTAGTGTAGTGACCGTCCGATCAACAGTTAATATAGGCACCACGGCTGCGTTGCGTTGTAGTGCAAGAAACTTAATTGCAGTTCAATGACTGTACGAATTAGAGTTTGCTTAGTAGGATCATAGCTCAGTGATTGAAAACAGTGCAAAGACCACTCGATTAATGACTTAAGTATACTGATGGTATAGGTAGTTGTAAGGCGCGTAGCACTGCAAGGACCATAAAGTCTGGCATTAATAGATGTAAGGTTCTACAGCTACATAGAGTGCAGGGATCTAATTTGCAGCTCAATGATTATTTGATATGTAGTGCCTGGTTAATGTTTTAACTTTGGTATCTTATACCGTTAAGCATTAATGGATATAAGGCTCCGTAGAGTGCAAGGACCTTAATTGCAGCTCATTGACTATGAATTAGAAATTGTCTAGCATGATCGTGCTCAGTGACTAAAAGCAGTGTACTGACCACTCGATCAATGGCTTAAGCACGTATGCCGATGGACATAGATAGATGTAAGGCTCTACAGCTACATAGAGTGCAAGGACCTAATTTGCAGCTCAATGATTAATTATTTGATATGTAGTGCCTGATCAATGTTTTAACTTTTGTATCTTATGCCGTTAAGCATTAATGGAGGACCTTAATTGCAGCTCATTGACTATGAATTAGAGTTTGCCAAGCATGGTCGTGCTCAGTGACTAAAAGCAGTGCACTGACCACTCGACGCATAGCAGCAGTGTTGGCACTTGGTATATGTCCAATATTTTTTAAAAAATTTGGACTATGTCCAAACCTATATGTCCATGTCCATAAATTACTATGTCCATATTTGTCCATATTATTTTTATTAAGTCCAAATGTCCATATTGCCCAACACTGCATAGCAGTGTAAGAATAGATGACGTAGAGTCTGTTTAGTAATTTACTATGATCGTGGCTCCGTGACTGAAAGCAGCTCAATGACTACGATCAATGGCTTAAACATATGATGCTGATGGGCATTGATAGGTGTAAGGCTCTACGGCTGCATAGCAGTGCAAGGACCTTAATGAATATATGACGTAGAGTTCGCTTAATGTACAGTATCTTATGCCGATAGGCGTTAATAGATGTAAGGCTCCACGGCTACATAGTAGTGCAAGGACCTTAATTTCAGCTCAATAACTACATTAATTAGAGATTGCTTAGTATGATCATAGCTCAGTGACTGAAAGCAGCTCAATGATCACCCGATCAATAACTTAAGCATATGATGCCGGTGGTGTAGGGCTCTATGGCTGCATAGCAGTGCAAGAACCTTAATGAATATATACATAAAGCTGCTTAGTATGTGACTACCGATTAAGGTTTAATTTAGGTAAGTATCTTATGCCAATGTGCATTAATAGATATAAGGCTCTACGACTGCTCAGAAGTGCAAGGACCTTATTTGCAACCCAGTAACTATATGATAAATTTTACTTTATGACTGTGTTCCAGTAACTAATGACCACTTGATTAATGGTTAACTTGTATAAGCAATTTTTGCCATTAGTAAGGTTCCACGGCTGCGCTGCAGTGTAAGGTTAATATGGTTAAACGATTAAACTGAGTCTGCTTTATGACTTTTTGTGACGTTGCAATGGAATGAGTTTTTCCCAGACAAAATAACATGATTTTAGCTGGTTCAAAATTTGTCTGGTTTTTTCATCCCGCCCCACCCAACCCATCAGATGTTCCTAAAATTATTTAGTATATGTGGCCTGTTAAGATATGGTTACAAGCAATAATTTGTTTATACAAGAGCAGACAGAAAGAAGCAAACATAATGTTACAATCCTCTTGGAAGTACTATGTGGTGGCGATCCCAATTCCCACATGTTTTTCCTTTGCAATAAAGATTCGATCACGCAGTAATAATTTTAATTTGCTTATTGCACGGGATTACTACGTCAGACACCGTGCAATAACTATAATATATTTCATTAATAATATGGGTAAAGGTGGTATTGTACTTCTAATTGTACTTCTAATAAAGATCGTAATAACAAAAAGATAGAATTAATTATTTTTTTATTTTTTAAAGAAACTTATTCACATTAAATTTGATCTTTGTAAATTAGCAAATCATGCGAATGTTATCCTATGATTATATGCTTTGTTAGATGATTATCGAATGGAGAATCTTTATTGGTTGACTATATTAAAAAAAAAAATTTTCCAACCCTCACTTTGTTGACGCGGGCGGGATATGAAAACCATTATATAAATTTATATAGCCTTATTGGGTGAAAATACTAAATTACAACCTTGATTATAGAATAATAGTATTAATTTTAAAATAAAAAAAAAAGACAGAAAACATTATCCAACCAACACAAATAATCATGAAAAAAATTTTTTTGTTATTTTTTCACAAAATAATCATGTTTACTTAAATCAAAACTAAGCTGCCAAATCATAATCATAAATTGCTAAATAATAGCAATTTTTAAATAATGGTAACAGGCAAATGATTGGCTAACACATGCTGCTTTGCAGCATGTGTTTATTTGCCTGATTGAATAAAATGGCCAATGATGTATACTTATTGTGCAAAGGACAACTATTTGCTTACTACTTGAAGATACTTGATGGCATTGATTATTACTGAGCAAAAACACTTGATTGAACCTTTAATTTCTGGATGAAAAAACTTGATCACAATCTTGATTTTTGGATAAAAACACTTGACCGCAACTTTGATTATTAGATAATAGTATTGAATTGCCAAACAAAAAACATTATTATGCGAAGGACTAACCATTGCTTATTGGGCAAAGATCAATAAAGATTATTACTAGCCAAAGATAATTAATTACAATTTTGATTACTAGGTGAAATTACTTGATAATCATTACTGGGTAAAGGCACTTGATTACATCTTTGATTACCGAGCAAAAATGCTATAATTATTGAATAATATATATATATTTTTTTTTATTTTTTTTTTAAAAAGAGAGGTCTGTCCTCTGTTCCATTTATTAATGAAAATATAAAAAAATACAAATTTTGTAATGATACATTTCATAAAGGGGAAGGGAGGATAAAGCTAATTTACTTTAGACCTAATCTTTACCAGATCGGTCAAAGACATCCGGATTATGTATTAATTAAGTTAGGTGATACGTTATTGTAAATGAATAATTGTGTCCAGTTATTGAAATTTAGTGCTTCAGTAGTGGGTGTAGTCATGTTTCTTGGGTGGAGTTGTTGGGAATGGTAGTTGTTGGGGTAAGTTTGTTGATTTCTGTTCGATTTTTGATCCAGATTTTCTTGTATATTTTCTTGATGATGGTATAGTGGAAATGTGGTGTGATGCATATGGATTTGGTTTGGTTGGCTGTAGGGAATAGTGTGGATGAGGTTATTGCTGCTAATGGAATGTTGTTAGTAATATGTGTTTTGATAAAGTTTTGTATGTAGTTTTCTTTGTGTTGGAGGGGAACGTCTTCTTTGGTTGAAGTTTTAATTAAAGCTGTATGTAATAAATTTTCGAGTGTGGTTGTATTTTTGGGACAGGTTAGCCAATGGATTGTATCATCAATTGATTGGAGACATAGCGGACATCCATAGTTTGGATATATGTCTGGGTTTCTGTTGTGGAGCGTTTGTAAGGTAGGTAGTTCGTGAGTTAATGTTTTCACTTTGAAGGCTTTTATTCTTTCTTCTTTGGGGTTGGTTGATCTTGCTAGGGGTCTACTGTGTATGTTGAGGCTATTGTATGTGAGTTTCCAATTAATGTTGTTCTTTTTGTGCCATTGGTGTATTCTTGTTTGTGATAGCCATCGGTTTATTGATTTTGCTTTGTATGTGGTTTTTAGAAGTAGTTGTGGTATAAATAGTTGGTCCAGTTGGTGGTATTGTATAGGAAAGGAGTTTGTTATGAATTTTGATGGATAAAATTCGGTTGTGAATGTTATTGTGGGTTCTGTTGATATAGCTAGGTGTTCTTCTATGATGCAGTTGTGTCTGATGTTCTTTAGTTGATAGATTGAGTAGAGGCTTAGATTGTGGTGTAGTAGGTTTCCTTTTAGGATATGTTCTTTTAGATGATTGGGTGTTGTTGATATGAGTTGAATTAGATCTTTTATTTTTGTAGTACTCATTGTGATGGTGGTTGTTGCTTTTGTTGGGAGTATTGTCCATATAAATATGAGTACGGTGATTATGAGTTTCTGTTGGGAAGGCCATGTTGTATTGTTGAGGTTAATAGTTTTTGCTGGGGAGCCGTAGGTGATAGGTGATAGTGTGTTGGGTTTGTATTATGTGGGAGAAGGATTTTGATGTTGGTTTCTTTGTTTGTATTTTGATTGTTATAGTATGATTCCCATAGGAATTGTTCTATTTGTGTGAAGGCTACACAGTACTTTTTTGTTATGTAGTGCTTTCCTGGGATGTATTCTTGATTAAAGGTCTTTTTTGGTTGTGGTTGTCTTATTTTGTTTACTTCTATGAAGTCAGTTATCTGTCCGTGCCATTTCCTGTTGTTATCGACTTTGATGCTATAGGTCGATGAGATATTCCTACGTATATGGCAGTTTGTTGTGTTGGTTATTCTTGATGTCAGGTCACAATTTTTGCAGGGTAGAAGATGGTTGTTCTGTTCGTTTAGGATAAAGTGATGTATTTTTGCCATTTCATTCTTTATACTTGAAATTCTACCGAATTCCATGTCTTGTGTTATTATCCATTTGGATGCAGTTGGTTGCCATTTTTTCCATATTGAGGGGTTAGGTGTGTGAAGTGTTAGTGATGGGTTTGATGTATCTCTTATTAATTCTAATATTTCTTCGAACCATCACGGTTTCCTTCCGCGAGGGATTTTCTGAATATTGTGGTAAAAAGTGGTCCAGTCGAGTAGTTGGGTGTTATTAAAGTTCGTGAATTGTTCGATATAGGTAACGTCATGTTTGTTGAGGTAATGTTTAAGTATATTTTGACAGTTTGAGTGTATGAGTATTGTGTTAATAGGGGTTCCGATTTCATGATGGGGGATGGGCCATTCGTTATTAATTCTTGTAAGTTGAATGTCTTCATTATGAAGTTGTAGTATCATCTGTGCTGTAGTTGTTGATGCTTCTTTTAGTGGAAATGATGGTTTGTGTTTAAGGATGGATTCATTGGTGTTTGCCGCTAGTTGGAGTTGTTGGAGCCAGATTTTTAGTGTTTGTTTGTCAAATGAAGGTGAATTTAATATTTTTATTAGGATATTAATGTGTTGGGTTGTTTGTGTGTGTGATATGCAGTTTAGTCCATATATGTGTGGATAATATAGTGTTGATGAAGGGACTTCTTTAGCGAGTTGTGCTTTGTGTCTCACTACTGTTGCTAGCTGTGAGTCCAGTTGTTTAGTTTTAGACGGTGGTAGGTAAGTAGATTGTATTCTGTACACTATCCTTGTCATTATGACAGAGTTGATTATGTAAATTGCTTGTTTCACTGTGATTTTTGTGATGCGAAGCCTTTTAATTGCAAGTTTGGCTTCGTGTAGGATTTTCTAATGGATGTTGTTATTGCTTTTTCTCTTGTGAACCATGCTCCTAAGTAGCGGAAGGGTTCATTTTGGTCTATATTACTTATGGTGTGGTTTTGAAAACTTATTTGTTTGTCGTGTAAATTTTTGGAATTATGTGCTAAGACGGATTTATTAGGGTTGACTCTGATGTTTGCCATTTCGTAAAAGGAAGTAGCGATCTTTAGTATATCTTCCATTTCTGATCTTTTGGACGCTACCCATGCTGTGTCATCCATAAAAGCTATGACTGATGTATTGTGTGTAATTGTGGTGTTTTTGTAGGGGATTGATGTAGTCATTTGATATCCTTTAAAATGTGTTGTGATTCGGTGTATGAGAGGATCGTAGTATATTCTCCAAAGGATAGGGAATAATGTTTCCCCTTGATCGATACCGTCTTCTACTGTGTACTTTTTAGTTTTTCCAATTGTTGTTATGACTTGATTACTTCAGTTGGTGAATATGTTGATTATAAGGTCAGTTATTTGGGAAGGAATATGGAGGGGGTTGAGGGCGTGTCGTAGTAGGAGAATGTGTACAGTATCGTAGGCTTTCGACATGTCCTGGAGTAGAATCCAGAATTCACGGTTGTATGTGTGGGCGTCTTCCTTTATGTGATTTAATTGTTGGATTGGGATCATGGTTGATGAGAAGGGGAGGGCTATATTGTTTTGAGGGGCTAATATGTCAAGTTTTAGTAAAATATTCGAGAGTCTTTCTGTTAGTATCTTTGTTAGTATTTTTCTGGTATAGTCAATTAACGTTATAGGTCGAGTTGAGGTAAGGTCGCCGTTGTATTGTAGTTTTTTCGATATGGGCCAAACAAGGCCATCGCGCTACTTTTGGAGAATTGTTTTGAATTGTAAACAGGTGTTGAAAATTTTTGTTAATAATTCGTGTGCGACAGGTGGTAGTTTTTTAAGTATTTCGTTGGAGATGGTAGAGGGGCCGGTTGCTTTTTTGAGTGGTGCTTTATTTATTGTTTCAACTACTTCTTGTAATGTTATGTTTTGGGTAATATTATTGAACATATTTTTATTTACATTCGGGATTGGTTCATAAAATTGTTTCCACTCCTGCTATAGCGCTTTGTTTAGTGGGTTGAATTTTGTTCAGTTTTTGAAGCGTTGTAGTATTGCTTCTTTAATTTGATCTGGTTCCGTGATTACTTCGGTTGGGGTTACTATATTGTTATATATTACGCTGTCAGTATGTCTCCCAAGTATGCTATTGATCATCTTTGTAGTGTTGTCTGTAAAATTCTTGTATCATTTTTCTATGAATGAGTTAATTGTATTTCGCTTTTGTTGTTGATTTTCTATGTTTCTGGCTTTATGTAGAATGGTTTGTATAGACGTGAGTTGTTGTAAGATTAGGCTAATATTGGGTGCGTATAAGTCAGATACTTGTAGGATAGGTGTTTCTAGGTTTGTAAGTTTGTGAATGGTTTGTAGGTTGTTGTTTATGATAGTTATTGTGTTCAGGGGTGTGGTTGTTGTGTTTGGTGTCTTTATTATTGTTATTGTTTTATTAATCAATGTTAAACTTTTGTGTAGTTGGGTAGCTTTGAAAGAGTGACTGTGGAAAGTATGGGTTTGGTGTGAGTATATGGGATATATTTGTTTACAGTCGATCTTAGTATATTGTCCCAAGTGTTCCAATGTTTATTAAGTTGCGCTTCGTCGATAATTTTCGTAAGGGCAGTGTCATTAATCACCTGATTATTTTTTATCAGAGGCCTACCCCCTCCCTCTTTCTTAATATATAAATATTCAGGTTCTTATATATAATTTTAACTTTTTTTACCCCCCTCCCCCCTAAAAAATCACCTGATTTTTGTTACTCCCCTAATTGTAAGTTGAATTCGTCGAGTTTTCTTTTAATTTCATCATCAAAGTCTATCCATCCGTCATCTGTTACTCTGTCATAAAGATAAATTTTCCTACTGCTTCTTTTTGGTCGTTGTAATGTGCGATTTATTCCGGTATTCCATTCTGTTGTTAAAATCTTGTGATCGCTATTGGTAATTTCATTAGCACTGATCAATATAGGAGAGGTAAAGTTTAGTAATATTGTATAGCTTGTCCAGATATCGTCAATTTGGCTTTTTGTGTCTTGTCTGGACCATTTGTGTTCTTCGATATCGTGAAAGTCGAGTAAGCTAGTTTGGCCGCTTTCTAGTAATTTCGTGAAGAAGTGATTTGTCAGGAGTTTCTTATTGTTGATGTTATTATTGAAGTCATCGAGTACGATTAAATTGAGTTGTCGGGAGGCCGCCTCTTGAGTCCAGTTTGTTATCCCTTAGTTTGTACTACTTCGCTGGCAAATTTGCCTGTATAATTACTATAAATATACCTCTGATCTATTTTTTTAATCATTTAAAATATTTAAATAAAATTTGGTATTATAATTTTTAATAACAAGGATTATATTTTTGAATTATTTAAATTTATATTATAAGACAAAAAGTTTATGTTGCTTATAAGCTAAAAATATTAAATTTTAAAGAAATTTTTTAACCAAAAAAATATTTTACAATATCTTGGCGAATTCTTTAAATATTAGTTTTAAAAGTATAGTTTCTAATACAATATTGTAGTTTATATAAAGGATGACAACTTTCATTATTTGACTTTATATGATTTACTTGTAAAAATTAAAACTTGTATTAGAAGTGAAATTTTTTTTTATAGACGAGAACATATAAAATTTGAGAAAACCTAAAGAAAAAATTCTATAGTAAAAGTTCCAAAACAAAAACTTTAAACTTTTATTACACCAAAGTTTTTTAATAATTTTAAAAAAAATTTATAATAAAGTTGATAAAACAGAACTAATATTATTATTTTGACTTAGAAAGTATATAGCTAAAATTAATATTTAAGGTTTTATTTAAAAATTTAAAATTTTTGCAGGCAAATATGCCTGCATAACAAATTAAGGGATAGTTTTTGTAGCTATTTTTGAGTGTTTGGTGACAGTTGAGGGTAGGTAAACCGAGATTATTCTTGTCTTTGTATTTTGTGGGAGATAAAGATCGACCAAGACTACTATTCCGGGGACTTTCTTTATGTTATGGATGAAAGGTTGTAGTTCGGGATATAATGCGATTGCTGTTCCTATACTGGCTTCTCTCGTAATAGCTGTTTCTTTGTCGCAGTTTGCTGTATATATTTTGTATAGTGGGTTAGTAAGAGAAAGTGGAGGGGTAGTTGATTCTGGCCATTTGGTCTCTGTCATAGATATTATATGAGCTTTTTGATCATTGCAATATTCGAGCTATTTTTGGAATTTAAGATTATTCCCTAATCCTTGGACGTTATGGGTAATTATTTTTAGAGGTTGGAGGAGATTTAAAGGAAAGTGGGAGGGGAGATTATTGTTGTCAGAGGTATTTTGGTTGGGTGTTTGTGAGGGTTGTCTGTTCCCAGTATTGGGATTTCTATCGTTATTTCTGCTCATGATTTGTTTGGGTATCTTTCTCTTTCTTTTTGAATAAGTCCTATTCAGGGTCTGGTAGGTTGGGTAATGCGTTTAGATAGGGTGGTATTAGAGTTGAGTTGAAGAGTTCTTGGAAGATTGTAATTGCTTTTTTCACCTTGTCGTATTCTCAGATGGGGAAGAGGTGTGTTTCTTCAGGAATGTGTATTTTGGCGTATTGGAGAAAATCGTTAAGTGTGGTGGGTATTTTGGTTTGTTTATTAAAGGTGTTTTCAAACGGGACGTTGATCCATTCGTCAGGTATTCTATGGAAGTAATAATGTTGTCTTAGTAGTTTGACGGTATCAAGTAGAACTACTTGACTCCGAATTGGGACTGTTAGGTTGACCAGTAGGACGTTATTTGGGTCAGTGGGTAGGGTTGGTTTGTCAGATGGGTTAACCATCATGTAGTTATCTGGCATTGAAATAGGAATGATATATTTATTTTTGATTTCAGATAGGAAGTGTTTAGCCATTTCTTTGTCTTGAATTGGGAATTCATAACGTAGTTGGGTTGCAACTTTTGTGGGATCAGTTGGTAATCTGAGTTTAGGTACGATAAAGTCATTCGGTATGCACTTAAATTTGTAGTATGTTCTTAGAATTTCAACGTGACATTTGAAGTCTTCTGTGTCATTGGGTCTGAATAGAAAAAGATTACGAATTTGGTGGTCAAGTTCTTGGGGAGTAGATGGAAGTGGAGGTTTGGCAGGTGGTAGGTCGAAATAGCTGTCTGGCATTCTCTTGAAGGTGTAGTATTGTTTTAGGATACTACGATAATTGCTTAATTCGGAGAGTTGACACTCGAGTTTAATTGGAAAGTAATGTTTGATAGCTGGGTTTAGGTCTTTTGGATTGGATGGGAGAGGTATCAACATTCTGTAGAAATATCTGTTCAGAAGTGAATCAAAGGTATAAATCCTTCTCAGGGCTGCGACTATTGCGCGAGTCTTGGTGCGATTTTCTATGGGGAGGCGGAAAGGTAGCATTTCTTTAACCCTGGTAGGTATATTTTCTGGGTCAGCGGGGAGTGGTTTCTTTTGTTCATCGATAACTGTACGAATGATTTGTCACATTTTTTCGAAGGTTAGTGCACAACTGATATGGGCGAAGCCAATTGCGTAGAAGATTGCTCTTGTGTTTTTATGATAGTTCTTCTTGATCATATCGAGTTTGTAATATAGTCAATTGTGATTTGTCATTTGAGTTTGTCATAGATTTGATCTCTATTGTGTTTATTTGTATAGGGTACGTTATGTATGTTTTTATATCTTTCTAAGGCTTTATAAAAAAGGGCCATGAAAGCAGTCTAATGTGCTAGTTCGTTTGCTTTAGTTCTTGAGAAGGTGCGGAAAAATGCTGTGTCATAGTGTTTGAATTTAGCTTTAATAGGTTCTGGGATAGGTTTATTTGTTGGTATAACTTTGAATTTGTAGTTGATGAAAGTTGCGAATTTTTCTTCAGAGGTAAAGCAGTCGATGATAGCATCGTTATGCCATAGTGTGAAGTCAAAGGGTTTGTTTTGCCTTTGTCGTAGTTTGGTGGTTATATGGTCAGTCCAAAGCTTGATTTGACGTGACTGTGCTTCAGTCAAAGGCTGGCGGTTTTGTCCTTTGAGTGCTTGACTATAAGTTCTATGGGAGCATGTAGCATGAGAAGAGGCCATGGTTTTGTTGGAGCATACGTTAGAGATATTTTGGTCAGTTGGATCGTCCGTTTGAGGGTCCGGTAGGTCAGAGGGTTCGTGTGAGGTCGTTGTTGATTCTTCTTTATCGGAGCTGGTAGCAACCGTGGGAGTGTCGATTTCTATTTGTGTTGATCTTCCTGTGGGTAAGTTGTTTTGATCGTCTTTTTGGAGGAGCGTGGGAATTTCTGTATCCATTTGTGCATTGTTTTCGCCAGTTTGGGAAGTTGGATTAACGTGGGGAACCTGTGTGAGAATTTGGGGATCGATGTGCATTGTTGTTGTTGTGATGGTTGGATCATGTGATACTGTGTTTGTTGATGTGTTTTGGTCCGATGATGTAATCGATGGATTTGATGGGATAAGCTGAAATTGCCACAATTGAGTGATTTTGAGAGAGTAGTGCTGGCGACAGAGGACGAAGGTTGGTTTGTTGTTTTGGTTCTTTTAGCTGGGTGACTCTTGGGAGCATTAGAAGATTCTTGGACACTGGTGTGAATGTTTTCGAGGGATTGTTGTTGAATGTCTTCCATAAGTTGTGGTTGTTGATTGGAAGTCATTGCTAGAAGGTTGGAGAACACACAGGCATTAGGAAGAGGCTATTTCCTTTTCTTTTAGTTATTTTCAGATGGGTGCTTAAGAAAATAGGTTCTTTATTTAGTTTTAGGCCTTAAGGCCAATAATTAGTAGAAAATTTGTATTGTTTTATGCTGTTTTACGAGTTTTCCCTTAGCTCTAGTTTTGGTTTAGTGATCTACAGGAAAGAGTTATATAATTTTTTCTTTTAAAGTTGTATTGAATAATATATTAAATTTTAGATAAAAAGATTGAATAGAAACGTCATTATTGTGCAAAAATACTGAACTAGACGAAGTCACTTGATTAGACAAATATACTAAATTAGGCGAAGTTGCTAAATTAGGTAAAGACACTAGACTAGATGAATACACTGAACTCAGTCTTTGGTATAGTTCTAAGTCCAGTTTTAAAAACTGGACTGGACTGTTCTATTGGAACTAGTTCTAGTTTCAGTCCAGTCCAGTTTTAATATGATTTATCTAAAAAAATTTTTATTGGCCATAGGTTTTATATAATTTGTACATATATACATATGTATGTGCTAATTGCTAAATAGCGATGTATTACTAAGATCCCAAAAATTTAAAATTTAATAGTTTAGATTTACAAAGACCTTCTATTTTTATCTTATTTCAGAAAAATTACTACTAAAAAGCTTGTACTACTAGTACCTGTTGGGAATTTTAATATCATAGGAATATATATAAAAGATTAATGTTTGAGATTGTTCAAACGCACAAAGATTAATTAAAGTACTATATATTGTCAAAATAAGCCAACTCTGAAAATAAGACACCCTCTTTTGGTCAAAAACTCAAAAACATCTTTGACCTGAAAATAAACTACCTACAATTAATAAAAGTTGCTACATAGTAAAGTCCAAACTTTACTAAAAAAATTGATTCAAGTTGCTTAGATAAACTTATTCAGGAAATCAAAATATGTATATTCTGAAATTTACAACAAATAAAGAACTTTTTATTAATTTGATTTTAATTTTTATATTCAATGAGAAATTAAAATTTTATTACAAAATATATTTATTGAATGTAGAAATTAAAAATCAAATAATAAGGGGTGTGCTATAAATCAGTTATATTTTTTACTTCGTAGCCACCCCTATCCATGTATAGTGTGATTACTCTATCTCAATTTTGATTGGTTAATATAACGACTAATTTTTATAATATATTATACAAATATAGATAATATTAAATAACTTGTGATCTACTGGCCCATTTTGGACGATTTTACTACCAAAATGTTCATCTCAATGAGATGATTCTAACATGCCAAAAATTATCGAAATCCAATCATAGGTTCACAAGATCGCTAAGATTTTGTGTTACGGCAGTGTCATTAATCACCTGATTATTTTTTATTAAAGGCTTACCCTTCTCCCTCTTCCTTAATATATATATAGTTAGGTTCCTATATATAATTTTAACTTTTTTTACCTCCCCCCCTAAAAAATTACCTGATTTTTGTTACTCCCCTATTTTATATATGTTTTAAAATAAATTTTAAGATATATATATTAGATATATAAAATAAACCAAAACCTTAGTGATCTTGTGACCCTGTAATCGGATTTTGATGATTTTGGGCTTGTTAGAATCGTCTCATTGAGTCAATCATTTTGATAATAAAATTGTCCAAAACTGACCAGTAGATCAAAGGTAAAAAATTATATATATTATATATATTTTATTTAATATTAAGTAACCTTTGATCTACTAGTCCATTTTGGACAATTTTACTACCAAGATGTTCATCTCAATGAGATGATTCTAACAAGTCTAAAATCATCGAAATCCAATCACAGGGTCACGAGATTGCTAAGGTTTTGTTTTATTTTATATATATATCTTAAAATTGTATTTTAAGATATATATAAAATAATACAAAACCTTAGTGATCTCGTGACCCTGTAATTGAATGTCAATATTTTTGGATTATTAGAATCGTCCTATTGAGATGATCATTTGGTAGTAAAATCATCCAAAATGGACCAGTAGATCAAAGGTTACTTAATATTAAATAAAATATATATAATATATATAATTTTTAATATTAAATAGCCTTCGATCTACTGGTCCGTCTTGGACGATTTTACTACCAAAATGATCGTCTCAATGAGACGATTCCAACAAGACCAAAATCATCGAAATCCAATTACAGTGTCGCAAGATTGCTAAGGTTTTGTTTTATTTTATATATATATCGTAAAATTTTATTTTAAAACATATCTAGAGGACACAAATTGCTAACTTTTTCTAACGATCACTTGTACCAAAATTCTGCTAAAGAAAATTTAATTTTCTTTAACAACTTATAATTAAATATATCTTTTAAACAAATAAAACTGTTCTTTATTCTAATTTACATATACATACAAAATTTTATATCGCTAGCTTAAATATTAAATAAATTAAATAACTATTTGTTAAAATACTTTAAAACTACCTATACTCAAATTCAGCCTAGGAAACTTGTTTTGTGCTCTAAGACAAAGTTGTCCAGCTCACTCTTGGCTTCATTTTGATATAAGTTTCATCAAAAACGGCCAAAAATTGGTCATTTTATAAGGAAAAAAAACTCCAAATGGTTAATTTTTCTAAAACTTTCTAAAAATTTATTCTTTCCCCTTTACCCCCCAAATCCGGACCTCAAACACGTTTTAAAACACCATTTCTTAGTGGTTCAATCAAATAACTATCATTTTATAACTATTTCCTTTTTAGTTTTTAATTAATTAACACAAAAGCACATAATTACAAATCTGTACTTATTCTAAAATTACACAATCTTGTGTACACCCTATACTATTTTTAGCAGTAGTAACACAAGCCCACATTGTACTACAAGCCACACCAGCCATTAGCCACACTAGCCACAGCTGCATTAGCTACAAAAAGTAATACAAAGAGTGTAACATTACACAAACTAAAAATCACTCCCTTTCTAAGCTGTCATCAAACTCTTTAACACTATCATAATAACATTAAGCCAAAATGCCTACCTTAACCACTGACGAACCTGATTCTCATGATATGGACTATTACTATAATAAATACCCTGATTGCTTTGGCATTGTTACCAAAGATACCGATCTACTTACATTACTCATCTTATCTGAAAATGTTAATCCTACAAAATGCGAACCCAAAAAGCAACAACATTACTTTAAAATGCCATTCCAACCTATGTTGTCCACCTGTCTCTGCAACAAATATCATACCAATTTCACCTCTAAACATTACAAAATTACACATACTACACCTCCTAGACAATCTTCTAACTCAAACGCAAGGGATATTTCTCCAGCTACAGTGATTTCTAAAAATCGCTTCAATAACATTGTCGATAAACTACCTAAATCTCCTATTACTAAACAACAACAACAAAATCTTCTATCCACTTCTCAAATTTTACCATCTTCCTTCTATACAGACCCATCACCTGTAGCAATTATTCCACACTCTCAACATTACCATACATGCACTCTTTGCAAAAAAAAAAATATCCCATGCGTACTTATTCAAGAAACACGTCATGCACCTGACTATTCTACAGCTATAATCTTTAAAGGCTATCTATTTCACTGAGATTATATTCACAATCTCCAATACACTAAACTCAAACCTCTTCCTCAAACCCAAGAACTTACCAAAGAACAACGTTCTATTTATCATTTCTTCTACTTCTACAAACTTACCAAAGAAGAAAAAATCAATTTTCTTCAAAAACTTGCCTTCAGAGTAAAAGAAAAGAAACAAAATTCCAAACAGTTAAAACAAAACCAACAACAAAAAAATACTACTAACCATCCCAGAAACACTTCTAATAACCTAGACTGGTTTCTTAACTACCTGGTTACTGAAAACATGGAACCAAATACAAAACTTAATATAGCACTTGCCCAACAACTTTTTAACTTCTCAAAAATCCACCTCCGCAAATTTACTCCTGGTCAGCCAATTTCTACTACTCCAAATAGTACTCAACCAACCACAACCAAAAACCTCCTCAAAAACAAAGCTTTAATTATCTACTTAAAACAATGGCTGCTGAAAAACCAGAATTTCTTACAGACTTTCTTCGTCAATCTAATCCATCACTCTCACCTCAACTTAATATTCCACAGTATGCTTATACCTCAACACTTAAAAATCTACTTACCAAGTTTACTGAACTTCTTTTTACCAAACTTAACTACTTACACATCTCTCGTTCTCACTACTCAATCCCACCTCATCCAATCTCTAATCGTTGTAAAGTAGCAATTAACTTTGCTCGATTATACTTATTCCTTCACAACAAATATCAAACAATTCACTATCAAAAATTCATTGAGAAACTAGAGCTCTATCCTCTTAGATTATCAATGAAATACAATTTTGAATNTATCCTCTTAGATTATCAATGAAATACAATTTTGAATATGATGCTCCAAAACCCTTATTCAGTATCTACAACAACAATCGCTTTACTATTACTGTTACCCTTAATATTTCCAAAACCAAATTTACTAACACCTTTCGAATTCCATCACTTAAACCATATATCCAAAACTTCAACACTTGGTATGCGGACTTCTTCAAAGCTTACCAGAAACAGTTCACTGAAATCAATGAAAATAAAGTCAGAAACTATATTAAATATCAAATTGCAACCACACTTGCTGAGGAATACAAAAAACTTCTACCTCCAGATTTTCAAATTACAGAACCTATCTCTCTTCAAGATCGCTCCTTTCTAACTACCAAAGCTGCACTCTTTCATGTTTATACATGTAAAAATCAAGACTGCAAGCTCTTACCTGATGACACAGAACACAACTTCAAAAATATATCTACTTATTTCTTCGATAAATCCTTCGAAAACTTTCCAGCACCTCCAAAAGATAACCCAACTCCTAAAACTACACCATTCACTCCTGACTATTCAATTTTCCAACCAAATCAACAATATACTGCAACTTTTAAAAAAACTATCCCACTCCATATACTTAATGAACTTGCACTTAAAGCAGACCAAAAGTTTGCTGAAATCAACAATTCAGAAACCAATCCTAAACGAACTGCCTTTTACCTATACTCATATCTCAAAGTTTATCTAAATACTGCTGCTACAAATGACAGTATTGCAGACCTCAAACTTGATCAAGCTTTGGAAAAATTTATTTCACCTTCTATTAATCCCCACATCCTAGCACGTATTTTCCTTTATTTTTATATCCAAATTCTCTATCACACAAATCCAACAAGACTACAATCAAAAATACTTTCTAGAAGCAGAAAAATTTATCATTAAACATTTCGATATTAAAATTCCTTCTATACACGATAACACCCTATTTCTATTATCAACAGCTACAAATAGCTCACTTTTTCAATAATTTCTTCTATAGATAACATTAATACAGCTGCCACTCCCAAAATAATGATGTCCTTCACTAAAAGTGTGCCATTTTTGGAAGAGAATGATGTAAGTAGGCGGGCAGGAAAGCCTATTTACGCGAAGGACCAGGCTAATGACAGTCAGACCCAACGTACAGGGCAGACTATAGTATCCTCTGCAACTGTGAAAACCGAGTATACGGCGAGCGCATCTATAGAAGAAAACTCAAACTTCTCAGATAACAATTCATCACATCCTTCTGAGAATCCCTTCACTGAAAATATTTTTTTATCTACCTCAAATAAACCTTATATACCAAGCATTTTTATCAATACTCCACCAAACTTAAACACTACTAATAATGATTATGAATCATTAACAGACGACTCAAATAACACTATTGATTCACCAACGACAAATACAATCAAAGGAAAAACTGATACCCAAATTCTTGATTTACTTAAAATATACAATCCTTCAACTTGCTTCAACAAATTTCTTTCTTTTTACAACTTACAACTCTTACCAACACCTCAATCAATAGGCTCTTTTCTAAAATTCATCCAGGATGATTATCCAGAATACTACTCTGAGCAATATATCAACATTTCTATTAAAATATCTAACAATAATATACACGAAGAGGCTCATATTCATCTTCCACAGGAAACCATCCCCTTATCCAATTTCAGCTATATCCCTTTCAAAAACCTTCTAGACTTTCAAAATACTCCACTTAAAACAAACTATTCTTCAACAAAATTTAAAATACCATCTCTTCTGAGATGCCAAAAATCTCTTCTGCCAACTCCTCATTCTTCCCCTAAACTACCTCTCACCACAACATATACTAATAACAATATCCTATCTTCAGAAAACCTAAATATTACACAATCAATTAAAATACACTCACTTAACGTCAATGGTCTTTTAGATAATTTCAAACAACTTAGCTTGATTGACTTTATCTCAGAAAATCAAATTGACATTTTTGGAATCTCAGAAACACACCTATCCATTAAAGAGGCAAAATTTTCATCTCTATCACAAAAACTTTCAAACTTTAAATGCTTTTGGACATCAGCAAATGCTCGCCAAGGTGGTGTGGGGATAATAATTCACAAATCACTTGCCAAGCATATCGGAAAAATTCAAACCTATAAAAACTTCCTTCTAGAAATCGATATTTTTCTTAAAAACCTTCATATCAAACTCATTCAACTCTACTTTCCAACTCAAGAGAAAAAACAACTCCGAAAAGATATTCTTTCATATCTTACCCCCATTCTTAACAAAACTAACTACAGAATAATTCTAATGGGAGATCTAAATGGAGTTCCCAACCCCAAACTCGACAGACTACCACCAAAAAACACTAATACACCAGAACACTCTCTTTTAAAACTTCTTAAATCCCTTCAATTCTATGATACATACAGACTTTTCTTTCCTTTAACTCCAACATTTTCCTTTATACATAACAACAGCCATAGCAGAATTGACCAAATATGGACTAACATTCATATTACACTCTTAGACTACGCTGATATACTATCTAACCCATTTACCTCAACTGATCACTCAATAGTATCTCTCGAATTAACAATTAACTTACCTAAAATAAATCTACAACCCCTCCAAACAAGAATTAAATATCAATGGAACCTAACTAATAATGAACAAATAGAAAATTACCAAACCCACACTGAACAAAACCTTCAACCACTTCTTTCATCCATTATCAACATTAATCATAACTCTGAACTTAACAAAATATGGAATCAAATCAACAAAGCTTTAACTAAAGCAGCCCAAAAACATATTCTATTTAAGAAAATCAAAATCAATCTATACCAAAATAAACAACAACTACCCACTCTTACACCACTATACAAACAACTTAAACAAGCAATTCTTCTTAAAACCACCTTCAATAAACCTAACTTTATACAAACTTATAAACTGTATATTAATAAATATTCGCAAAACACTTTATTACCACTCTTATACCCTATACCATCTAATAATAATCCCAGTTCTACTTCTCTTTCAACACTCTTTATCATGGAAATCAAAACCCTTAAAACTCAAATTCTCAAAGAAAAACAAGAAAATACAGTAAAGGAAATTCAAAATAAACTGGAAGAAAGAAACAACAATTTCTACCAAAATCCTAAAATATTTTTTCGGAATGTTTTAGAAAAACATAATAACAATATAAACTTAGATCAACTTCTTTCTAACAACACACTTACTACTCAGCCAACTGAGATAAAACAAGCTTTACAATCTCATTTCCAAAACTACTTTCAAAAACTACCATATTCTCAGATTCAAGAAAATACAAAATTCTATGAACTCTATAAAACCACCCAGAAAATGAACCTTATTTTGTCGATCTCTTCGTGGAGATTACTTTTGAAAAGTGGAACAAAGTTATACATGATCTTCCAAACCAAAAAGCTGCGGCCCTTCAGAAACTAATTACGAACATCTAAAATACCTAAGCCCCAAGAGCCAAAATATTATCCGACTCTTCTTATCCAAGTGCCTTATATTACAACAAATTCCAACAATTTGGAAAACATCTAACATTTTTCTTATTCCCAAAAAATCCCAATGGGACTTTACTTTAGACCAAGTAAGACCTATTTCACTCATTGAACCTATTAAAAAATGTCTTACTAAAATCTTTACAACCCGTCTTGACCAAATCATCACCCAACCTCAACTACTAAGTAACCTTAATTTTGTAGCAACTAAAAACAGTTCAACCCACATTCCTATCCAAATACTACTTAATACAATTGAACATTACAAAGCAAATAACAAAGAGGCATGGATACTCTTTTAGGATATGTCCAAGGCCTTTGACAAAATTAATATCCAACGTCTACTAGATGCTTGCAAACGTATTGGTATTCCCCAAGCTGGTTTAAACTTTATCGAATTTCTACACCATGACAGAAAAGCTAGATCAATTACTGCTTATGGCCTTACAGATCCAATTACTCTATACTAAGGCATAGAACAAGGAGAAATCTACTCCCCATTACTTTGGAAAATTTATTATGATCCTATTCTCAGCTATATAAACTCAAAATATAGCCCAAAACTTCTTAAAATGTCTTCTCAATCTCCATTAGAAACAATCTTTTTATCTGTACCAACTACTACAACAATACCACCTCTAGCCTTTATGGATGATACAGTATGGCACTGTGAATCCAAAATGACCTCCAAAATATTTTAAATGACATATCAGAACTTTACCAATTAAATAACATACAGGTTAACCCATCCAAATCAGATCTCATTCACATTTTACTCAACAAAACATCACCTAATACTACTAAAGATACAACTCCTCTGAACTTCAATAACCAACCAATTATACCTCGTAAACCTAATGAAACAATTAGTTATCTAGGAATCTTCTTAGATAGAAAAGGATCAACTAAACCTACACTTGAAAAAATTTTTAGCAAAATTTCTCAATTTATTCACATTATCCAATACAAAAAACTTCTTCCTATACAAATTTCTCGACTGTTTAATACCATTCTTTCACCATCAATTGAATATCTACTTCAAATCTGCTTCCCTTCACAAAACCAACTCCAACGACTTTCAAGCCTTCTAACAAAATGCACAAAACACATGCTCTACTTATCGACAAATACAAACAATGATATACTTACTAATCCGCAATTACTTAATATTCCAACACTTAATAAACTCATACTACAAGTTAGTAGTAGCAATATAGAAAGATGCTTTAACACTAATAAACTTTTAAATCAAATTTCTATATACCTTATCAAGGAATGGCTTTTCAAAATATGGAAACCTCTTTTAACACGAGATACAATTCTTCAAAATTATAGGAAAACTATTAATTTTACTATAATATCCCAACTTTATCTCTTATATAAAAATAATATTCTCCTTAACAACTTCTACTTGAACCAACTTATAACTTACAAACAAACTAACCAATTAAACAACATCTACAACTTCATCCCATCCCCAAATTATTCAACAATCTTAAGTCTTAAAAACAATAAAATTCTCTTTCTTGAACAACTTCTTACAGCTGACAACTACAACCTTCTTCCTTGGAAAAACATATATCTTAGAACATTCAAATCCCCTCGAGGCCCTATTCCAAGCTGGTTCAAAACACTCTCCAACCAAATATCCACCTTATCTATACTTCATATATGGCCCAATATCCAACTTTTACCAATCAATCCATTTTTAAATACACTTAACCTTATCACACCTCAATTCAATAACCCCAAAAATACATGGACTCTTTACATCTCATCCTCCAATTGGCAAATAGGCAAAATAACAAATACATCCAACTCTTTATTACTCTTCCAAAACTACCAAATTATCAACTCAACATCCAACACAATAAATATATCTCCTACATCTACAATACTCCAAATAAATTACAAACATACAATCAACTTAAAATGTAAAACTCAAAAAAAACAACAACACTTTGAGCTCAATATCAACAATCAAGAAATCCAAGCACTCCAAAATATCCATTCAGAGTTATATAAACCTGCTCTACAATCTTTACTATCCCTCTTATTACCTTCCTCAGAAATTCTTCTAATACAAAACACAATACCCGACCCTATATATCAAAATCAACTTATCAACCTTCACAAAAAAACTCTACTCCTTGAGCCAACCAACCTAAACTTCTATACAGATGCTTCTATACTTAATTTACAAACAGATAATATTTCTACAGGCATTGCCTGGATCCTTGAAAATGACACACAAATCCAATTCAATGCATCTATAAACCATGCACCAAACTTAATACGAGCGGAATTAGCAGCACTTATCCCTCTATTTCTTATTCTACCAGTTAATTACCATATTCATATTCACCTCGACAGTCTATCTACTATCCAAACTCTTTCAAATTCAATACCTTACTACCACAACTCTCAAACCAAACAAAATAGTTGGGATATTATACATATTCTAAATTATTTAATCAAACTTAAAAATATCAATTATATCATACACAAAGTCAAATCACACTCAAATAATATCTTACATAATATAACCGATTCTCTAGCCAAACATGGTGCTAACAAAACTAACCTAAAATATAATCTTGACCACTTCTATCAACCTACCTTCTTCTCATGGAAAGAAATTCCAATTACATTTAAACTATGCAAATTTTGCAAAAACCTAATCTCAATACAAACATTTAACAAACTTCTTCAACTCAAATCATTACGGAACCTTCCAACCATAAATATGATTTTACTAACTGAAATTATCAATTCTCAAAACTCCGATCCTAAACTATATTCTATTAGAAACAAAATACTTCTAAATAATCTACCAACAATGGCAAATCTAAACACCCGTTATTCTCTTCTCTACCTAACTCCAAATTGCTCTTATTGCAATCAATATGAAAGCACCGAACACCTATTACAATGCTCACTTCACTTTTACAATCCACAAAACACTCTCACTAATGAAATTTCAAACGCTCTAAACACTTTAAACCTTACATAAATCTCTCCAAATTAAATTATACAAATTCTTACTACACAAAACTCTCTTTTTAACTCCAATATATATAATACAATACTCTTACTTATTCAGGGTACAATAACCCTCGATCAATACAAACAACTTCAACTTATCTTAAAAAAACTAACTAATAATTTTCTTATCTTTTTATCTAACTCTTTACTTATCTGGTTTAACTCTACTATTTGGCAAACCCGTAACACTAAACAACATGACTAGGAAACGTTACGAGGAATTACAGCCTCTACTAAAAGGAAAAACAATAATAGATTACCCAACTCTCAACTATCTAACCATAATAATACTACCTTTACTTTTAGCACTGATATAGATCTCTTTATTTTCAAAACTCTTTCTCAAAACTTTACTATATATAACTGCTTTTACTAACTAAATAATCCTAAGGGTTCCTTTTACCCTCTCTGTAGTTAATAAACTTAACTAATAACAGAAAACTAAAGGATAATATCACACTAGATGTCGTTAGT